>CM053792.1:488105953-488600953 GCA_028749045.1 Cupressus sempervirens
ATAAAGTAAAATTACTAAAAAAGTAACATTAAATTGAATCTATAATGTACATTAAATTAATGAAGCATAAAAGAAAAGTTGAAGATGACATGAACATGATTGCAAAAGATAAGAGATATATTGTTACAAGATTGGATGTAAAAGATGAGGAGATATCAAGATTGACACAAGATCACTTTAAAATGACAAACCAACTACTTGGTACAAATTATGAAATTGAAAAGAAGAGGGAATAAATTGTTGAATTAAGGATTGAAAATGAAAGATTGAAGAGTGAACTAAAGTGTGAGAAAGAACTGATTGAAAGAATGCATACATCATAAGAATGTATCAACTTACTAGATGAACAACTTAGAGCACAAAGACGATTGAGAGATAAAAATTACCTAGGTTATACCAAGCACTGTACAAATGTAAAAGGTGAATAATCAAAGAAAGTAAAGAAAAGGAATTTGTACACCAATTTGAAGCCAAAGAAACCAAATGTTTATTATTGTGGAAATCCTAGACACACAAAAAATGTATGCAAAAGAAATAAAATGGCAAGAGCAATGCTACTCCCAAATTTAATGGTTATTGTTATCATTGTAATAAGTATGGGTGTTAAGAATTTGATTGTAGATCCAAGTTTAGTTATTCACCTAAGAGGTGTACATTTAATGATTACTACTATACCTACAAAAAGTTTGGGCATAAGTCCCAAGATTGTAAATCATAGATGAACTCTAACTAGAAATTGAGGAAGTAGGGTAATGCTATTAATTGGTATTACAACACATGCTATTCATGTATTGTATGTGAGAACTATGGTCATATTGCTATAAATTGCATGAGATTATATTTTGGAGGAAGATTTGGTAACTAGAGAAACACTGACATGTTAAAGACAAAAGAAAAGTGGGTGTAGATGAAATTTGTGAATAGATTAACAAGAAGTGGGTAAGAAAGATAGAATAAAATGAGACATCAAGTGAAACAAATGGGGACACCTCATCCAATAGATTAGGTGAAACTTCCACCTCTAACTAAATCATGTAAGGAGGTAAGGAACTGTACTATCATTGAAAAATCCTATATCAATTCCTAGAATAAAATGGAATGAAGTCCATATCTGCATAATACATGATGCAAGAGGACATTACATCAAGTCAAAAAATCTAGCAATTAGAAATTATTATTGAGTGCGTTGGTAACTAAGTGCTAGTAGTGGCAACCAAGCAAGTAATACTAAAGGTTTGATGGTATCTTACCCAAGTTTGAATCAAGTTTACTATGTCACTCGAGCAATGATGGAAGTGTAAGGTGACTGAGATACTAAAGCTAACCAGGCCCATTAAATAAATAAAAATGTGGAGTACAATGCATTTAATGTTACCTAATTTTCAAAAAGGTAATCTTATTGTGCATATATTAATTTTATTATTATTATTATTTCACCCTACATTCAAAGAGAAAATGAGAGAATTTGAGTGATCTGTGTCAAGAACCATTTGTGGAAGATTTTTAGTGTGAATTAGTATGCCAAGATGATTAGAAATAATTGACTGAGAAATTCAAGTTCTTGTTGAAACCCTACTCAATGAAAATGGCTTTCAGCTTCACAAGTGTGAAAAGACAAACCAAGGTGAAAGTGAATCTTGTTAAGCTAATTCTAAATGAAGCATGTGAAGAGCCAAAGTATAAACTATATGCAAAAATTGCTGCACAAATGGATAAGGTAGTTGACCTATCTATTATACCACCTAGGGTTTTACTTGTAAATGATGTACAATCATTTTAACATTGCAAAGTTGGAGAAATCAATGATCTTGAATTGCATGAGGTTTATGATGAGATGTGCATTGATACAAAACTAAAAGACAATTTAAAGCACTTGGAATCAACCGGACTTGTTCATGCCCTACATTTTATACAAGATTTCAAAACAATACAGATTAGGGTTGTGTTGAGAAGAGTTCATGATATATGCATGTGGTTAGAAAAATCTATAAAGATAACCAAGGATGTTATTCACATGGTTATGGGATAACCTATCACCAAAAAATTTTTAAACCATTAGGACGACTCCCAAGAATAAAATTGAGGGAAACATAAAGGCCCAATAGGAAAAAAAAAGGAATAAAAGTGGACACTATTATAGATTTGGAGATTAAATTTAGTGTGTATGTGGTGGCATACAAGATATTTCAATCTAGTAGGCACAACAATGTTCCATGCATGGAAATTGATTTAGGTTATGAGATTGTTAACAAAGGTCACATGTATGATATGGTCAAGGTACAACTCAAGCAACTAGTAGATAACATGAAGACTATTTGAGTTGAAAAATTTAATATTTGTGAGTTTGGCTCACTATTGGTATGTATTTTCTTTTGTATAAAAAATAATTTTTTTGGTATCATTGAAGTAAATTGGAAAATTGATACTCTAGACATCTACCAAATCATTCAATATATTCAAACACTGGATAACAATTTTAAGAGTGTTACAAATTAATATTTTGAGAACTTTAAGGAGAAAATGAACTAGAGATACATGAAACCCTTTACCTTAGTGGATAAGTACCATGATGATATTTGTTCTTAGTTGATACAGACAACACTATTGTAAAAGAAGTTAAACCTAAAATTGCACGGATGGAGCCAATGGACTATGAAGTCAATATTAATCAAGCCACTAAGGAAATTGAAGCTTTGATTAATGAATCTATTAACCCTAGAGAAATTGAATTTGGGACATATGAAATAGCCAAAAATAAAATTAGTATGAATCTTTTTATATACCAAAAATGGAAAGAAAAGCAAAGAAAATAATGAAGAAGTGAATATTGTTGATTAAGGAATTGAAGCAAAATTACAAAACAAAGGTTAGAGATCAGAGTTAAGGACATAAAATATAGGAACCATAGATCTATCATAGGAAGGTGATAATTATTGAGTAGAAGAAGGATCTAATCAAGCAAAGTTTCTACTCCAGGTCATTTGCTTCTACTTTCTAATCACTACAATAGTTTTTTAAATCCTTGGAAAAGGTGGACTTAACAATCTTATATGTAAATATCCTAACCAAGTACACACTTGATGAGTATTGTAAAATACTTTTTAAAGGTAGATCCTTGCATATCTCATTGTATACACCTAACTAAGAAAGTCATTAGAAGTGACTAAACATTGTAGCCTTAATCAAGCAACCTCTTACTATAGTAGTGATGGATTTATGGGTTCCATCCCCACCATAGTTTTCCCTCTAACCAAGGGTTTTTTCAATATCAAATGATTGTGTTATGTGCTATATTTTATGAGTTTATGCATTTATGTTGAATAATTTTCTTTTCTTTCATTTATTATTAATTTTCTATATGTTTAATGTTAACTAAGTAAAAGAGGAAGCAAAGAAAGTAATGAATTTCTCAAATGGGAAAGTTTTAGAGGACATTGATTTATCCCCCCCTCAACAACCTATCTATCCTATATTCCAACATTTTGTATCTATGAACATATTGTTTTTGACACTAATTTCAAAGGGGAGAATACTACTCCTATAGAGTATTATGTTGCCAACTAGTGTCAAAATCTGCATAGTAATTGAGTCATCACAGTGCCTAAGATATGAAGGAAGAGATGGTAGAATGCTTTATTTATACCAGAGCTCAAGTTAAAATCAATTGATTATACATCTATTGAGAAAAATATTTACTCGAGTCAAGTCAAAAGACACAAAGAAAAGTCTACACTGAATGCTAGCATGAAAGAACATTGTATTTGCTGAGTGACATAAAGCCAATATCAAAGTTTGAATTTGCACAAAATCTAATGTGACATGACTATACTAAGAAATAAAAATGGTTTACATGAATTGAGGTATATATTTGATAAGATTTAATTGAAAAATGGGAAGTGATTATTAATGTTTTTAAGGTAGCACAAACTGCTGAAAATAAAGATGAAGAGGAAGGAAGGAATGGATGATTCTAGAAATATTGATCACAATTAGAGGACTATTATAGAAATTTCTAAGATCTTAATTAGGTCAAGCTACAAAATGAAAAAGAATACTATAAAATGAGAATATAAGAATAGTTTCAAGTTATTTTTGATGGTATGGTTGAGGTTATTTTTTCAAGAAGTGGTATTAGACTTGTTAGAGTGGGGTTGTCATTGTACCAAAAGACTAATTTGTTAATGCACGATACAACTACTCTACCTATAGAACATAGGTGACAGTTACACCATTTTCATGAATCCTAAGAGGAGCACTAAAAAAATTTCCAATAATTTCCCCCTCAACATTACCTGAGGGTCTGAGGATTCAAACATATAATTAGGATCTAAGACCACTTAGAAGAAAAAATGTGTCAATAAAGATTCAAATCTGAATGTTGCATTCTTGGGTTTCTTGTGTTTGTTTATATTGTATAGTAGTTTTTGTCTCATAATTTCACATATATTAACTTTCTCTCTTTTGATTGTCATCATATAAATTGCATGGATAAATCATGTTGGAACAAAGTCCAATCTAGAACTGCAATTCATCTTATATCCAATTATCTTGATTATAAGTCTAATATCAACTTCCTTGATCACACCTGTTACTAGAATTTTAGTCTCCCTTTTTTCAAGCTTCTAGTTTGGTCATAACTCAAGGAAACTAGGTTCATATCCAAATTTAAGGTAGTCCCTAGGGGGCCTTCTTACTCACCTTCCTCCATATGCTTACCAATATGGGTATCAAGCAAGTAGTGTGTATCAATCAGGCTAGGTGATTGTAGGTTTGGAAGGGAAATTACCATGCATCTTCCTTAGTATGAAGGAGACTAGTTACTAAATATTTATTTTAAAATAACCCACATCAAAGTCATCATCCATATGAAGGAGATTTGATTAGAACGTATTTTTCAAGTGACATGTGTTGCAAATATAAGAGAAGTAGATGAGAGGGGAGGGGTAAATTAGTTACTACGAAAAGAAATCCTAAATCTCTTATATGTAAGTACAAAAAATGAATTCTACTAAAACTACTATAACTCAGTTAACGAACATGCACCCAAATAACACTATTAATATCTTGTAACTTGAAGAGCACTATAATAATAACTATTGCTTGAAAAATGTTCAACATGTAGATCTTAAGATATTAAGTGTGATTAACCTTAATTAACTTTTTTGCATACACATAAAAGAAATAACATGAACACAGGTGACACCAAAATTTAATGTTAAAACCCAATTTGGGGAAACCACTAATTGCAACTAGTTACTATTTTTCCATCTTCTAAAGTGAGCCATGTTGGGAGACAACCCTATTAAAAGTTACAAAAACACATTGTTAGGTGTGATCCTATTAGGGGATTTAATCCCCCTATTAGGAGTGGCCTTGTTAGAGGTCTTTAGACACTTCAATCTAGAAATTCCACCTTGCTAGAGGATTTAAAAATAGTTGTTAGGCCAACTCTATCAGGAGATTTAGTTCACTACTACAATGGTTAGAGAGTAATAGTGTTATGACTTGATTGTTGATGCAAAATTATCTTTTCTAATTTTAGATCTTAATTTTAGCTTTGGTACTTGGTCCTTCTTGACCAGATGTATCTTTGTAGCTCCTCAAGGGTATTTTTCTTATCCTTCCAATTTTCCTCTTCTAAGCATCTTCTTATCTTCCACACATTCTTACTTACATTCAATCCTCAACTTGATCTTATACTTTTACCCTATGCATTATCAGGTTGGATTGAATACACCTTAGAATAATTAATATTAATCTCTTCAGTCAGCTAGAACTAACAAAAAAAACCATTAAACTCAATTTTCCAAAACAAGAAAATCCTTTCTTAGCCAACCTTGCTCCATAGACACTAACACTGAAATGACTTTCTCGTGTTAACCAAGTGAACTTGGTTAACATTGCAACTTCTAAAAATTCCTTTGGTTGGTTAACACTTTTTCCATCCAACTTTCCTTTGTTAACCAAGTGAGCTTGATTAACACTAAACTTTTCTGAACTCCTCTGAAGTGCCCAAGTGAATTCGATAGACACTATCATTTGAACATGGAAAACACTAGAATGCTAAAAAAAATAGGAAACTATCTTCATCTCCCGAGTGGGCTTAACATACACTAACTGAGAAAGATATGACATTTTGTGTAACATCAAAGACAAATATATTATTGATATATTTTTTTCAACAATCTCCCTCTTTAGCATTAATGACAACATAACATGTCATAATATAACAAAATTCTAGAGAAAAACAAAATTAAGGATAATATCCTTAGTTTCATTATGATTATCATCCATGAGAACTCCCTCTATTAGTCTAACCTCCCTCTGACTTCAATTTCTCCCTTAGATTTAAGTTTCTCTTTCTATCAGCAAACTCTCCCTATTTACTCTATCTTCAACATGCTCTTCTTGTGAGAAACAATAGTCCACTAAGATAACTAAGAGGGGGAGGTGCATTAGATATCCAACATTTAATACATTTATCTTCTTCAAACAAGCTTAACCATTCAAAAAAAAAAAGCAACCATAATAAGATGCACATAAACAATTACACTAGATATGTTAACTAGGGAAACCCTTGATCAGAGGGAAAACTCTAGTAGGAATGATGCCCACAAGATAATGTACTAATATAAATATTCCTTGTTAGAGGATGGACCTTGTTAGGAGTCTATTAAAACATTTAGTACATAGAGTCCCTATTAGGAAACTTTCAATCCTTGTTAGTAGATTCCAACCTTATTAGGAGTTGTAGTACAATGTATGCAAGAAGAGCCCACTACCCAGCATTTTCAACTATAAGAAGAGCTCACTGCTCAAACATGCAATTTACTATTATGTTCTTTCCTTTGTTTTCTCAACTAAACCAATCACTGTCAGACCTTGTAGACTAGGTCATAAACCTTGGATCCAAATATCAAACCTTAGATCACTTAGCAAAACCTTGGTAATGAAGTTTCCTTCACTTCTGTACTGCTATGCTCAATATCACATTTTTCTCTTACTATTGCTTACAAATATCATATACATCCATCCATGCATCTATCATGATAAAGTAAAATATCCTTCCTTTATACTAATTCCATAAAAAAATCCCTGAGTTAGCTAATCATTATAAGACTACATTAAGAACTTGTTACACCTAGCAATAACATTAATCTTCTACCTTGCAACTTGAATAACTTTCTCTACACACAATATTATGAAAAGTGAGCTTAACCACATCATCACCAAAATGTCTTCTTCATGTCCTCAACCTTGATTCTCAAAATAAAAACTTTTCTAAGAGATATAACAAGTTTATCAAAATATGCCTTTGTAAACTCTATCACAGAATAGACATCACCAAAAATTACATAACTTCTTCCAGACTTATCATTTCATCTTTCAACATTAACTACATCTACTAGATACTTAGAAGTATCTCCCATAACCTTGGATAGTTAGAATTCTTAACTAGTCATCTATACCAACTTGATCTTTCTTTTTTTCTTCTCTCAGATGCCACTGAAAATTGCTATGTTGACATCAATGACAAACTTAGTCATGAATGTAATATATCTACAATACTCCCCCATAGGAATATCATTAGTATTTATGCTTGCAACAATATCCCCCTTTATCATTGATTGCAACATAGATGAAAAATATCTAGTTCCAAGAATACCAGCATAAGACCATCTTTTCAAATCCTCTTCATCAATCATTCTCCCTCATTGATATACCCTAATGTGCTTTTTTTCAAACTATCATTGCATGTTGTACTTCTTTTGAACATACTATACTCATGCTAAAATTCTTCCCCATTATGTTTTTCCCATAATGTGGTACTTCTCCCCCATTAAAATCAATGTCAAAGGTTTCAACAACCAAATTTACTACATCAAACTCTACAACAATTGATTCTTACTTAGCTTAAGTGTCCAAAGACACTATTCAAAATGACATCCAACAAGAGTCCTAGATGACTCTGTCCATCACAAATACTTCCCCATATAGGAAGCATTAAGATTCAGTCCAAACAACAATTGTGCTTTGTTACGTTGGATTGATGCACTCTTGCATCTTTTACTCTAATATTGGAAGGGGCATAACCCCAAACATACCTCACAAATACTCAAAAGTCTCTTTGGGAAGTGGCTTAGTGAATATATCTACAATCTACTTTTTAGTTTTCACATATTCCAATCTAATTTCCTTTTCTACAACTTTCTCTCTCAATATATGATACTTATTATAAATGTGCTTTGTCTTCAAATGTAACACTAGATTCTTAGACATATTTAACATACTTGTGTTGTCACAATGTATGAAAATAGGTTCACTAATTTCTATCCTTATATCCTTCAGCATCTACTTCATCCAAACAACTTGATTTCAATTGTTTGCTGCTACAACATATTCTACTTATGTTGTAATTTTTGATGTACAATCTTGCTTCTTACTCAGCCAAGAAACCAATATTCTTCCAAGAAAGAAGGCTCCACCATAGGTGCTCTTTCTATCATCCATGTTGCCTACCCAATCAACATTAGTATAAGCACTTAGAGTAAAATCATTAGATCTGTCATACTATAATCTGAACTTAGATTTTCCCTTCACATATCTAAATATCCTTTTGATTGTTGCATAATGTGCTTCTCTAGGACCAGTTTGGAATCTTGCAACAATTCTAGCTACATTTTCTATATTCGGCCTTGTGTGAGTCATATATTTCAATCCTCCAATCATAGATCTATACTTCTTCTACTCAACAGTAGGTGTCTCATCCTTTGTAGATAACCTATGTCCAGTTACCATAGGTGTTCCAATAGGTTTGCATGTTTTTGATTAAGGAAAATAGGTTTTACAAGAATCTTGAAACCCAAAAGCTTTTACATATAAACGAGCATAAAACAAAGGCCCAATCAAAGTGAAGTTGTCTACATAAGACCAAAAGACAACAGACCCATGACCAAAAGACAATAGACCCATGACCAAAAAGAAAAAGACAGCGTAAACAACTTAGAAAAAGACAAAACAAAAAGCCACAGGATCTATATAGGAAAACAAGTAGGACAAAAGGATAGAAGACCCCTATTGATCTGTCTGTCCTTTGAGATCTTGCATTGTCTTGGCCACCTTGATGTCTCTTTGAGTTTCTATAGCTATAACCTCCTACTTCTGATCATCCTATTGACCTACGAGGTCCTTGGTCTCCTCCTTATTAGCATCAGTCTGCATGATCTTGCACCTGTCCTTTTCCTCCTAGACCCTCCCAATACTAGCCGCTTTAAGGGATTCACCAAGACTAATGATGTTCTCATTTAGAGTGGCCAAGGTATCAATCATCTAGTTGGTGTGGTTCTGATTAAAGGCCCCTAAGCTTTGCAGTCTCTTTTCCACCCTTGTGATGTGACGCACCTAGTCCCCCAGAGGAGATTGATTGCTACCACTCACTTGAATATCTAGGGAAACTATAAAAAATTTCTCACGAGCATTATCAGAAATGGCAACTAGGGCAGGGTTAATAAGTTGCTACCAATTTATATTTCCCTCTGTATCCTCCTGGATCTATTGATTCATTTCCTCTCTTACTATCCCCATTTTGGTTGTTTTAGCATTGAACCTCCTTAATGTCCTTCTATTCTCCATTTTCACTTCCCCTCTGCTAAAATCCACTAAAAAATCTAAATTCTTCTGCTAAGGTGGGGAGAGAACAGGGGCCATCGGACATTAGGGGATTTAGGGCTGAGGACTAGTAGTTTCAAGGGATTGCTCAAAGCTCCTCTCTGGATCAATTCATCTATAACTTTCCTCTTTTAGGATTTTTGGATAGAATTTTAACTTCATCATCCTTATCCCCATCATCTAAGTCTATTTCATCTCCTTCCTCATAGTAGTCATCCTCACCCTGGATTATGGGTTTAGGATTTGAAATCCTAGGGCTCCTTCTATTGGGAATGTTGCTCATAGATGGAGAAACAACTTCCCCCTTTTTCTATTTCTTTCGCAAAGAAGGGGTGTCTTCCCCTACTTCTGAGTCTAAGCTTTGAAAATCTTCAGAGTCAGTAGAAAAATTAGAGGTTCCAAAATCTTTTGAACCTCCCCTCATGATGCTAATGGCTTTTTCCCTTGTTTGGGCTTTAGAGAACTCATACACAAGAAGTAGTAAACCCTCATGGAGGGTAGGGTTTGCACTTGACTTCTTTTTAAAAGCCTCAATATTCTTGTTGAGTGAAGAGAATAAGTAGAAAGGAAAGGAATTTTTAACCCCATGCCAAAAATGATTCAATAAAATGAAATGGTGAGTCCTTACCCGATCGAATCTGGTGTCCAATGAGATAAACTCAATGACCGCACACATGATATACTGCCATATCTTCTTAATAGAATCCATTTCATAATAGGTTTCCACCTTCACTAGTCTCCTCATTTCTTCTGCATCCTTAGTGAAATCCTTAACAAAACTGGTCGAAAGTTTTTTATCCCTAAAGAAATTGAATCGCACATTGGGGATTTCAGTGACTTGGGCAATTATGTCCACATTGAGCTAATGTGAGATGCCATCAATTTTGACTCGGCCCACCTTCCATGGATTTACCATGATATTGGTCACCTCTTTATCAAAAACATACAATTTCTTGATATACTGGGTGACACCCCCTTTCTCCAACATTTTCTAGACCTTTTTTCTACCCTTCCACTTCTTAGCCTCCCCCATAGGCTCCCTCCTACTATGCTCTCCCACCATTTTCATTTCAATTATAGAAAAACAACTTTCTCCTTCCCTTTGTGTTTTTTCTCTCTCTACAAATTGCATGTAAACCTATCTTTTGCATTAATATTTGTTTTGATTGATTGAAGGGATAACATCCAAAAAGTGTGCCAGTGGTATGTAATGAAGTTATGATTCATTATCATCTTGTAATTTTCATTAAGGCATTGGCATGTGAGACATCTCACATAACTTAGCATAATTAACTCAGGATTTTAAATGTACTTCCTTGGATGTGCTCCAAGTGTAAGATCTCATTCACGGTTGTCGAAAAGATATCATGATAATTCTAGCTCATGACCATATTTATTCTCACTACTTCATTGGAAAACCAATTGACCAAAAGATTTGCCTCTTTGTACATGTGTCCAATGTGTACCCTTTATAATTTTCCTAGACTTGTACATGTTTCCTCTATTATGTTTTTAATTTTTGACAATGGTGGCACGACACCTTTTAAACAATTGATGATGTTTAATGAGTCACCTTTGAGCCATAAGTTATTGATTCCAACCTTGAGAGCTAGTTTAACTATATGATAGGCTACACTAGCCTCAACAAAATGGTTAGTCTGATTCCCAATTGGGTAGCAAAGAGTAGCAATTCCAATCCCATGGCTATTTCTAATGATTCCTCCATGTCCAGCCAGCCCTGGATTCCCTTTGAACAAACCATTAAAATTGGCTTTGTGCCAGTCTTTTGTGGGGAATACCACCTTGCATCCTATCTTTTTATCATCGTATCCTTCTTTCATTGCATTTAGTTACCCTCTTTCTCAAGGATTCCCCCTTTCATGACAATGTAGTTTTTTTTAATAGTGCCCTGGATTTTATCAGCTAAGACAAAGGTAGGAGTGGCTCTTTCTCTAAAAATTCTATTACTCTTTTCCTTCTAGATACCCCAACAGAAGTGAAGAAGAGACTAGGAACTGATGACCTCAGATTTGAAGCCTCTATGTAGACTATTCCATTGACTATAGAAATCCACTATGGTGGCTGGTTTACACTAGCAAACTTTCCAATCCTTTGTTATAAGATCCCATACCTCTAAAGAGTAGGGGTAGTGAATAAACATATGATCAACTGTCTCCAAATTTTCCTTGCATAGAATGGGATGTACTAGCCCCTTTTAATTAAGTTATATAGGGTGAGGATTTTATTCTACATCATCAACCAAAAATATATATTAATTTTTGGAGTAAGGCCTGGAGTCCATACCTTAGTGCAAACCAATTTTTCCATTCTGTTCCAAAGCGAGAGGTATCCAAAAGCCACCAAATAAATCCCAGTAGATTTAGCACGCTAGATAAGTTCAACACCTTTATTTTTGAGGATGATGAAGTTTAGCATGTTCATTAAGGGTTTGAGATCTTAAAAAATTAAGGCCAAGTCAATCCAACCTTGATCAGTCTTGTAGTCACTAACTTTGGGGCCAAATCTTCTGATACAAGTATGAGCCCACAGTTCATAGATGGGATCATTAATAAGAGGTCCTTGTATTAGCCAGTTATCCTATGAGAAGAGAATGATATCCCCTCTCCCCACTTTCCAAACTACCTTTGATTTTTCCAAGGGTCTAGCCTTGAGAATTCCATTCCAAAAAAAAGAACCAACTGACAAGTCTCCTTGTCCTAGCAAAGGCTTAACATATGGTCTTCTCAGGTACTTTTTGATAATGGTATCCCTCTAATCTCCAGTGTTGTGGTAGATGAGCCATATTTTTTTAGCCAATAGGGCATTGTTAAGGTGCTTAATTTTCATGATTCTTAACTATCTAAAGCTTTTGGGGAGGTAGACCTTATCACAAGCTACTAAGTGATATCTTTTATTATCTTCAAGGCCAAACCAAAGGAAATCTCTCTAGATTTTTTCCATCCTATCAGAAAATTTGGATGAAATCACAAAAAGACTTAGAGCATAAGAAGGAAGATTTTGAAAAGTGGACTTCACAAGGACACATTTGCTTGCTTGGCTGAGTTTGGCTCCTTTCCAACCAGCTAGCTTTTTGTTAAATCTATCCAAGATTCTATTCCAAAAAGAGTCCAAAGACTTCAAACCTAGGGGGAGCCCAAGATAGGTTGAAGGAAGGGATCCCACCCCACAACCTAGGATATGAGCAATCTTCCTTTGCCACTCATCTGGAGTAGTAACAATGAAAATAGAGCTTTTTCCCTAGTTGATGGTCTATCCTATCCTCTTAGAGTAGATGTCAAGAACTTTTTTTAGATCCTTGTCCTCCCAAATCATGGCTTCCCCTCCCCAAATAATGTCATCCATAAATTGTTGATGAGTGAAAGAAACATTACCAGATGATGGTTTGAGGTCTTGTAGAGATCTATCCTATCTTTTCCTCTGAATGAGTCTGCCAATGCACTTAGCAAGAATAATAAAAAGAATAAAGGAGATAGGATCACCTTGCCTAAGCCCCATAGAGGGGAAGAAGAAATTTGAGGGAGCACCATTGACCATAATAGCAAGGGAAGGAGTAGAAACTAGTTGAAGGATAATTTTGCAAACCTAGTCATCAAAACCAAAAGCCTGGAGAACAACCTTGAGGAATCCCCAGTCCACCCTATCATAAGCCTTTGAAAGATCCAATTTTAGAAGAAAGCCTTCCCTATTCCTATCCTCTAAAGAATTAATAACTTCATGAACCATCATGATAGAGTCTAGAATTTTCCTGCCAGGAACAAAGCCAGTTTGCTGTGGGGAGATAACCAAAGGGAGAACCTTAAGGATACAAGATGTCAGCACTTTTGAAATGATTTTGTAGAAAGAGTTGCAAAGGTTGATAGGTCTAAAGAGGTTCAATGAATCAGCCTCTGAAGATTTAGGGATAAGCATAAAAAAGGTGGCATTAAGTTCTTTCAGTAAACTCCTGGCCCCAAAGCATTCTTGCACCACTTTCACCACATCCCCTTTAATCACCTACCAATAGATTTGAAAAAAGAAGGTTGGGAAACCACCTAGACTAGGAGCTTTGTTAGCAAGGAGAGAGAATAAAACATCATAAATTTTAGAGCTAGAAGGAATGGCCTTGAGCATGGCATTATGATGATCAAGGAGCAAAGTGGGGATGGAATCTAGGATCTCACCCTAATCCTATATAGAGAGAAAAGGGTGTTAATAAAGGAGGGAAGAAAAGAAGAGGACCACCTCATTTGCAATATCAAAATCTTTAGTCAGAATAGACTGTAGTTTTTTTATGCTACAGATCTAGTTGGAAGCTTGATGTTTCAAAGTTGAAAGGTGGAAGAATCTGAAGTTCTAGTCCCCAGCTTTGAGCCAATTAATTCTAGATCTTTGATTCCAAAAAATTTCCTCCCTACTAATAATGTTATGGAGGTCAGTGAGAATTGAACTTTCCTTAAGCCTGTTTTGATCATTATACCCCTCCTATTGAATTAGGTCCTGAATGGATTGCAGTTGATCAGAAATCTCCTCCTTATGCTAGAAGATATGCTCGAAGTCTATTTTGTTCCAAGAATTGACATTTCTTTTAACATTATTCAGTTTTTGGGTGATCCTAAACATAGTTGTACCTTCCACCTCAATGTTCCACCAAAGAGAAACCTTTGCAAATAGCTCTAGATAGGAGGTTCACATTTTCTCAAACCGAAAAGGAAAACTCTGCTTAGCCATGATAGGGTTGATAGAAAGAGAAATAGGGGAGTGATCAAAACCAACTTTGGGAAGGAGAGAGAGTCTACACAAAGAGGATTGCAACCAAGAAGGGGAGATAAGAGACTTATCAAGGCAAACCTGGATGCACTCTATCCCTGTATGTCTATTAGACCAAGTGAATCTTCCTCCCAAGAGATCCATATATAAAAAGGCTAGGTTGTTAATAAAGTTAGAGAGATCCAACTTACTATCTAAGTCCAGAGTTGTTCCCCCAAGCTTTTCATCATCTAAGAGAGGAGTGTTTAAATCCCCCATTATGATGCCTTTATTTAAATCTAATTTTCAAATGGAATCCAAAATCTTGTCCCAGAAATTCCTTTTGTCCCTTTTACCATTCGAGGAATAGATGTTTAAAAGGAACCAAGAATCATTGTTGTAATTATGAAGAACTCTACAAAGAAGAGAATTACTTTAATTAAAGATAGTAGACAATTGATAGGCTTTTTTATTGTAAAGAGTGAGTACCCCTCTTGTAGCACCCTCTGAGCTGATGGCTTCACCATACATATTATTGCTAAAGGATAACTTACTAAATGTCTCCTTCTTCATCTTGGTTTCTTTGATCAGCAAAAAATCTAGTCTTGGTCTCTTATCATGTTCCTAACTATTTCTTTTTTGTGAACACCATTTAGGCCCCTCACATTCCATGATATTAGATTCATTTCTTCTTGATTCAATTGTTGATGGTCTTCTGACAACCATCCACCAAATTCCTTATGGCTTCATCTTGCCTGACCTGATTAAAGTTTGGTCTTCTTGGCTTCTTAGGTTTAGCACCAACATCAGCTTTACCCCTGCTTTTGGTCATGGCCAGGGAAGCAGGGGGGGGGATCACTCCTTTTTACCATGGACCATTCTCCTCTTTTTTCTTATAAGCATACATCTAGTAGTTCATTCAATTTTTTGAGCTATTTAGGGGAAGAATTCTTGACAAGATCAAAGAACTTTTTCATGAGATTAGCTGAGACAATCTATTCCCCTAAGGATAAGGTTAGGATATCCATTGTTTTCCCTTGGGCCTAGGCCATATCTCTCTTCTCAAGGGTTCCAACCATGTCTAGAAGGGCTAGGGCCTGAATATGTTCCTCTCCTAGGGTCCTAACATTGAGAGCATAGGCCCTATACAAACCACTATCTCCCATGCCTAGCAAGACTTCACTATTTAGGGGGGTGATGTCTTGAGTTGTCTTCTTTGATACAACAACATCATTGTATTTCATCTCACAATACTAGAGAACAGAGGGAAGAGCATCCAACTCCAACACCTCAGCCCCATGATTTTCATTCTTGTGCAAGGCTTTATCCTTTGTAGTTACATTTGATTTATTGACTGGTTCTTTCTGGCTTATCTTCTCCACAACCCCAGTCTTGTCTTTACCCTGAATATCCTCCTGACCTAAGGTCACTTGTGTCTTTGTTATTTCTATCTATCCTTATTTTTTGTCCACTCTATTTTGGTTGTCTAGGGCCTTGGTTATTTTTTGTTTCCAAACTTTCTTCTTATCTTTTCCTAACAAAACCTTCCCTGAGGAGGAGGTAGGAGGCATCCCCTTTTTATCTACTTTAGAATTTGGGCATTTTCTAGCCTTGTGTCCTCATTTAAGGCAATTAAAATAGGTGAAAGAAGTCATCTCATAAATCATCTTTTGCTTGTGCACTCCCAACTTAGAGTGAAAGGACATAAAATCTAGCATGTCTACACCTTCCACAACCCCAACACAAATGCGAGCATAAGTAAGGCATATTTTTGAGGTAGTAGTTAGATCAATTGAAAGGAGTTCCCCAAATGAGTTAGTCACTCCTACAAAAACCTCTTCATTCTAGAATTCCAAAGGGAGCTCTAGAAGTCTAACCCAAATAGGAGCTTGCTAAAAAAAGAATTCCTTTAGATTTAGATTAGAGTTCCACTTATGAAGAAATAGGGTGGAATGACCAATGGGCCATGGACCATTGCACAAAATAGCAAAAATATCTTATGGACAATTAAAGTCTAAGGACAAGATCCCTTTAGCCATGGTTGTGATAGAGACTTGGCCCTTTAAAACCCATTTTTTCTTAATAAACTCTCTAACAACATCAATTTTAGGTTTGGGACCAATGAATTTGTCAATCAGAGTCAATGCCATAGCCACAATACTGTGATCCTCCAGTTCATCTGGGATTGCAATGGCATAGGACCCCTTAGCCGCTTCAAGGAGAGACTTAACAATAGGGAAAGAGGACTTACTTTAGGTTTGATACCAAAAATTGAAGACCATTTAGCTACTAGAGGATTGACCTTCCTCCTCTACCTTTGGGGCAAATAGAATCTCAACCAAGGCCTTGGGGGACACAAGTGGTCCCCATCATCTTTCTCCTCCAGATCTCTAGAACCCTGATCTTCCAACTCCTATTTCCCTTGCTCTAATCTAGGGGCCTAAATCTAACAATCCAAAGGAATCCCACACAGAGTAGGATTCAAAATTTGAAATCACGATTTCCCTCCCTTGCTTCTGCTCATCATCTATATTTATTTGCTTAAGTTGTAAGGGATTTGAGATTTATTTTAGTGGTAACTAATTCAACCCCTCAATGAAAGATATGTTGATGGTCTCATTGGCGAGGCTTTTAACTATGGGATGAAAAAATAATAAATATGTTTATGCCCCAATAGGTTTGCATGTTTCCAAACCAAACCTTTTTAGTAAATCCTTCAACTACTTAGTTTGAGAAATAAAGATTTCTTCTTTATTCTATACAATCTACAATCCTACAAAATATTTCATTTCTCCTATCATACTCATCTTAAATTCTTTCCTCATCTCTTCTAAAAACTTCTTACTTTCCTCATCATTTTCTTTAAATATGATATTATCAAAAAATATTACCAAAATTATCAAACCATCATTAATTTCTTTCTAATATAGATTACTATCTGCCATACCTTTTCTATATCCAAGCTTTGTCAAATGCTTGTCCAACCTTGCATACTATGTTCTCGGTGCTTGCTTCAAGCCATACAATTTTTTCTTTAGTTTGCATACTTTGTCCTTGTCTTCTATCAAAGGAGAACCTTTAGGTTATTTAATGTACACTTCTTCAAGTTCTTCATTCAAAAATACTAACTTGACATCCATCTGATATACTTTGAATTTCTTCTATGCTGCATAGGCTAAGAATAATCTTACTACTTTTATTCTAGCCATAGGAGCATAGGTTTCTTCATAATCTATTCCTTCTTTCTGTGAGTAACCTTTACATACCAATCTCATCATCTTTTTTGATATAACACTTACTCCCAAAAATTCTAAAATACTTAACTATAGGTGAGTGACCAAAGCACAATTCATAAGGGCTCTTGTTTGTGTCTTTCTTGGCTTGCACTCTATTCATAGTGTAGACTATTCTATTCATAGCTTCTCTCCAAATTTTTTTGGATACATCATTCTCAGCTAACATAGCTCTTGTGGCTTCAATAGTTGATCTATTCCTTCTCTCTGTAATGCCATTTTGTTCAAGGGTTCTCAGAGCTGATAACTATCTTTTTATTCCATTTTCTTCACAAAATATGTTGAAATCATTTGAGGTAAATTATCCTCCTCTATCTGATCTTAAACATCTTATCTTCATACCAAATTCATTCTTTGATATCTTGAACTTATCAAATGCCTCATATTTTTCTTTAAGAAATGCAGCAACCCACATCATTATGGAAAAGTCATCAACTAGAATCATAAAATACCTTTCACCATAGAATCCTTTAGTCTTTGTAGGACTGCTAAGATCTGTGTGTACAATATCTAACTTTGCTATAGTAGTAAACTTCTTGTAGGGAAAATAAGTTTTGTTATGCTTTGCTAGTACACATTCCTTGCAAATTGTATTAGTGGACTTTACAATCTTAGGAAAATCTCTAACAACAAACATACTACTAGTCTTCATAGTACTGTCAAAGTTCATATGACAAAATCTCTTATTCCATAACCAATAGTCATCTACATTTGCAACCAAACATGTTATTTCAATGGGATTCAACTGAATACATTACCTCTAGATCCAGTTCTTGTTCCAATTACCTTTCCATATTTATCTCTAATCATGCATGTCTTCTCTATAAATTGCAACTAATAAACTTTGTCTACTAGTTGTCCAACTCTCAAAAGATTGTGCTTTAAACCATGAACAAAATATACATCCTCAGTGTTAGTTTTACCATCAAGGGTTATAGATCCAATACCTTTAATCTGGCATGTTAGATTATTTACAACTCTGACAATTCCTCATTCTTGAGTTTTGAAGTGAACAAACTTGTTCATATCACTAGCTATATAATGTGAACAACCACTATCAATTATCCAGTTACTCAACCTATGACACCAATGGTACCTTTTCTAGGCTTTCTTCTTTAATTGCCACAAATCCAATTTCATTATCACTAGCACTTAATGCTTGTTCATCAAAATCATTATCTTCATTTTCATACAAACACTCTCTATCTTATCTAGGCTTGTAATTTCCTTTATACTTTTTCTCTCTTTTAGGATACTTAGATCCATAATGACCATATTCATCACAAGTCCAACATTTAAAGATTTTATTACCTCTTTTTTCTCTTCTTACTAGATGAGTTACTCCAATCTTTCTATCCTCCTCAGATCTACTGTTGTAAGAAAATCTCCTCTAGCACTTTTAATCCTTGATAAATTAGGCTGAATATTCAAGTCACTAAAAGCTATCTCTATTCTACTCAATTCTCCAAACTATCTAAGTTCATTCTCAACTACTTCAAGTCTTCCAAACAATGTTTCCTTTATGAAATCTTTGGTACAAGATATCAACAACTATATCATATGAACTACTACTTAAATGGTGGTGTTAGAGTCTTCAATATCTTCCATATAACTTCATCATCTTCTTTGGTTCCTCCTTGAGATCTAATACCTGTAGTAATTTCTAATATCTTGCCTATAAATGTTCTTACAAATTCATCCTTCGTCATTTTAGCATCTTGAAATGCACAAATCCAACTTTGTAACCTCAACTTCTTATAATGTGCATCACGTTTGAAACTAGTTTCCAAAGCTTTCCAAATGAAATGTAAAGTAGCAAGTGATTTTACCTAATTGTATTCAATTTTAGGAAGTGCAGTCAATATTGCTTCTCTAGCTATCATGTGACACATAAAAAGATCTCTTTCATCCTTGGTACAATTTTCTAAATCCTTTTTAGCAATGATTGTCTTCACTAATTTGGTTAGGATCCAATATCCCAGACCCATACACAAAAAATGTGTCTTCATCTTTTCCTTCCAATTATCATAATTTGTTCCATCAAACTTCAGACTATCTTTCTTGAACATGCTTGCCATGGATCTCCCAAAGTTGTTAAACTTTATCTTCAAGGACCTGATGCTCTAATACCAATTATTAGAAATAATAGTCCACCAAGATCATTGGGGGGGGGTGAATAAGTTATCCAACATTTAATACATTTATCTTTTTCAAACAAGCTTAACCATTCAACCAAAATAAGATGCATATAAACAATTACACCAGATATGTTAACTAGGGAAACCCTTGATTAGAGGCAAAACCCTAGTGGGAATGATGACTAGAAGATGATGTACTAATATAAATATTCCTTATTAGAGGATGGATCCTGTTAGAAGTCTATTACAATATTTAGAACATAGAGTCCTTTTTAGGAGACTTTAAATCCATGTTAGGAGATTCCAACCCTATTAGGAGTTGTATTACAATGTATGCAAGAAGAGCCCACTGCCCAAACATGCCATTTCAACTACAAGAAGAGCTCATTTCTCAAACATGAAATTTACTATTATGTTCTTCTTTCCTTTGTTCTATCAACTAAGCCAATCATTGTTAGACCTTGTAGTCTAGGTCATGAACTTCAGATCCAAATATCAAACCTTAGGCCACTTAGCAAAACCTTGGCAATGAAGTTTCCTTCACTTCCACACTACTTTGCTCAACATTTCATTTTTCTCTTATTGCTACTTACAAATATCATCTACATCCATTCACACATCTATCATGATAAAGGAAAATGTCCTTCCTTTATATCATGTCCATAAAGCAATTCCTTGAGTTGGCTATTAGACCTTCCCAATTAATCATTATAGGACCACATTAAGAACATGTTACGTTTAGCGTTAAAATTAATCTTCTACCTTGCAACTTGAATAAATTTTTTGTATATGAAATATCATGATGAGTCAACTTAGCCATGTCACCATCAACATTTCTTCTTCATGTCCTCAATCTCAATTCTTAGAATAACAACTCTGCTAAGAGATATAACAAGTTTACCATAATATGCCTCTATAAACTCTATCTCAAAATAAACATCACCAAAACTTACAGAACTTCTTCTAGACTTATTATTTCATCTTCTAACATTACTTACATATACTAGATACTCAAAATTATCTCCCATAACCTTGGATAGTTAGAATACTCAACTAGCCATCAATACCAACTTGATCTTTCTATTTTTCTTCTATTAGATACCACAAAAAATTGCTATGTTGACATCAATGACAAACTTAGTCATGAATGTAACATATCTACAATACTCCCCCATAGGAATATCATCAAGATTCATTCTTGCAACACTTCTAAAAAACTCTCCCTCTTTGATATTAGACCAAGTTATCCCTCTTTGACATCTTCAAACAAAATTTCTATAATATGATAGTATACTCTCCTTCTGTGACATCCTATGCGAAAGACAATATACAATTAACACCAATGTACTTGTGTAATAATTCATATGAAAATCTACCCTTTCATTACTACATCAACTTGATTGATCTTCAACATGCTTTAGTTGATCCATCACTAAACTTCATTTAGTGAGCTTTAGATAGGGGAATAACCCCCAGCTTACCTCTTAGATATAAAAATTCATCCTTAGGTAATGGCTTGGTGAATATGTCTCTCATTTGTTCTTTAGTATTCACATACTCCAATCTCACCTCTTTGTCTTGCACCAATTCTCTTAGAAAATGATATTTTTTTGTAATGTGATTGGTCTTAGTATGCATCATAGGATTCTCTAAAATATTGATTGTACTGGTGTTATCAAAGATGATAACCATTGGGTCCTTGATTTCTACTTTTATTCCTACAAATAGTTGTTTGAACCAAACAATATTGGAACAATTAATTGTTGCTACAACATACTCTTCCTGTGTTGTAGACTGAGAAATACAATTATTCTTCTTGCTTGTCCAAGACACTAATCTCTTACCAAGAAAGAATGCTCCACCATTGGTGTTTTTCCTATCATCAATACTTCCTACCCAATAAACATCAGTAAAGGCTTTTAAATAAAAGTTGCCTCCTTTCTTGTACCACAAGCCATAATCTTTAGTACCCTTCAAATACCTCATGATTAAATTTATTTCCATCATATGATTTTCTTTAGGATTAGATGAAAATCTTACCACTATACCAACTACAAGATCAATATTAGGCCTAGTATGTACTACATACTAAAGTTTTCCAATCATAGATTTATATGTGGTCTAATCTACCTCCTTGGAATCATAATTTTTGGAAGGTTTATGTCCAATAGACATAGTTGTTCCAACTGGTCTTGAATCCTCCATTCCAAACTTCTTTGGTATCTCCTTGATATACTGAGGTTGAGTATTGTAGATACCATCTTTCTTCTATTGAATCTTCAGGCCAATAAAGAATTTGATTTCACCAAATATTTACATCTCAAATTCCTTACTCATTTCCTCTAAAAAATATTTGCACAAATCATAATCTCTAGTAAATAATGTATCATCCACAAATATTTCTTCCAACATAATCTTCTTATCTGGTCCTTCTTTGATGTATATGCTTCTATTATCATTTGTCCTTTGAAAATCAATCTTCATCAAATAGCTATGAAGTCTTTCATACCAAGTGCTAGGAGCTTATTTGAGATCATATAATGCTTTGTGCAGTTTACAAACCATATCCTTTTTTCTAGGGTTTACAATACCTTCAGGTTTCTCTATGTAGACTTCTTCTAGAATTCCATTTAGAAATTTAGATTTCACATCCATTTGATATACCTTAAATCCTTTATGTGTAGCATAAGCAAGTAGATTCCTAACACCTTCTAATCTTGCAATAGGAGAAAAAGTTTCACCATAATCAATACCTTCCTCTTGAGAATAACCATTGCATACTAACCTTGTTTTGTTTCTTGAAACTTCTCCATCTCCATTCGGCTTATTTCTAAACACCCATTTTATGCCAATTACATTCTTATCCTTGGGTATAGGAACAAGAGTCCATATTTCTTTCCTTTCTAATTTTTCTATCTCTCAATTCATTACTTCAATCCAGCTTTCATTATCCAAAGCATCTTTAACTATTCTAGGTTCAAATTCAGTAAGCAAACATGCACCTTTCAATTTGTTCCTTGTCATATTACCATCTGACTTGTCTCTAATGTTTTTCTTAGGTGTATGATTCCTTCTAGCATATCTTGCTAATACAAGGAGTTTTGATTTAGAACTTATTTCACTTACCTTACCATGATCTTCTGCAGCATGCTCATGTCCCACTTTCTATGACTTGGATCCTTTAGACTTAGACTTGAGTTACACTAGCTACAACTTGGTAGCTTTTGATTTTGACTCAAGCCCTTTAGATTGTGACTCAGGTTGTACTAGATTCAACTTGGCTACTTCTAGAGATTTTGGCAACTCTAGAGGTGAATTCTACTAACTTCCAATTAGATTAGGAAATGTATTAGGTTTAAAGTAAATGAACTTCCTGTAGTCTCTAGGTTCTTTGCTACTCTCTTCTTCACTCTTTTCTACAAACTCATCAATTCTCACATGCACACTTTTTATGATCTTATGAGTAGTTAGATTCAAACATTTTTATACTTTATTTCTGCTAGAGTATCCTAGAAATATGCCTTATTGACTTTTGACATCAAATTTACCTTTCCTAGTCTCCTTCAAGATATAACATTTGCTCCTAAGTACTTTGAAGTAACTTACATTAAGTTTGTAGCCATACCATGGTTCATAAGGAGCCTGATTTGAGTCTTTCTTCAGTTGTACTCTATTTACGATATGAACTATTGTACTAATTGATTCCTTCTAGTATTTGATTGCAACATTATTTTCTATCGTCAGGATTCTTGCAAAATCCATGATTGATCTATTTCTTCTTTTTTCTATACCATTCTGCTATGGAATACCAAGGGCTAATACTTGGGTTTTGATTCCTTTCTTAGTGTAGAATTCATTGAATTCATTAGAAATGAATTTTCTTGCTCTATCTAACTTCAAACATTTCATACTCTTTCCTATTTCTTTCTCAACTCTAGCTAGATATCACTTGAACATTTGAAAGGCTTCAAACTTATCTTTCAAATACATTATTATCATCATCCTAAAATAATCATCAAAAACTTAAATAAAATACTTATCTCCATCTTAGTTCTCTATGCCAATAGGTCCATAGAGGTCTACATGAACCATCTCGAAAACTTTTTCAGAATGATAGTTCTTTCTTTTGAAGCTTGTCTTGCCCATCTTACCAATTTGATAATTTTTGCATAGGCCAATATCAAGTTTCCTCAAACTAGGAATACCTCTCACTTTTTTTTTTTCTTTCTTTCTTATCTTGATCAATTTATTAAAATTCACAGACACAACCTTTTATACCATAACCAACTTTCTTCTAGTTAAATAATGAAACATGAACTTTCACTAAGATCAAGGTAGAATAGGTTATCTTTTGTTTTATTACTAGACCCAACTAGATTTCCTTTTTCCATCTATCAGCTTTCCCTTTTCACTCATGAATTATACCTTGAATCTAATTTTATTCAACTATACCACACTCAATAGATTATGCTTTAGTCATTCAACCCAATAAGCATAGTCACATCTAAGTTCATTAGTTAGAGAAATACAACCTTTTCCTTTTATTCAATATGTTTCATTGTTTCCAAATCTTACATTTCCTCCATCATAGTGTTCCAAACATTCAAACTTTGTTTTACCACTATTCATATGATGAGAAAAACCACTATCAATAATCCATGTATCATTTTTTTTAACATAAGAAATAAGTGCCATCTTATCATCTTCATTATCTTCATGATCTTTTACAACAACATAAACCATTTCATCATCATCACTACTATCTAAATATTTATCCATGAAACAATACTTCTTACTTTTTTCCTTGTAGTCCTTGTAGTTCTTGAAATATATCTTACCTTTATACTTGTTTTTATTCTTTTCTTCTTTGTCTTCTTTTTTTGGACACCTTGCATCAATGTGACCAACTTCTTCACAAGAAAAATAGATTAGAGGAATTTTACCTTTGTACTTTCCTTTGGCTTTGGGATATCTTCTTCGAAGCAAGGCTTCAATGACTTCAAGATCATTGTTAGAACTATCTTCTTCTTCACTTTTAGATTGTTTTCCTCTAGACTTTTTAACTTTCTTCTTGAGTGAAAACTTGGCTTCAAATGTAGACTCAATATTTCTAGAACTAGGAACATAATTATCATAGTTATCTAGCTCAAATGTTGTCAACCTTCCCATTAAAGTATCCAAATTTACCTTTTTATTGGGATCACATCTCATATTTTTTTAATATTTGACACTCTAATTACATAGATAGGAAGAAGGGTTCTAAGTACCTTGCTTACAACTGTTGCATCATCAATTTTCCCTCTAGAGACTTTAATTGCACTTACACTAGCTTTGATTCTCTCAACATATTTTTCAATGTTTTCATCTTCTCTCTTCTTCATCTAATCAAACTAACCTCTTAATATTTTTTCCTTGGCTCTTCTCACTTTATGATCACCTCCATAGATATCTTTTAACTTGGCCTACATCTCATGAGTAGCATTATAATCTTTGATTTCATCAAACTCAACATAATTAAGAGTAGATACAATGTCAATCATCATGATATTATGATTTTTCATTTTAGCAATTTCTTCCATAGTCAATATTCTAGTAGAGGCCTTTTAAGGGTTTATCAAATATTTCAAACCTAAATTACTAATGATTGACAAGTGCAATTCCATAAGTTCCTTCCATGCCTTGAAGTTATCTCTATTCAATTTGGGAATCTCTCTTTTGTAATACATCTTGATCTTTAGCTTAGGTCCTTGAAACCTTCTCTACAAGCACCAAAAGAGCTCTAATACCAATTTTTGTAAATATAAGAGGAACAATTGAGAGGGGAGGGGTGAATCAGTTACTACAAAAAATAAATCCTAGATCACTTAGATGTCAATTCAAAACATATTTTTTGTTCAAAATACTATAACTCGGTTAACACACAAGTACTCAGTTATGATGCAAGAGCTTCTTGGGTTGTTTAGGTATCCTGCATGTTTACTAATTTACTTAGTTTCTACAAAGTTTCAATGTCTTGCATTGTTGGATTTCTTAGTTTTTTTTGAGTTCATAGTTATTGTTGAGTTATTCTTTTATCGCCAAGCTTTCTTGTGTTGCTGAGTTATCCTTTGGTCACCAAGCTTTGTTTGGTTTCTGAGTTATCCTTTGGTAGCTAAGATTTCTTTGGTTATTGAGTTATCCTTTGGTTGTAGAGTTTCTTTGGTTGCTGAGCATTGTCAAGTTTCTTTGGTGTCCTAACATTATTGAGTTTGTCAAGTTGCAACATTTGTTGGACTCTTCATTTGTTGAGTTGTTTATGTGTAGTTTCTTATTAAGGCTGACCTTTACATTTAATTTTGTGATGGGTATTTTTAGTGAGCTGATCTATGGCTTATCCTTGCATTTAATATGAGAGTTTATTTTGGTTGTATTTCAATAGGGAAACTTTTGGCCATTTTTGTATTTAAAGAAGTCTTTGGTAGAGATTTAGATAGATTTAGAGATGGGAGAAGAATAGTAGGAGTAGAAGAAAGCTAAGATGTGAAGTGCAATCATTGAAGTTTGTATTGAATTTTAATATGGTTGTAACCCAAAAGGCCTTACAACTAGGCATGTATTTGATTATTTGATGAATATATTAAACCATTCTATTCCTCTATCTCTTGAGTTCTTTTTATTTGAGTTGTGCTTCCATCGTGTTTACTTTCACAAGTGGTTTGAATAGTTGGGTGCACCTTTGGGACTAATTATCTTATCTCTCCCTATGTAAAGTGGTATTAGAGTGCTTGAGGTTTGTCCTTATGGATATTGGATTGTGTAAAACCTAAGTGAATTTGGGTTGTAGGGTTGTAGATCTATGCATTTGACCTATAAAATGTAGAGGGTTATGAAATTGTAGGAACCTAATTGTAAAGATGGTTCACAGTAGAGGAAATGCTAACAATGCTATGTTAGATATATTGAGATAGATTGTAGCTAGATTAGATGCTATAGAGACATCCTAAAGAAGAGGAGCACATCTTGATAATGTGAGTGGTGATGAAGCAACAATACCAAACCCTAATATAGAGCCTAAAGAAGATCAAGATGAAGCAAGATGTTGAGAGTATTGTCTAGGGAACATTCAAAACCTACTATTGAAGTTGTTCGTTATGAATGAAAATTGGATACCACTATTGTATTGGATTGGATCTCTAGAATAAATAAGTTCTTTGAGTATAAAAAACATTCCTAATAATATGATGGTGAAGATTACAATTACAAGGTTGAAAGGACATGGCTCATTATGGTGGGAGCATTTGCAAACTAATAGACAAAGGAGAGGAAAGGAAAAGATTAGAACTTGGGAAAAGATGTAGAATAATTAAAGAACAAGTTCCTTCTATTGATTACCAAGTTAGTTTGTTTAGAAGGATGAAAAATTTGAGACAAAGAGACATGACTGTGAAGGAGTATATTGAGGAATTCTATAGATTGGAAATTAGATATGGACATGTGGATGATGATGTTGAGAAAATTGAAAGGTACAATATAAATGGATTGAGATCTAGAATTTAAGATGAGATAAGTTTTTTTAAATTAAAAAGTGTGAAGGAAGCATATCAATATGCTTTTAAAGATGAGGAGATCTTGACAAAGAAGTATGAATAAAGACAAAGAGGTGGAGGTGGTAGATTCCAGAGAGGCAGAGGTAGATCTTATGGAGAAGGTGGCATATCTAATAGTTATATTAAAGATAAGAGAAAATCTAAATGGAAGAATGATGATAAAGGAAAGCCTAAGTGAAAAGGAGGTGATTCTTACTGAGTAGGCATTGGTTCTTACTAAGGAAGAGGTGATTCTTATTCTAGAGGTGGTTTTCATGGTAATTATTTTAGATGTGGTATAGGACATAGATCTTTTGAGTGTAGATGTTTTGAAAGTGAGCAAGGTAACATAAATATTGTAGTTCAAGGAGACACTAAGGGTTTATCTAGTGTGCCTAAGGTTGGAGAAAATATGATGGTGAGAAGAACCTTATGTAATAAGGGAAGTGATAATGAACTTACCCTAAGCAGAAGTGTTTTCAAGACTAGATGTAAGATGGATGGAAAATGTTGCAAAATGATCATTGATAGTGGAAGTTCTACAAATTTGGCATCAGAAGAATTAATTACAAAGTTATAGTTGCAGAGGTTGGAGCATCCTAAACCTTATCATATTTCATGGATCAAAGATGAGAATAAGATATTGGTAAGTGAACAATGTATTCTAAAGTTCAAGATTGGACATTGCTTTGATTAAGTTCTATGTGATATTATGCCTATGGATTGTTGTCATGTTTTTTTGGATAAAACTTTAATATATGATTGATATGTTATATATGATGGAAGATTAAATCAATACACTTTTTGGGTAAATGGGAAGAAGCAAATATTGTTGCCTTTGATTGAAAGTCTAGATGAGGTTAAGTGTTCTACTATGAGAATTTGTATGGTTAATGGAAAGAAATTTGAAAAGGAAATAAAGAAGAATCAAATATATTTTGCTAATATCCCTAGGAGATTGAGTTGTGTCAATAGTAGTCAAGTATCAAAAAAAAGTGCTAATTGAGTACCAGTTAGTGGTAACTGAGTGACAATAGAAACTGGTCATGTATTGTACTATTAGTGAATAGATTATCCTTTGAAGAAATGAATACAAATTAACTCTAAATGCCTAGATAGGAAGATTGAATCAATGCTATTAGTTGGATAGGTTATCATTGGATTGATAAGCTTCCTCTGAATTTTATTGGGTATAGCTCCCCATACATGATTTACAATGAATTTAAATTTAGATGCTTTTATCCAAAAAGCACAAAAGGTTTACAAACATCTACTCATCAACATGAAATAGATGCAAAAACTAAATAGCTGAAAAGAAAAGAAAAACAAATAGCACAAAATATATTTTCTTGGATGTTGCATTACATAATGAAAACAAAGTATGTATCTTCCATTCTCTTGAGAAAATGAAGAATTAGAGCTTTTAAAGATATCATGAAATGATAATGTAATTAGAAAATAGTGACAATAAAATGTATTTTAGAGACAACTGAAAACAATAGAAAGATCGTGATCAATATACAAAAACTATCCCAAATCAAAGTTTTGATGCAATTATCCTCTAATCTCCCTTCTCTAAGGTATCAAAGATAACAAAGATCCTCTTACACATTTATAGTCAAAGTCACTATCTAAAGAAAACTGAAACTCTTCCTTTGCATTACATAAAACAAATCAAAATTTATCTCTTTCTCTAACACATAGTTTAGGAATAGACTCTACCTTCTCTTCCTCACAAGAAATGGAACAAATATGGAAAAAACTTCCCCCACCTTTCTATAGCACACAGTCTATAGTCTTGGGAAGAATAGAAGCGGAAGCCCGTCAACTTGTCTTTCCAGCTTATTTATCTCATCATGGATCAGTTTCCTTTTTGATTATTGAAACTAATTCTTACACACTCGAGACTTTTAAAAGTTATTAAAATTAAAATTGCTCACTCTTTTATCAATGTGGCAAAAATTACCTTTAACTATCAATTAATCAAACTTGGTAGATGATGTCATCACAAACCTCTACATTTCCATACGATGGGCCTTTTCAATTGATGGAGTTTTGATTAATCATTTATGGGATGTCAACATGAAACATTTTTAATGGTGAGCTATTGAGTTTATATGATTAATTTGAATACACTAGCTATTCCTAGACAAAGTTCTTCTTTTATCTTCTATATTAAAATATCATAAGAATTATTTATGATATGTGAACACAAGTCCCCTAAAATATGATTACAAATGGCTTGTAATGTGAAAAATGAGAAATGCTTCTTACAATAACTCAAAAAATGTTTATGATATGAAAGTTATAGCTGATGGCTACCCACTCCTTTGGAAAAATGAGAGGCCCAACTTTACTGCCTGATTGTATTGTCTCTTCTGTTACGATGGCTTCAAACTTCTTGGGTCGGATCACACTAAGAGATGAACTTTTTGAATATGATGAATTGGTGTGACTTTTGTTAGGCTAACATCATCCAGATCTTGGGACACAATGTTTACCAAAGACAAACTCAATTTTCTATCATTATATATCTATCAACATATCACATAGATTGTTTGTGCTTTGAGTTTTCAGTCTCTTACATATTGATCAAACCAAAAGATTAATATCCTTCCTCATCTCATGGAACAATAAGAGTAGCATTTATTTTGATTGGAAACTTAGCAATAAGAATGTAGAGGATGACACATGTATTCATGACTTCGACATTTCCTTGGGTTAGTATTTAAGCCTCAACACTCTTTATGCATGGCCATGCATTCGATCCTACTACAAATTGAATGACTTGTGTGTTATCCTGGTGATTTTCCATTGTACATTTGGGATCAATTCATACTATCAAATCTTTGCATCACTATTTATAAGAATCTATAATTTGAACTATTAATGAGATAGTATGATATTCATAGGATTACGCAAATTCTGCTTATGATGATCTCAAAGATCACATTTTGCATTTTTAATAGTGATACCTCATTTTTTAAGCAACAATATGAGACCATAGTTTTGTTGGAAACTTCTCCATTTGCAACCACTTTGCACCTGTATTCCTTTCTATTATAGCTACATTACACTTAATTTTTTGTGCCAATGCCACATCGAGTCTTTAAGAAGTCTTCATACTGATGTTTGATAGATTCTATTATGAGGTGAAACCAAATGTTGATTGCCAGGGTATCTCTAAATTCATGTGATTTGAAAGATAATATTGTCTCCCATGGTGACAACGAACACCACGTTTGATTTTTTTTTTAAACCATGAGAGCTGAGTCCCTCCTATTGCCAATGGCATACTCTATGTTGTATTGAAGATTTACATCAAATTTGCATGGTTTCCTTAAATTAGGTTTCAAATTATTCTTCTGATGTATAAATATTGAGGCCCTGTAGTCTTATCATATCACTTGTCTCATTTCACAAGTTTTTGTGGTATCTTGTCAAAACATTGGTCTGCACTCAAGATGCCTAACACAATGATGTGTCTATGCTTTTAGAAAAATGGCTATCTAGCATTTGACACTCCTAATTATATCCTTTTAAAAATGCCCCAGACATTTTGCCAAATGTTTCAAATGTATTCCTATATTATTTGAAACTGGTTGTCAACACCTTCTATTCTATGGCGATTGAACTCAAGCTACTTGTTCTCCATGTTTTTATATTTGAGTGCTTAGTATATGCCATTAAGATGGTTTTCCAAGTAGTTAGAACTCATTTTGGGCATGTCCATCACCATTGCTTATACCATTCAAATTGAATACACTAAAATAGGGACCATGGGGAGTCTCCAAAATTGTGCATCACGATTCTTTCCATTTATAATGGTTTTGAGCAATTTCTAATTATTACCGAGGAATACTCTATATTAAGAACCCCAAGATTTGACCCAATATTATTATAATGAATAACTATCAGGAGCTTCCATATGGTCACTCAGTGTATACCTGTAATGATTCTAGTGCTGATATATCAATAGTTTCAAATGACATATGTGAAGTTCAAATTTGGAGCATCTAAATCAGTATATTGTGATTTTTGAACAAAATTTGGGGCTTAAATATGGAATGAACTCATCAAAGGTCTCATAATGTTGAATTTTTTAACTAGACTAGACCTTCACAATCTTGATCTTCCCTTATGTACTTTTTAAAAACTATTAAACTAACCAAAACTAAACTTGAATTATGAACTGAGACTAAATTCAAGTATTAAACTAAATAAGGATTCTAAACTTTTTTGAGTCAACTGTTCTACATTTTGAACCATTTCAAACCTTTGAACCACTTTGAACTACTTTGAACTATGGTTCAAAGGAGTTCAAGATCATAAACTGAAATATTTAAAATTATATCCATATTGGGTACCAACAAGGGCTCTAATTGTGGAACTATTTTTTATGCAAAAATAGAGAAATCCAACAATCTCTAGCAAAAGACAAGTGCCTTATCCATTGTGCAGATAGGGTTAGCAAGAAATCTAGGAGCTACTAGTAGAGAGGGAGGAGGGGAATAGGGAAAAACCAACCAACAAAACACCTAAACTACCAGCAAGCCCGAAGCTTGCACATTATTCAAACTAACACTATGCACACAAAAAAACATATTTACAACATATATACAAAGGTAGGAAGAAAACCTAACATAAGGAATAGAAAAGAGAGAATCTCATGTGAATCCATTTACTAGATGGGAGAAGTAGGAGCCTTTTCACATTAGCAAACCATGTTTAAATGGAGCAGCTACACACCATTGCTTAATGATGACTCTTTCATTGCTAGACTTCAAACTAAAAGTGCACATGCATATGCTGATCCAACACTCCTTTCTAAATAGCCACAACTCATCATAGCACTCTTCTTCACTCAAGAATTGATCTTCAATATCCATAGGGTCAAATTCTACTTCAAGCTAAAAAAATAAAATACTGAAACCTCACCAAGAGATGATGCACAATACCTAGAAATATTGTCATCAAGATTTGATTCTTGCACATGGAACTTAATGTCATGGTCAACTTTTAGCCATAGAGACACTTCATCCAACATGGGATTAACCCTTGAATATGTATCTTCTTCATCTCTTTCAAGAAAAAAATTGTCATCAAAGATGTCACACATTTCTTCTTTTTCCTTTTCCAAAGTGCCATCACATGTTTCAGCATTAATCCCACAATGTAAATTAGCAAAGCCACACATAGAAGAAATGAAAGAAAAATTATCGACGGATGCTTCATTCTCAATCTGATTTGAATGGATACCTGATTTATCATCAAAGAGATGATTTGGTTTGAGTGAGGATAGAAATTTGTTTATAATTTCCTCTTTCTCATCAAGGTAGACATTCTTCAACATGTCAATCGAGTCACCCAGAGACTGGAAATCAGCTTCATGCTTCCTTTCCTCAAGAAGAAATTTAGCATGAGGATTTTCATCCAAAGGTTTCTTTACCTCATCTCTATGAAGAATTAGATTTTCATCAAATAGGCTAGCTTGAGAGAGGTCCTTTTTCTAAAGAGACAATAAGAACTCACTTAAAAATATTTCATCTTGATCATGAAGCGTTCTTCTCCATTTTTCAGCTGGATAATCTATGTGGTAGACTTCAACATCTTTTTCTTCAGATAGAGTTTTAGCATGCACTTCCACTTTGTCATCATTCCAAAATTCACCCTCAAAAGACTAAAATGAATCATTAGATATACCCTTATAGCCTATTTTCTTTATATTCATACCTTGACTATCCAAAGAGGGATCTTCCTGCTCAAGAGATGATAAAAATTTGCATATGATGTCCGCTCCTTCCTTTTAAATGAGGGTATCACTTGATGTTTCAATGGAGTTGCCAACTAGTTGGGGACTAATCATAATTTTATTATTTTTTAATATGGAAGAGTTGAATAGATTTTCATCATTTAATGGTTAATCTTGAGACTGAAAAAGAGGATTTTCTCTGACAACATTGTTCTCCCAAAACCCCATTGGTAAGAATAGTGGATTTAGTTCACTCCAGATGACTTTACTTTCTAGATTTCCAATCCTTTTTTTACTCTCTTTTGCTATTTTTGAATTTGGTCGAAGCTAGATTTTACTAACTGGAAGCATAAGATGTTCATCTTCTTGAAAGCCACTCAACTTAGAGGTGTGTAGATTTAACTTTGCTTCAAAATTCTTATCATTTCAAATGAATATCTCATGCTGAATTATATCATATTCATACTCAATCAATGATTCCTTCTTTTCAAAAAAAATGGGAGAATCTTCTCCTTTCTCATCTTCTATGCATGGTGGAAAAGGTTTTAGTTCTTTACTTTTAGCTAAACCATAATCAATAACTAAAACATGCCTATAGGGATTCACTTTATGATGACACCTTTTCTCTTCTTTTCTATCACTACTGCTAGGATTCACATTCTCAACTTGAGTGCTATTGCTCTCCCATGTTTGGTTTTATTGAGGTTGCAACATTTCTTGAAGTAAGAAGGTTTTTTTCTCCCATTTTGATTCTAGATTTATCCTTTTAGTTGAACATTCAGCTACATTAGAATTCCTTTCAATACAAATTTCAGCACCAATTTTAAAATCAACATTATCAAGAATATCTACTACTGTATTATTTTTATAAAAAGAGGATTCTAGTATGGGGCCTTTTTCAACATTCATATACAAAGAATCATTATTCTCATAATCTTTTGTAACTTTTAAAGATCCATTTCCTACTAAGACACTTCTAGAAAGCATTTCCATAGAATCATTAAGAAAAGAATGATCATCATGATCTTCAATTGGAAAACTTTCTACATGAGGTGAAAGAGGAACTTGAGGCAAGATTTGATCATTATTACTTACCCTTACTTTGATTTTGTCATAGGTATTTTCATTTTGTAAAATTGGATTAGCATTAGGTTGTAGTATATCCATCTGGACTTCTTGATCATCCATGACAAGGTGATTGAATTAATTGAGTGAAATTGAGATAACCAAAGCTTCATCATCATTCACCTCCAAATGTTTCTTCAACTGAGCCACTTTCTCCTCAAGCTCTTGCAAGTCTTTCAACTTGTGAAATCTTGTGTAGAGACTTTTCCATAGTAGCCAAGACAAATCATCATCTTCAAATCTTATATTATTTTAGATACCTTGAGAAATACTTTCTTTAAATATATCCACAAATTCACATAACACTTTATCATCAATTTGATAAAATTCTAGGAGAGAAGGGTTTGGCCTCAATCTTCTCATGACTTTCGTAGTCAGCATGATCATTGTAATGGAGTCACCAATCTCCTACACAGAGAGATAATCATAAAACTGAGGAAACAAATATTAGGTGCTTAAATCTTCACTTCAAGAATGTCCCCAATAGAGTCACCAAAAATATGTTAGTGAACAGATTATCCTCTGAAAAAATGAATAGAGATTAACTCTAATGACCAAATAGGAAGATTGAATGAACACTAATAGTTGGATAGGTTATCATTGGATTGATAACCTTCCTCTAAATTTTATTAGATATAGCTCCCTGTACATGATTTATAATGAAATTAAATCTAGATACTTTTAACCAAAAAGCACAAAAGGTTTACAAACATCTACTCATAAACATGAAATATATGTGGAAACTAAATAACTAAAAAGAAAAGAACAACAAATAGCACAAAGTCTATTTTCTTAGATGATGCATTACATAACCAAAACAAAAAATGTATCTTCCATCCTCTTGAGAAAATGAAGAGTCGGAGCTTTTAAAGATATCATGAAATGATAACAAAATTAGCAAATAGTGACAATAAAATGTATTTTAGAGAAAATTGAAAACAATAAAAAGATCATGATCAGTGGAAGGAAACTAACCCAAAATCAAAGTTTTGATACAATTATCCTCTAGTCTCCCTTCTCTAAAGTATAAAAAATAACAAAGATCCTCTTACACATTTATAGTCAAAATCACTATCTAAAGAAAACTTAAACTCTTCCTTTGCATTACATAAAACAAATCAATATTTATCTCTTTCTCTAACACAGTTCAGGAATAGAGTCTACCTTATCTTCCTTACAAGAAATGGAACAAATCTTAAAAAAACTTCCCCCCCTTGCTGTAGTACATAATTTGCAGTCTTGGGAAGAATAAAAGTAGAACCCCCTCAACTTTTCTTTTTGGCTTATTTAATCTCTTCATGGATCAGTTTCCCTTTCGATTATTGAAACTAATTCTTGCACACCTAATACTTTTAAAGGTTATTAAAATTAAAATTGCCCACTCTTTTTTCAATGGGGCCAAAATTACCTTTAACTATAAATTAATCAAACTTGGTGGATGATGTCATCACAAACCTCCACATTTCCATACTATGGGTCTTTTTAGTTGCTGGAGTTTTGATTAATCATTTATGGGATTTTGACATGACAAGTTTTTTTTGGTGAGCTATTGAGTTTATATGATTAATTCAAATACACTAGTTGTTCCTAGACAAAGATCTTCATTTATCTTCTATATTAAAATATCATAAGCATTGTTTATGATATGTGAACACAAGTCCCCTAAAATGTGATGACAAGTGGCCCGTAATGTGGCAAACGAGAAATGCTTCTTACAATAACTCAAAAAAAATTTATGATATGGAATTTATAGCTGATGGCTACCCATTCCTTTCAAAAAAGGGGAGGCCCAACTTCACTGCCTGACTATACTTTCTCTTCCATTATGATGGGTTCAAACTTCTTGGGTCAGGTCGCACCAAGAGATGAACTTTCAAATATGATGAATTGGTGTGATTGTTGTGATGCTGACATTATCTAGATCTTGGGACATAATTTTTACCAAAGATGAGCTCATTTTTTTGTCATCATATATCTATCAAAACCATGAACATTCTATCAACATATCACATAGATTGTTTGTGCTTCGAGTTTTCAGTCTCCTACATATTGATCAAACCAAAAGATTAATATCTTTCCTCATCTCATGGCACAATAAGAGTATAATTTCTTTTGATTGGATACTTAGCAAGGAGCATGTAGAGGATAACATGTGTATTCATGACTTTCACCTTTCCTTGGGTTAGCATTTAAGCCTCAATGCCCTTTTCGCATGGGCATGCATTCAGTCCTACTGCAAATTGAATGACCCATGTGTTATCTTGGCAATTTTCCACTATACATTTGGGCTCAATTTATACTATCAAATATTTCCATCACTATTTATAAGAATCTATAATTTAAACTGTTAAGGAGATAGTATCATATTCATAGGATTACACAAATTCCAATTATGATGATCTCAAAGATCAAGTTTTTCATTTTTAATCATTGATTCCTCATTTATTAAGCAACAATATGAGATCGCAATTTTGTTGGAAACTTCTCCATTTGCAAACACTTTGCACCCATATTCCTTTCTATTATAGCTACATGACACTTAATCTATTGTGCAAATGCCACATTGGGTCTTCAAGTAGTCTTCATACTGATGTTTGATAGCTTCTATTATGAAGTGAAACAAAATGTCAATCACCGGGGTATCTTTTAATTCATGTGATCTGCAAGACAATAGTGTATTGCATGGTAGAAACGAACACCATGTTCGATGTTTTTTAACCATGGGAACCAAGTCCCTCCTATTTTTGATGGCACAATCTATGTTGTATTGCAGATTTACATTGAATTTGCATGGTTTCCTTAAATAAAGTTTCAAATTATTCTTCTAATGTATAAATATTGAGGCCCTACAGTCTTATCATATCACTTGTCTAATTTCGTAGGTTTTTGTGGTATCCTGTCAAAATATTGGTCTACACTTAGGATGCCTAACATGATGATGTGTCTATACTATTAGAAAAATGGCTATCTAGCATTTGACACTCCCAATTATATCCTTTTAAAAATGTCACAAAATTTTTGTCAAACATTTTAAATGTTTTCCTATATTCTTTGAAAATGGTTGTCAATGCCTTCTATTCTATGGTGATCAAATTGAAGCTACTTGTTCTCCATGTTTTTATATATGAGTGCTTGGTATATGTCATTAAGATGGTTTTCCAAGTAGTTAGAACTCATTGCAGGCATGTCCATCACCATTTCTTATACCATTCAAATTGAATACACTAAAATAGGGACTATGGGGAGTCTCCAAAATTGTGCATCATAGTTCTTGTCATTTATAATGGTTTTGAACAATTTCACATTATTACCAAGGAATACTTGATATTGAGAACCCCAAGATTTAACCTGATGCCATTATAATGAATAACTATTAGGAGCTTCCATATGGTCACTCAATGTATACCTGTAATGATTCTAGTGCCGATATGCCAATAGTTTCAAATGATATATGTGAAGCTCAAATTTGGAGCATTTGAATTAGTATATTGTGATTTTTGAAAAAAAAATTTGGGGCTTAAATATGGAATGAACTCATCAAAGGTCTCACAATGTTGAACTTTTGAACTAGACTAGACCTTCATAGTCTTGATCTACCCTTCTACACTTTTTTGAAACTATTAAACTAACCAAAATTGAACTTGAATTATGAACCGAGACTGATTTGAGTATTAAACTAAATAAGGATTCTTAACTTTTCTAAGTCAACTATTCTACATTTTGAACCACTTCAAACTACTTTGAACTATGGTTCAAAGGAGTTCAAGATCATAAACTAGAAGATTTAAAAATGTGTCCATATTGGGTACCAATAGGGGCTATAACTACAAAACTATTTTTGATGCAAAAATAGAGAACTTTAGCAATCTCTAAAAAAAAACAAGTGCCTTATCCATTGGGCAAATATATCAAAAAGAAAACTAGGAGTTTCTAGTAGAGAGGGAGGAGGGGAATAGGGAAAAACCAACCAACAAAACACATAAACTACCAAAAAGCTCAAAGCTTGCACATTATTCAAACTAACACTACACACATGAAAAACATATTTACAACATAAATAAAATGCCCATGTTCTACCTTTGTTGTAGATAAAATTTTCAACATAGGAAATCAGCAAATCATCAAAGGTAAGTAAGCCTAATGCATGTGTAGCTTTGGATTAGAAATAGGATTTAAAAAAAAAACTAGGGTGAATTATTAGGATTATAACATAAGGTCCAAAATAATAAACATATAGTGTGTTATAGGTTTTCAAGTGTACACTATACATTTTGTAAGGGTGAAGGAATTTGAGAATGAGAATGAAAGCATGTAACTTGAAGATTGTAGCTCTTTCATATTAGTTTATATGCTTATGTGAGAATCTATACAGTTTCCCTTGTGTTTAAAAAGAATGTCATCAAAACTATGTTGAGAATATCCTTATAATACATGTCGTTTGTTTTAGATTACCAACAATTTCCATGGCTTCGAAGCTCATATTAAAAGTGTGTTGGAAAAGGAGAAGTGAGTTGAATATAAGCAATAATGGTGAGTCTTTCTTAGGAAACTAATTTCTTTCTCTTTTTAATGCTTATTTTATTTGTATATTTTGATCATTTGTGCTTTAAAAAAAATCCAAAAACACAATCTCAAATAAAAGATCTTATATGTTTTTAGTATACAATGAAATACCTAAAGAATTTGAACATTTTAAATTAAAAAAATACAAGAAAGACTTGCAATAGATTTGACTATTTTTTGTGGTCCTTGCCTCTCTTGAAATTCATACCTATGATACTTTGTATGGCTATAATTAAAAAGCTCTACTTATAATACTTCACATTTCTATAATTTTTGGTGGATTTTATATAAAGATGAGAAACAAAATTACTTTAAGTATCCTAGACAAATATGAATATGAAATTTTTTTTTATGTGTATATCATTGTCCATAGTTGATTCATTCTTAAGTCCTGGATTCAACTAAAATTCCATCACAATGTTCTTTGATATGTTTATTTGAATGTGCTTTGTCTTTGTATGCATCACAAGGTTCTTTGATGTGTTTATAGAAATTGTATTGTCATAGTAGAGTGTCACTGGTTCAGTAATTTTGTCCATCATTCCTTTGAGTAACTATTTGACCCATACCACATTTGTGCAATTCACTGCAGGTAGCCACATATTTAGCATCAATAGTAGATTGTAATATTCAATTTTGTTTCTTGTTGTTCTAGGTAACCAATCTTTTTCCTAAAAAAATGTTCCACCACTTGTACCCTTTATATCATCAATTTTTTGAGCCCAATCAACATCTATATAGGCTCTCAATTCAAACTTGTCATTTATCTTGTAGTGTAGGCCATAGTCTTCTATTCCTTTCAGGTATCTCATAATCCTTTTAACAACCATTAAATGATTCTCCTTAGGATTTTTACAAAATCTTGCAACAATCCCAACAACTAATGAAATTTCAAGTTTACTATGAGCTACATATTGAAATTTTTCAATCATAGACCTATACAATATTTGATTTACTTTAAAATAATCATTAGTTTTTGGATAGTTTGTGTCCTATCACCATAGGAGTACTAACAGGTTTTTAACCTCCATACCAAATATTTTCAAGATTTCCTTCACATACTTGGACTAAGTGATGTAAATACCATATTTCATTTGATATACTTGAAATCCAACAAAGAAATTTATCTCTCCAAACATAGACATTTCAAACTCTTTCCTCATTTCATTTGCAAATATTTTACATCATGCATTTTCCCCTCCAAATACAATATCATCAATAGATATTTCAGCTAGTAAAATTCATTTACCTCCTTTTGTCTTCAAGTATAGATTTTTGTTGTCATCAGTCTTCTCAAAACTGATTTTCACAAGATAGTTGTGTAACCTCTCGTACCATGCTCTGGGAGCTTGCTTTAAACCATATAAAGCTTTGTTTAATCTATGTAGTGCATCTTGTGTTTGCAATTTGTACCTTGTTTATTTTGTTTTGAGAGATACCTGATACTCCTATTATTTGTACCTTGACATGACCTAAGGGTCAAATTTTATATTGTGATTCATTATCATAGATGCTATACTGCTATGTTGTTCAGTTTATCATATTTGCATGTTGATGTTGTTTTGAGATGACAGTAGGTCTATGATGATGATAATTGATTCTCTGGTATTTGGATATATTTTTCTATTATGTTATGTGATGGAATTTATGCTATGGTGATTTACTTCATTCTATTTTAGTATGTTATATGCAAATGTGAGTGATGTAAATGGATTAATTAGGTATTTAATGCATTATTTCTTTAGCTATGATGTTACATACAATTACATTTGATCATGTGTTTTAGTGTGTAGGATTTAAATCCTTGGTAGTAGCCTATGGAGTTAGTGATTCATCTTTTCATTTTATGAATGGCATCCCTATATGGTCAACATATCCTTACTTTAATTATTTAATTAAACCTTCTGGTGATTTTCTAAATGCAAAATCATCTGTATTGTTTGATTAAACCAATGAGTTTGTTTGCGCATTTAGATGTTCACATTATTGCAAAAGTGTTAAGGAGGTTTTTGTGATTTTGGATTTTCAAGCTCTATTTTTTATTGGATTTAATTTCTGGTAGCTTTGCCTTAGATAAATTCCTATTATGACAAATAACCTATTTTCATTTGGGTCAAATCAGAGATTAGCTAGTTTAATTGGCTATTTTCCCTAATCTATTATTCACTCAAAATGTGAATAAGTATTGAAAAAAGTGATTTTTTTTCTCACTTTTCAATTTTGCAATTTAGAAATTGGAGAGCTTTTTTAAAGGATTGGTTTTCTATTCATTGGGAGAGCTATGAGCATGAGATCTTGGTGAGGGCAATCTCATTGGATCCGGCTTAGGGAGACCTTGCTTTGTCATCACTTTTAGTAGTATCGACGGGTTATTTATTTTATCAGGTTGATTTTAGTTTCTACTCCTTCTACTTGTAGGTAGGGCTTTCCCATTTTATTTTATTTTCTTTGTTTGAGCTTTTATTTCTAGTAGCAATTTTTTAGGAGGCTAAGAACTATTGTTCCCCTATGTTTCTATTTTTTGGTTCTACCTAATTGGTTGGGTATGAACATTTTCTCTATTTTTGGGATGGGGGTTTTGGGGTTTTGTATTGTTACATTGGTCATTTTTGCATATGGTACCCAAACCCAAATTTTATTGGATTTTCAAAAGTTTTGTACCCAAAGACCAAATGGGTTTTAATTTTGAAGTTTTCTAGTTTTTGGGGTTTTTACCTCATTTTGTGTGTCACCCTATTTTCTTGGCATGAGTTTGGTTGTGGACCTGATCATCCATTTGGATGTCAGTTAGACCACTATTGCACTTTAATGTTGCTTTGGGATGCTTGTTACATTCATGCTCCTAAGTATATTTTTAGTTGAGTGATATTTTGTGTTTTTTTCTCAACCAGTCCTTGTGTTATGATCTTTATGATGGTGGTGCACCACACATGAGTACATGCGCGTACATTTGTCAGCTAACTTGTGAGGCCCAATCTTTCATGGTACTTCTAGGAGTTATGATCATTGGGGTTAGGTTGGGATTATGCATGCCTATGGACACTCATCATTGGATGAGCATGGGTAGGGTATGGTAGTATATGGAGGGGGCTTCTATCTCACAACCTGGTGATCATTGTGCCTAGAGGGTTGGCAGAGGAAGTTTTAATTAAGTGACATTAAATTAACACTTTGTGGTAATAAAACTTAAGATAATAATCTATGCTACAGTCTTTCCACTGAGGGAGTTGAATCTACACAATCTGAGCTTGGGATTCTAAATTCCAAGAAACTCTCCATGATGTCAACCCCTACTTAGTAGCTTATTGAGTGTCTAACCAGGACTTGTAGTCTATGCATTGTCTATGATCTTGGTTTCAATCATCATACTATTTGGTGAGTGTTAGCCATGGACGTTGTGCTTTATGTGTTTTTATGGTTGGATCATTATCTCCATTGGCATGATGAGAGTGGGCATGCAAGTTCCACATGGTTGGGAGGCATAGCTACCTTCACCACTACTAGAGACCGATGTACAAAGATGGTCACTTTTCCTAGTGCCACTGTTGCTGGATGTTTTCACTTGGTACTTCAAGTTTTGGAGTATGCTTTCTTGTAATTTATGCTTTCATTGGAATGCTTTTATATCATGTTTAGATGATGTTAGTATTGATACATTTCCTTATTATGATGATTAATATATGATAGATGATGTTATCTATTTTGTAGGATTATCTTATGCTTTACTTCTAGAATGTTAGATTTCCTTACTCTTATGTTGTAGCACATTTTAGTAGTAACATCCTCATAAGATAGAACTGATGTTCTGGTCAGTAGTTTGGGATGTTACGCATGGGGGATGGCTAGGACCCACAATGGTTTTATGATGCTATTATGATTGGGAGGAACCACATACTTAGTTTGGTTATTCTGTTCATTGTGATGTTGCTTCAATTTATTGTGATGTTGATTTAGTATACTATGATGTTTCCTTCTATACTTTCCTGTCACTACTTGTTAGATGGTTAGATGTAGATTCTATCTTATAGCCCAAAAGAGATCTATCATGCAATCCCTAATTGTATCACAATCTCTTAGAGAAATGCCACATGATACTCTTAAGTATCACATCCCCTTTGAAGAAGTGTCATACAATACTTGTAAAGTACTGTACACCTTTTAGAGAACTGTGACCCAAACCCTAAAAGTGTCACCCCCCTTCTTGAGAAAGGTCATACGATACTAAAAAGTATCACATAGGGCTGATTCAAAGTATTGCCTAGTTCTTGCAAAAACCTGTCCAGGTGGACACCAAGTACTTCTTAGTTTGACCTAAAAATTTTGGGAAGGGCTTTGGCTACCCTCTTAGGTGTTCTTCAATCATTTGGCATTATATTTTGAATTTAGAATTTTTTTATTTTAATTTTGTTGTGCATCTTCATTTTGGTCAGTAGTGGCATTTGGAGATCCATTGGTGTCAGGATGTTTGGTTTGTCTTATGTTGCCATCTTTGTGATCCTCATATGTCATATGCCATGTGCATCCATACTTGTTCAAAAAAAATTATTATCTTGTCTTATATTTATCTTTGTTCCAAGGATCTCTAGGCAGGGCATTACACCTATGTTGCAACATTGGGATCTCTGTGTTATGCTTCCACTATAGTTTTATTTCTCATTGTGTATTATTATATTATGGTTGCTATTTTGATATCTTGTTGGTTCATGGTTTTGACTCTTATTCTTATGATCTAATTTTTTTGACATTATCTTGTTGTTCCCATAGCGATGCCTCCTACATGTAGACCTTGTGGTTGGGGTGGTACCCATAGTAGCAACTGTGGAGAAGAACATCAAGAAGAGGGACATTAGGAAGGAGAGTGGATAATAGGATAATAATGAATAGAATAGCATGGGGGCATTGATTCCAGTGCTTCAAGAGATTCTTGCTTAGTTAGGCCCTCATGTAGAGGAATGCCAACAGGATCATAATCAAGAAGAGGAATCTCATCATAGAGATTCTCATCAATCAAAACATAGAGAGGAGGAAAATGAACATGAACATTCCCATACTCCACTAGGTGGACAAGGGCACTATCAAGGTGGTAGGAACCATAAAAGTGAAGATTCCATTAGGTTTGATATCATGAAGTCTCTTCACCAATCCAAACTACCATTGTATGATGGTAAGGGAGGTGGCCTCAAAGTAGAAACTAGGTTATTGGACATGGAGCACTACTTCACCACGTACCCATATACAATCAATTTGAAGGCTCATTGTGTGATTATATAGTTAGGGGAGCACACATCCATATGGTGGAATATTGAAGAGTAGAAGCTCTAGATCAGCATTGCAAATCTCACTTGGGAGATCTTTGAGGAGAGGTTTCTAGAGAGATTTTTATCTCCTTAGTTTAGAGAGGCATGTGCTAATGAGTTACATGTAATCTAGCAAGGCAACGTGACAATAGATTAGTAGAAAATTTGCTTCATTGATCTTAGGTAGTATTCATGCTATAACCATGATGATTTACTCCTAGCTAATCATTTCATCTAAGGCCTTAAGGATGACCTTATTGGGGAAGTTCATATGCATTAGCCTGGGACTCTTTTTCTCACTGTAGAGAAGGCGCATATTGTAGAAGAAAATCTAGCTAGAAGTTTTAGTAGCAGATCTAGTTCTCAGAACCAAAGTGCTTAGAATTCAAGGTAGGATGCACAAGTTAGCCAGCCCTTAGGGAAGGGCTAGGCCCAATTAGCATCCTTTTATGATAATTATCACCATAAGAATAAGAATATTTTTTGGAATAATGGTGGACAGTCTTTTGGTGCTTCAATAAAGAAGGGAGCCCAAAATTGAAGATAGAAATTTGAACAGGATTGCCCTCCTCAAGGTGGTCAAAAAAACTCAAGTAGGGGTAGTGTACCATACCCTAGCACTACTTATGGTGTTCATGAGATAGGTTCCAACTTTGTAGGGAATTTTTATTATTGTGATCAGCCTAGCCATAGGTCTTTTGAGTGTTTTATCAAACCATCTTCAAGGCCTAGTAAGGGCACAATGAGATCTAAGCCTACTATAGGTGATACTAGTAGGAATCATCAAGTCTTTGCGATGGTTGACAACCATCAAGCTGATCATCAAGGTACAATAGTTGAAGCTACAAGTACAATGCATGGTATTGTCTTCAATTTTATTTGACCCAATTGCTTTTGATTCTTTCATATCACTATTTCTTATTTAGCAATGTGGGCTAGTGGTAGTGCATCAAGCTGATAGGTGGCAGGTTGAGTTAGCCACAAGTTCCAAGGTGGTTGTGGACTTTTTAGTTATAGGTTTCTTTCTAAATTTGGGAACCTTCACCACCACCGTGTATCTAGGCATTCTACCTCTAGGATCACATGACATTATGTTGGGCATGGATTGGTTAGCCATCCATTAGAAAAATATCAATTACTATCATAAGATGGTATAGTGTGTTGATGAAATAGGTGGGTAGGTGGAAATTTTTGGAGTTTAGAGACTAGTCTCACTTTGAATGATCTTAGCTAATCAGCTAAAGTAGAGTGTGTGAAAGAGTTGTCAATTGTTTCGTGTATTTTTCAATGATCTCAAGGAAGCTAAGAGCCATATTGAAACTTGATGATCACCCGCTCATTTATGATTATGTAGATGTATTTCCTAATGATATTCTAGGTATGCCACCACATCATGACATTGATTTTTGGATTGATCTTGTACCAAGAGTGGAACCAATTTCATGAGCTCCTTACCACATGACTACTCAAGAGTTGAGTGAACTCAAATTTTAATTGGAGAAATTATTGGACAAGGGCCATATTCATCCTAGTGTATCCCCATGGGGTGCACCAATAATCTTTTTAAAGAAGAAGGATAGTTCTTTGCATTTGTGTATTGGCTACAGATAGTTAAATAAGTTGACAGTGAAGAACCAATATCCTTTTCTGAGGATAGATGACATGTTCAATCAGATGAAGGGAGAATGAGTTTACTCAAATATTTATCTAAAGTTAGATATCATCACCTTTGTATTTAGGAGGCTAACATTCATCAAACAACTTTTTGTACGCAATATAGGCATTATGAGTTCACAATTGTACCCTTTGGGTTAACCAATGCACCATCAATGTTTATGAGTTTGATGAATGGTGTATTTTACACTTACCTTGATTAGTGTTTCATTTTATTCTTGGATGACATATTGATTTATTCAAAGACTATGGAGGAGCATGAAGTCCATTTATGTCAAGTATTGCAGTGCTTGAGAGACCATCAATTGTATAGAAACTTGAGTAAATATGGATTCTTCTAGTTAGAGGTGAAGTATTTGGGACATATCATCATTTGTGATAGAACTATAGTGGATCTAGAGAAGATTTGTGCTATCATGGATTGGCTAGTACCCACTAATGTCTCAGAAGTTTATAGTTTTATGGGATTGGTGAGTTACTATCATCACTTCATGAAGAATTTCTCATGAGTAGCTAATTCCATCACTTCTCTTCAATAGAAAGGGAAGAATTATTTTTGGTTAGATTTGTGTGAGGTAGTATTTAATGCTCTTAAGGAATGTTTGACCACTACACTAGTCCTTGCAATACCTAGTCCTGTAGGTGATTTTATGGTTTGCATAGATGCTTTGATGGAATGCATGGGTGTAATGTTGATGCAGGATGGTTGGGTGACTACATATGAGTCTAGAAAACTCAAGGAACATGAGCTTAACTACCCCACTCATGATTTGGAATTCATGGTTGTATTGCATGCTCTTATTTGATGGAGAAATTTCCTTTTGGGACATAGGTTTGAGTTGTATAGCGATCATAAAATCTTGTAGTATATCTTTACTCAACCAAACCTGAATGCACAACAACATTTTTGGATGGATTTCTTGTGCAAGTATGACTTTGATGTTCATTATATTAAAGGGAACAATAATTTTATCACAAATTCCTTGAGTAGGAGGTGACATGAGGTATTAGTGTTGTCATTGGGAGTGGATTTGTGAGGCCATAACTTGGAGGCTTTGCCTAGTGACATATGGTACAATGAGGTAATGGTAGAGATAAAATTGAAGTGTACCCTTGAGGGGAGGTTGTTAGGATATTTTTTTGAGTCTAATGGACTATTTGACACTTGGGGTGTATCTATATACCCGTGTTAGATGATCTTCATACCTTAGGTTTGTTAGAAGAACATCATGCACCATATTCTGCATATCATGGTGTCAAGAAGATGCATTTTGATCTTATAAAGTTGTACTTTTGGGCAAGGATGAGATACGATGTTTTTTATTTTGTCGCTAGTTGTCTTAAGTGCTAGAGAGTGAAGGAAGAACATCAACATTTGACAATTTTTTTGGAGTCGTATATCATTCCAAAGTGAAAATGAAATATGATATGCATTGATTTTATTATAGGGTTACCTATGTCATCAAAAAGATATGATTTTATTATGGTGATAGTGGATAGGTTGTCCAAGGTACCACATTTTTCACTCATAAGAGAATCCTACACAGCTTCTTTCGTAGTGCATATTTTCTTGGAGGATATTATTTGTTTTCATGGGATCCCTTGTTAGATTATTCCAGATAGAGATCCAATGTTTACTTTTGCACTGTGGACATCTCTCCAACATTCTTTGGGTGTGCAACTCAATTTTAGTTTGGCTTATCACCCAAAGACCAATGGTCAAATTGAGAGAATGAATAAGGTTCTAGAAGATATGCTTCACATGTAAGTGATGGATAGGTAGATTAAGTGGGAGAATTATTTATACCTTGTTGAGTTTTCATACAACAATGGGTATTATAGTTCTCTTGGAATTTCACCTTTTTAGGCCTTGTATGGTAGACCATGTCATACCCCTTTGATTTGGGATCATGATGTAGGATCATCCTAGGTTTCATTGCTATCCTGCATGTTTTCAGTTTTTACCTTGCTATTGAAATTATATTTTCTGGTTTTTGGGTGCCTGTTGCAGATTGTGTAACTAATTTTGCATAATTAATGAGAGGATAAAATTTTTTAGGGATTGAAGAGGGCCTAGATTAATTCCTTATATCAAAGGCAAAAGTTCTAATTCCTCATAAGCTGGGAGATATGGAAATTCTCCTAGAGTATACATTTATGATAGTTCTACATGATAGTTTTCTATGCTTGACTTTTGAGATGGATGCACATTAATCCTTGGTGAATCAGCCTTTGCACACTTAAGGGGTTGTAGAGGACCTAAATTAATACCCATAGTTTGAAGCATGAGTTTAATTCAATAGAGCTAGTAGATATCACAATTTTTCTTGAACGTCAATTTCTAGACATTTAATTGTTGTTGCAGACTGACTTGTGGCTCTTCAAGTATTTAATGTTAAGTTTATTTTCATGATGGGTATTTAATATTTTTTGAGTGCTAGCTTGTGGCTTATTTATGTTCTAGAATGATCTATAATCCATTTTGGTGAGTATAAATAGAGTGTTTTGGCTTAAAGCTAGGGTAGTTAAGAGATGATTGGAGAGTAGAACTAGAAAGTGTGAATTTGAAGCTAGATCTTAAATCATGAATGTATTTTGTATTTGGCTATAACCCATAAAGCCTTATACTTGGACATGTATGCTAATCATTTTATGAATAAATAAAATAATATTGCTCTCTCTCTCTCTCTCTCTCTCTCTCTCTCTCTCTCTCTCTCTCTCTCTCTCTCTCTCTGGTGTTGTTCTCTTTTGTGTTGCTTCCATTGTGTTGACACTTGCATGGTGGTTTGGGTAGCTGAGTGTACCAATTGGCCTTAGTTACCCCCAGCCTATCCTATGTCAGGTGGTATTGGAGCTTAAGGTTCATCCTTGTGGTAATTGGATCATGCAAAACCCTATTTTGAATATTGGTTATAGGGTTGTAGATCTGTAGATTTGACCTATAACTTGCAAATGGTTACAATATTGTAGGAACCTAATTTGTAAAGATGGTTTGTGGCAGAGGAAATATTGATATTACTATATTGGATCAATTGAGTCAAATTGTAGCTAGATTAGATGTTGTGAAGACATCCCAAAGGAGAGGAGCAAATCTTGATGATGTAAATGATGATGAAGTAGTAGCACCAAACCATAATCTAGAACCTAAAGAAGATCAAGATTAGGAAAGATTATTGAGAGTATTATCCAGGGCACATTTGAAGCCTGCTACAAAAGTTATTTCTTATGATGGAAAATTGGACACCAATTTTGTGTTAGATTAGATCTTAGATATGGAGAAGTTATTTGAGTATGAAAACACTCCTGATAATAAGAAGGTCAAGATTGTAGTTACTAGGTTGAAAGGTCATGCTTCACTATGGTGGGAGTATTTGCAAATTGATAGAAAAAGGAGAGGAAAGGAGAAGATCAAAACTTGGTCAAAGATGGTGAACAAGGTAAAGAACAAATTCCTTCCTACTGGTTACCAATTTAGCTTGTTGAGAAAGATGCAAAATTTGAAAGAAAAGGACATGACTGTGAAAGAGTATACCGAGGAATTCTATAGATTGGATATCAGATCTGGACATGTAGATGATGATGTTGAGAAAATTGCAAGGTACATAAATAGATTAAGATCTATAGTTCAAGATCAAATAAGTTTTGTGAAATTGGAAAGTGTGGAAGAAGCATATCAATATGCCTTGAAAGCTAAGGAGATCTTGACAAAGAAGCAAGAACAAAGACAAAGAAATAGAGGTGGTGGATTCTAGAGAGGCAAAGGTAGATATTATGGAGAAGTTGGTAGATCTAAAAGTTTTGTACAAGATAAATGAAAATCTAAATAGAAAAATGATGACAAAGACAAGAACAAGTGGAAAGGTGGTAGTTTATACCAAGGAGGTACTAGATCTTATCAAGGAAAAAGTAATTCTTATCCTAGAGGTGGCTTCCATGGTAATTGTTCTAGATGTGGTAAAGAAAGACATAGATCTTTTGAATGTAGATCTTCTAAAACTTGTTAGAATAATAGAAATGTTGTGATTCAAGGAGACATTAAGATTTCACCAAGTGGATATAAGGATGGAGAAAATATGATGGTGAGAAGAACCTTATGTAATAAGAGAAGTGATGAGGAACCTATCCTTAGAAGAAGTATTTTCAAGACTAGACGTAAGATGGATAGAAAATGTTGCAATGTAATCATTGATAGTGGAAGTTCTATAAATTTGGCATTAGAAGAGCTGGTTACAAAGTTACAATTGCAAAGGCTAAAACATCCCAAACCTTATCATGTTTCATGGATCAAAGATGGGCATAAGATATTGATAAGTGAACAATGTATTTTGAAGTTCAAAATTGGACATTACTTTGATGAAGTTTTGTGTGATATTGTTCACATAGATTATTGTCATATTTTTTTAGGTAGACCATGGCAATATGATAGATATGTTGTGCATAATAGAAGATTGAATCAATATACTCTTTGGGTAAATGGGAAGAAACAAATATTGTTTCCTTTGATTGAAAGTCCAAATGAGGTTAGTTGTACTACAATAAAAGTTTGCATGGTTAATGGAAAGCAATTTGAAAAGGAAGTAAAGAAGAATCAAGTTTCTTTTGCTATAGTTCCTAGAGGACTGAGTGTTGGTAGTAATGACCAAGCATCAAAAGTTGGTAATGATAGAGTTACAAAAAAAATTGTAGAATTGTTGAATGAGTATAAAGATATTGTTGTTGATGATATTCTGAATGGTTTACCTCTAATAAGAAGTATAAGTCATTGTATAAATCTGATTCCTAGAGCTAGTCTACCAAAGAAAAACACCATATAGATTGACACCTACAAAGAATGAAAAACTTAATAGATAAGTGCATGAGTTGTTGTAGAAAGGTTTAATTAGAGAAAGTTTGAGCACATGTGCAGTACCTATATTGTATTAGCACCTAAAAAGAATGGAGAATGGAGAATGTGTATTGATTCTAGAGCTATTAATAAGAGCAGAGTGAAATATAGATTTCCTATGCCGATGATGGATGAAATAATAGATTGTTTGAGTAGAGAAAAGTATTTTACAAAGATTGATTTGAAGAGTGACTATCATCATATCAAAATTAGAGAAGGTGATGAATGGAAGACTATTTTCAAGACAAAAGATGGTTTACATGAATGGTTGGTTATGCCTTTTGGTTTGACTAATGCAGCTAGTACTTTCATGAGGTTGATGAATGAAGTTTTGAAAAGATTCTTGGGTAAGTTTGTGATTCGAAGAGTGACTATCATCAGATCAAAACTAGAGAAGATGATGAATGGAAGACTATTTTCAAGACAAAAAATGGTTTGCATGAATGGTTGGTTATGCCTTTTGGTTTGACTAATGCACCTAGTACTTTCATGAGGTTGATGAATGAAGTTTTGAAAAGATTCTTGAGTAAGTTTGTGATTTTTTATTTGGATGACATTCTGATATTTAGTAAGACTAAGGAAGAACATCTTGAGCATATTAGACAAGTATTGCAGAGGTTCAAAGAGAAAAAGTTGCTAAATAATCTGAAAAAATGTTCTTTTATGCAAGAGGAAATTTGTGTATTTGGTATATGTGATTTTAGCTGATGGTTTGAAGATGGATCCTAAGAAAGTTAAAGCAGTTTTGGAGTGGCCTACACTTGAGAATGTGGGTGAGGTAAGATCATTTCATGGTTTAGCTATTTTTTATAGAAAGTTTGTAAAGAATTTTAGTTCTATTTGTAATGCTATGACTAAGACAATGAGAAGAGATAAAAATGAATTCAAGTGGACACATGGAGCTGATAAGAGTTTTAAGAATTTGAAAGAAAAGGTTGCTAAATTACTTGTATTGGCTTTGCTTGATTTCAATTTGAATGTGATGCAAGTGGTAATGCACTAAGAGCTATATTAAGTCAAGAAGGTAAACTTATTACTTTCTTTAGTGAAAATTTGAATGATGCTAAAAGGAAGTATTCTATATATAATCAAAAAAATTATGCTATTGTTTAAGCATTGAAGAAGTCGAGACATTATTTGATTCCTAAGGAGTTTCGTGTTGTATACTAATCATAAAGCTTTACAATACTTGGCAAGTCAACATAAATTGAATCAAAGAAATATGAATTGGGTCGAGTAATTGTAGAATTTTACATTTTTCATCAAGCAAAAGAGTGGAATTACTAACAAAGTTACTAATGCATTGAGTAGAAGTTGTTCTTTTTGACTAAAATGAAGGTTGAAGTTCTTGTTTTTGATGAAATGAAAGAGTTGTATGATGCTGATCTTGATTTTTTTGAGGTGTGGAGAGAGTGTAGAGCACCAAATTTGATAGATCACATAAGTAAGTATGATGAGTAGTTCATTTAAGAAGGTATGTTGTTCAAAGGTATTCAATTTTGTATTTTTTGAAGTTCTATGAGGTTGAATCTGATTAAGGAAAAGCATAGTGGTGGATTGGTTGGACATTTTGGAATTGATAAGACATTAAGTTTGCTAAAAGAGAAGTATTATTGGCCACAAATGTATTTTGATGTCCAAAAATTTGTAAATAGTTGTGGAGATTGTCAAAATACTGGTTTGTATACACCTATTACTATTTTTTAGAAACCTTGGAGTGACATCAGTATGGACTTTGTTCTCAGATTACCTAAGATAGTGAAGGGTTATGAGTCCATATTTGTTGTAGTGGATAGATTTTCTAAGATGGCTCATTTCATACCATGTAAGAAGACATCAAATGTTGAGCATGTTGTTGAACTTTTCTTTAAAGAGATTGTGAGATTGCATGGATTACCAAGAAGCATTATTTCTAACAAAGACAATAAGTTTCTTGGTTATTTTTGGAAGACTTTATGGAAGAAGATGGGTACTGAGTTGAAGTTTAGTTATACATTCCATTTGCAGATAGATTAATAGACAAAGGTTTTGAATAGAAGCTTGGGTAATTTGCTAAGATGTTTAGTTGGGAATAAGCCAAGTAATTGGGAGATGATATTGGCACAAGCTGAATTTACATATAATAATTATGTGAATAGGAGTACAAGGAAGAAACCTTTTGAGATTTTTACTAGAATGAAGTGTAGAGGAGTATTAGATTTTATAGATATTGCTAGTGAAGAAAAGAGAAATGTTGTAAGAGAAGAATTTGTTGATTTTATGAAATCTTTACATAAGGAAGTGAAGTTGAGGATAGAACAAAGTAATCAAAAGTATAAGGAGAATTTTGATTAGTCTAGAAGACATCATTATTTTCAAGTTGTTGATGAGGTTAACATATAGTAAGCTAAAGATGAAGAAGTTTGGATCTTGTAAGATCTTGAAGAAGTTTGACAATAGAAATGCTTATGAAATTGAGTTACCTGATGACATGGATATATCTCCTATATTCAATGTTGTTGAATTATAAAAGTATCATGAGTTATATGATGAAATTATTGTATTATAGAACTATCCTTAGAAATATATTGAATAATTTGAAAAAATATTGGATCAGAGAATTCGTAAGAGCACAAGGGGAAAAGATTATTATTAATATCTAGTGAAGTGGAAGAACAAACCTGCGGAAGATGCTTCATAGATTTCTTACTCTAAGTTGGATTTAACTCAAGTTTTGGCATCCCAATGATTAGGATAATAATTTCTTCCAACCTTGGTTATCTAATGGCATCCTGGGTTGCACTATTATCGTGCATGTTTTCAATTTTTACCTTGTTGCTAAAACTGTGTTTTTTGGTTTCTAGGTGCCTGTTGAAGACCATGTAACTAATTTTTAAAAATGAATGAGAGGATTTGATTTTTATGGATTTAATAGGGCCTAGATTAATTCCTTGTATCAAAGGAAAAATTTCTAATTCCTCATAAGTTGGGAGATATGACAATTCTCTTGGAGTGTCAATTTTTGGCAGTTCTACGTCATAGTTTTCTTTGCTTGACTTTTAGAATGGATGCAAACTAATGCTTTTTGAATCAGCCTTTGCACACTTAGGGGGTTTTAGAGGACCTAAAATAATACTCATAATTCAAAGTGAAAATTCTAATTCAATCAGATCTAGGAGATATCACATTTTTTCTTGAACATCAATTTTTGGACATTTAATTGTTGTTGTAGGTCAACTTATAGCTCTTCAAGTATTTAATGTTAGGTTTATTTTAATGATGGGTATTTAATATTTGCTGATAGCTAGCTTGTAACTTCTCTATGTTATAGAATGATCTATAAGCCATTTTGGCTAGTATAAATAGAGTGTTTAGGCTTAGAGCTAGGGTAGTTAAGAGATGATTGGAGAGTAGAACTAGAAAGTGTGAATTTGAAGTTGGATCTTAGATCATGAATGTATTTTATATCTAGTCATAACTTAGAAGGCCTTATCAATGGGCATGTATGCTAATCATTTCATGAATCAATAAAAGAATATTGTTCTCTCTCTCTCTCTCTCTCTCTCTCTCTCTCTCTCTCTCTCTCTCTCTCTCTCTCTCTCTCTCTCTCTCTATGGTGTTGTTCTCTTTTTTGTTTGCTTCCATTGTGTTAACTCTTGCATGGTGGTTTGGGTAACTAAGTGTACCAATTGGCCTTAGTTACTCCTAGCCTACCTTGTATCAGATTATTTAGAGGACTAAGTTCTTTTGGGTAGAGAGTTGCTTTAGGATATGGAACAGTAGGTTTTTCACATTAGAGAGCATTTGATTACTGCTTGGAACAAGCAAAATAAGTATGCAAATGTCCATAGGTTGGATCGTCACTTTTCTATAGGTGACAGGGTGTTTTTGAGAGTGCAGCCTAGGAAGAGCCCCATTAATTATGAAAAATTCTCTAAGTTGGTACCACATTTTATTAAACTATTTGAGATCCTCAAGAGGATTGGTCTTGGAACTTATCAACTAATTTTGCCACCTAGCTTATCGTGCATCCACGATGTCTTTCATGTTTTTTTTTTTTGAGGTAGTATATTCTAAATGTGACCCATCTTCTTGATTGGGATGCCTTTTTCATAGCAGATGGGTAGCTTACCTTGGAGCCCATTCATATCCTATAGTAGCAAAGGCTAACCTTGCAAGGTCAAGACATCAAGTAGGTAAGGGTCCAAAGGGACCCAAGTGATGAGACCTCTTTGACTTAAGAAGATGCTATACGATTGAACAGATTGTACCCCTATCTTTTTGTTGGCTTCAAGGAGTAATCCTATGCTAGTGAGGGAGGATGCAGTTCCTCTCATGTTGTAGTTTGTACCTTATCTATTTTGTTTTGAGAGATACTTGAAACTCTTATTATTTTTACCTTGACATGATTTGAGGGTCAGATGTTATATAGTGATTCAATATCATAGATGCTATATTGCTATGTTGTTCAGTTTATCATATTTTCATGTTAATGTCATTTTGAGATGACATAAGGTCTATGATGATATCTAATTATTTGGTATTTGAACATATTTCTAATTATGTTATGTGATGGATTTTACGTTATGGGGATTTACTTCATTTTGGTTTTAGTATGTTATATGCAAACATGAGTGATGTAAATGGATTAATTAGGTATTTAATGCATTATTGCTTTGGCTATGATATTATATGCAATTGCACTTGATCATGTGTTTTAGTGTGTAGGAATTATATCCCTGGCAATAGCTTATGGAGTTAGTGATTTAGTTATTTATTTTACTAATGTCATCCTTGTATGATCAAGGTATCCTTATTTTAATTATTTAATTAAACCTTCTAGCGATTTGTTAAATCCAAACTCATCTGCATTATGTGATTAGACCAAAGAGTGTGTCTATGCATTTAGAGGTTCACATTGTCATGAAAGTTTTAAGTAGATTTTTGTGATTTTGGATTTTCAAGATTTAATTTTTTATTGGATTTAATATTTGGAAACTTTTCCTTAGGTGAATTCCTATTACCAAGAATAACCTATTTTTGTTTGGGTCAAATCAGATTTTAGCTAGTCTAACTAGCTATTTTCCCTAATTGATTATTCACTCGAAAGTGAATAAGTATTGAAAAAGGGATTTTTTTTCTCACTTTTCAATTTTGAAATTTAGAAATTAGAGATCTTTTTTGAAAGATTAGTTTTCTATTCATTGTGAGAGCTATGAGTGTGGGATCTTTATGAGGGAAGTCTTGTTAGATCTAGCTCAGGGAGACTTTACTTTGTCATCACTTTTGGCAGTATCGATGGGTTATTTATTTTATTAGGTTGATTTTAGTTTTTTCCCCTTTTTTTTGTTAGATAGGGCTTTACCATTTTCTTTTTTCTACTTCATTTCAGCTTCTTCTTCTTCGTGTAGCAATTTGTTAGGAGGTTGAGAACTAGTGTTCCCCTTTGTTTCTATTTGATGGTTCTACTTGGTTAGTCAGGTATGAATATTTCTCCTATTTTTGGGATGGGGGTCTGGGGTTTTGTGTCATTATGTTGGCCATTTTTTCATATGGTGTCTACACCCAAATTTTATTAGATTTTTGAAAGTTTTGTGCCCAAATACCAAATGGGTTTTAATTTGAAAGTTTTCTAGTTTTTGGGGTTTTTACCTCATTTTACATGTCACCCTATTTTCTTGGGCTTTCTTGGCATGAGTTTGGTCATGGACCTAGATAATCCATTTGGATGTTAGTCATACCATTGTTGCACTTTTATGTTGCTTTGGGATGCATGTTGCATTAGTCCTCTTGAGTCTTTTTTTGTTGAGTGATAGTTGATGTTGTGTTCTCATCCAATCCTTTTGTTATAATCTTCGTGATGGTGATGCACCACACATGAGTACATGCACATACATTTGTTAGGTGACTTGCAAGGCTTGATCTTTTGTGGTACTTCTAAAAGTTATGATCATTGGGGTTGGGTTGGGAATATGCATGCCTACAGGCACTCATCATTGGATGAGCATGGGTAGGATAGGGTAGCATATGGAGGGGGCTTCTATCTCACAACCTAGTAATCATTATGCCCAGTAATGTATACACCCTAAAATGGTTGCCTAGACTATGGGCATCCATTATTCAATTTATCAAATTTCTTGAATCAATGGTTTGCAACATTTTATTAAATCAATTCAAATCAATTTCCTTGATCAAATTCGATTATTTTATTTCTAAGGTTAATCATTTATCCTAAGTCTTATTTAATTAAAAGAAAATCTCCTCTTTTAATTAAACAAAATAAGTCCCTATTTAATTAAAAGGAAACCTCTCTTTTAATTAAATAATTCATCCGCATTTAATTAATTAATTTGAAAAAATCCTCTTTTAATTTAATTAAATATCTCCTATTTAATTAAAAGAACTTGCTCCCTTTTAATTAAATAAAAATCTCACTTAAATATCTCTTGTTGATGAAAGGGAAATAAAATAAATTCTTTTATTTAATTTCTACACTTAAATGAACATATTTCTAAGTGGGACTTATCTTTTCACTTTCTTCTCAACCACTCCTCTTTTCTCATTGGTGGAATTTTGTCTCACATGGATCAAACTCTATTATCCCATATTGGTTGTGAAAAGCCTCTCACCTACATAATTTCCTTTATAAGGGAGAGCCCTCTCCTCATTTTAGACACGGATGATGTTATTGTTATGCTACAGGTTTGGAGAGCAATTTTTGAAGGAGTTTTTGAATGCTAAAGCTTTTCGTGGAGAACTTCTATCTTCTTGTCTCATTCTCTCTTGCACCCATGGCTTTCATCATGGGCTTTTATCATTGCATTTTCATGTTAGTTTAGAGTCATATTTGCTTTCATAAGATTAGATCTTGCTTTCATAGATTAGATTTTGAATTGTTCTTGCATTGTTATCATATAGATTAGTTTTCATCTCCATTTGCATGCATTTTGGATCTTTGAATCTCTCATTTCATGGTGTACTTGCATGGGCATGAACTAGGTCAAACTGAGGGCCTCCATTGCAAAACCCTTGCACTCCATGACTAGAGAGCTATGAGTCACCATTTGAGACCTCATTCTTGAGTAATCTTGAATTTAATGATTCATAGAAGTGTGCTCACATTTTAGGCATACATTTTTGGCACCCACCGTGGGGCAACCCACCTTTGCTTGCTGGTTTTTGTGCAGATCTATTTGTAGACTCAAAGAAACCTTGGATTTGAAATATTTGCTCATATCTTTCAAATGGATGCATATTTTGATCTGAAATATTTTTTACAGGGCGGCAATATAGCCAAGAAGATTTGGTCCAATTTTCAGACTTTTTAGAAACATTTTTGACCTTTTATGATATTTTCTTAATTTTTCATAAAAAATCATTTTCAGGCATAAATCAGCACATTTTTTGGAAAAATTTACAGTTTCAAAAAGTTCTTGAAATTTTAAATAGAGTTGGTTCTTTGTGTTTCAATTTTAGAGGTCATATTATGGGTCAATAATTTGATTTGCAAAAACTAGTCTATTTTGACAAAATAACTCCTTAGGGCACAAATTAAAAGATCTTTTCAAAAAATTTGCATTTTTGGAAAGCTCTCTAATTTTTGATAGGAGTTACTTTTTTGTATTTTGAGTTTTGGATCCGAATTCATATCATGTAGATCCTATCTTTATGACTAAGTCAAAAATTAATTGAAAAAAAAAAAGGCATTGAATGAATAGTTTGCATTTCATTTTTACAATGAATCAATGCATAATGTGGGCTTTCATTTGGGTTACTTTCTGATTATCATCACTCTTAAAAATTAGATTTTCAGATCTAACCTTGATTTTGCATGAGTTGACATGTATTGCATTCATGAGTTTGTTGCTTTGTTCATTGCGAGCGAGTGATCAAGTGTAAACGAAAGGTACAACAAAGAAAAGACGCATTGCAAGGATTACCAAGTAATTTTCTTTGATTGATAACACTTCATTTGGAGCTAAAATGAACATCTCTTGTGTCAAGCTTGTGTGTGTATTTCCTTTCATGTTTTCATTTTACAACACATGCATAATTTGATACTAGGTTGTGATCTCCATTAGTTTCTATTTAGCAGGCTTAGTTACTTGTGATAGATCTAATTAGCTATCTTGGGTTATTGGACTTGCTAATCCATTGGCCCCTCGTTCTACCCTATGGTTGCAAGCTCAACACCATGTTAAATGGGAAGGGGTCTATAGGACATAAGTGTTAAATGTTCCACTAGGCAACCCTTTTGTGCTTTTTAAAACTCACCAGTTTCTGAGTTGTGGACTCATTTTGGCTTGTGTGAGGGGTTAAATGTTCCACATCTTTGGACTCACTTTGCATTAGTTAAAGCATTAAGTGTACCACCTTGTGCTCTTTGGTTTCTTTTGGATAGATTTTCTTTCAGGAATTAACATCTATACACACATAGTAATTAGGCCTCATGAAAACTATTCATGGATCTTGAGAGAGTGGGTTCCTAGTGAAAATCCTCTCTACGATGGATTCTTTGTAGGTGGGGAGGATACTTTGAGCATCTCGTAGATAGATGAATCTTCAACTTTTTGATTGAGGCATCCTTTCTTTAGAGAGGTTGATAGATCATTGGGAGTTGATATCATAGATCTTTAAGAGATACTCTTAGTTTAGCATGTCGGATTAATCTATCTGCTTTGATTGGACTAAAAGTGAAAAGGTGTCAAAACCTTGGATTTGGAAGCTATGTCCCCTTGTGGTACACTATTGTGAGTCGGTCACCTTTAGAGAGAGTTAATCATAGTAGACAATCCCTCTACAGGGAAAACTGTGTTGATGGAACCTCAAGCGGTAATAGTCATTTTTGCCATGGTAGTGACAACCGCTATATAAATGTCCTTGTGGAAGAAATCTCCATGGGTGTGGTTCATTGTGGGTTGTCAGATCTCCCCAGTAGCTCTTGAAGATTAAGTTCTTGGACTGTGTCAAAACCTCGGTGCACCAGGATCAGAGGTCACCCCTATGAGTCATAAAAGTTGCAGAGTCAAACCATTACTAAAAACCTTAGAGAGGCCAAAAATTTTCATTTTCTAGGAATGTGTGCAATGATTGAAAAACTCTTTGAAAACATACACAATTATCTCTCTTAAGGATTAGCACAAACTAAGTCACTTGATTGTTCATGCGCAAGGTTTCTTTTGCCCTTGCTCATTATTTTCAGGCATGCTTGATATCACCTGCTTGTTGTTCTACATGCTTGTTTATCTGCTTGCTTACTCAAAATGATTGAAATCTACCTTCTATTTGTAAACATTCCTCAAATAGTGGCATCTCACTTAGCTATAGACTTGTGATCTATACTTTAACTAGTCTTATCTCTCAGTTATCTTGCTCTTGTCCTTTAGTGCTTGTTGTACTCTGTGTCATGATAGTCATAATCTTTGGCTTTTCTAGCCTTCAAATCAGACTATTTGTACCTTAGTATACTACACTCTTATCTTGCTTTTCTGAGACTAAGTTCTAGTGTGGTCCTAGTCTAAGCTTTTTCTTTTGTCATTGTCTATGACTGTGGCAACTTGACTTATGTTCTAAAACTTGGCTGTCACTACTTGATACATAGTACATCAAAATAGCTAACAACAAATATGCTAAATCCAATATTCTGAGTGAGGAAGAAAAGATACTTATTGCAAACATGAAGCAACAAATCCAATCAATGAGTGCTCAACTTCAAAGACTAAAAGAAGAGGAAAACACATCATCAAACAAATTCTCCTTGAGATAAATTTTCCCTTCCTCCTATGACAATCAAAAATCACATTCTTGTGATCTTGAATCCAAGACATCTGAGAACACTTCACATATGCCCAAGAAATCTAAGAATATCTTTGAAAACAAACCTTGGGAACCTAAACCAAAGTGTGATTTCACACATTTGGGAAAATCTTATGAATTAATCTTGGAAGAACTTCTTGAAGAAAAACTCATTACTTTATTTAAGCTCACTTTGGCAGGAGTTTCCTTTATGAGTAACTATTGTGTCTATCATAGACATAATTTACATAAAACTTCCCATTGTAAGGAGCTGAAAAAAAAGATCCAAGATCTCTTTGACAATGGTATAATTCAAAAATCTAAGCTCTCAACTACTAAAGATTCTACTCTCAAGAAGGATCAACCTCATGAAACCATGTCTAATAACGATTCAAACACAACTTCTACTTCCTCCAAAATACATCCACTTTCTCAATTGTCCAATCTTTCCAACACATATTCACCAAAAGAACTCACTACTCCCCTAGTTGACTATGTGTGCCCTCAAGGACTACCTTTAAAGGAAACTCAAGCTAATCTTAACTTAGCTGCAAACCTCTCCCATACTACACAAAGCAAAGATCCAAAACTTCCATGTGTTGCTTCTCCTATTATCCCCAATCCAACTATTCCTCCATTGTCCCTTCAAGATCCTATTATGGAGACTCTAGAAATATATTTGAATACAGATTTAGATACTCCCTCATCCTTGGATTTGGTTTCATGTCAAGAGGACCACTTAAATGATGAAGAAACAAGTGTTGATCAAGACCAAGATTCCTTCATCCCCTTTCAAGTCTTCCAAGATCTTGTGCCTCCATCTCAAGAGCCGCATAGTCCTCCATCTCCCCTGTCATGCACCTCTACTAAGCAAGATCAAGATATTCCTTCCACCATCCTTAAGGAGATTATAAAAGACCAAGAGAAGCATACTTTTCCTATGTTACCCAAAATTCCTTTTGAAGAGAAAAGTGTTGCCTCACTCTCTTATTCTACCTCACTACATTCACTTCCAAACTATGCTCAAGCTTTAAATACTCCTGTCAAAGGTATTGCTCCTATAATAGTTACTCATAAATCTATTGATGACTTTGGTCATATTGCTCACTCTAAAGATGTTGATATCCATACTCATGGTTTGTTCACATCTTCTAAATCTATCCTTGGTCCCTACTCATCTAAGCTAAAACCTTCAAGTCTTCCATCCATATTGGGACCTTATGTTCCTCTATCTCTGACTGCCACTATCATCTCATTACACATTCCTCCTACCCTACCATGAGATCGACAAAGATACACATACTTGAACTCTCTACGTTCACCTTTCCATCTAAACTAGTCATATTTGCCTCATTCATCCACAAGTCCTAAGTCCTTTGGAAGAAATTTGGATAATCAACTCAAACACAAGTGCATGAATCCATCCTCAACAGTTCACTATGTCTCCCCTAATGGACATGTGAATGTCAAGAAGGAAAATATGCAAAAGAGACCGCAAAGGTCCACTATTCAAAGAGCTCAACCAAAAAAAGTATGGGTTCTTAAATCTATTATTGAAGAAATGCATTCCAAAGCATCTAATGAAAAATCAAAAGCTATATGGATTCCCAAGTCTCTTTTGAAGGACTTGAATATCGAAAACAAATCAAAGTTGACACTCAAGCTTCCAAAGGCTTTCACTCCATCTTCTTCCCAACATCTTCCTAAAAAGGTTTCAAAACCTTCTACTCCACCCCTCTCCAAAATGGCTTTTCTACCTCATATATCTAAGCCTCAATCTATTTCATCCATATTTCCTCCATCATTCCACTACCCCTCAAGGTGTGTGTCAATGTTGATCTTTCCTAATATCTCATCCACCCTCATGAGATTCTCTAAATCTTATGCCTGCTTGTCATCCTTGCTTGTTTCAGTCTTCCAAAACCAACAACTGTATCCTGCATCTACCTCTCATTTTCCTATCTCCCTCCATTACCTTATCAACATCTTTGAGTGTACCTTGCTATGGTCTTGGCTTATCATAACTTATCTTTCTTATAGGAGCACTATTCAAATTGAAGAAGGCTTGAATTCTTTCCAAAAACTCTAAAAATCCAAAAAAAAAAAAAAAACAATGAAAAAAATGAAAAAAAGAAAAAAAAAAGAAAAATGAAAAAGTGCCTTGGTGAAAACCACTTCTTGTGGCACCTTGGTAGCAAAAGTAAAGAAAAATAAATCCGTCCTATGGTGAAAACCACTTCTTGTGGCACCTTGGACAAGTACCATGATGAAAACCTGGTAAATAGGCATCATGCATAATTCTTCCATCCATGACATCCTATCATGATCTTGCTTATCCTTCAGACATTCTCATTCCTGAAGTCATTCACTCATAACCTCCATAACAAACTTTGCTATCCTGTTCGATTAACCCTTTGGTCTTGATCAATGAAAGAAAGAAGAAAATTCAGTTCTTAGCAATCTCTTGACATGGTCACTTTCTTAGATTACCTACATGACACCCTTCACTACACCATGAGCTTATATTGTTATCCTTTTCCCTAGCTTGGGTAATCTTGTAAAGACTTTCCTTGAGGGTAACATTCACCGCTTCATACTCCTTGTCTTTCCATCTCTGCTTATCCACTAGCTTGCTACTACATCTTGTCCTAGACCTTGCTAGACACTGGAACAAAATCAAGGTGATTCTTCTTGAGATCTAGCAATCTTTAAAAAATCCTAAAAATCAGAAAAAGTCCTAAAAAAAAATTGTTACCCTGGTGAAAACCTAGCAAAAGGTGCCTTGGTAACACCAAAAAAATCAAAATAAAATCAAAATAAATAAAAAATCAAAAAGAGAAAAATAAAAAAAAATTTTAAAAATAGAAAAGTGCCATTGGTGAAAACCTGGAAAAAGGCATCATGGTAGCAAAAAAAAGAAAATCTTGCCAAGAAGGTGAAAACCTAGTAAACAGGCGCCTCTTGTTCCCAATGCTCCATCTTGCAGCGCATCTTTTGGCTATTCTGTACAGTCACTTTCACGCTTTTGCTTTCCTACTTTTCCTACTCATGTATCCATGGATTGAGTCTTGTCCTAGCTCGGGGGCATCCCCCCTTAGTGCCACTCTTTTTGAGGTTCTCCTCATAGAATCTCTTTCGTGATAGTCACCAGTTGTTTCAAACTACGTCTGCCTACTGTCGCTAGTGTCATGCTTTTTGAGATTGTCCTCATAGAATCTCTTTCGCAATAGTCACCAGTTGTTTCAGCTGTGTCTACCTACCGTTGCTTAGGTCACATCTCTAGCTTCATTTATGGAAGATCTCTATTGCATCAATCATCGATCATTCTAGTTATGTCTGCCTACTATCGCCCAGTCCTCTTTAGGTTCTTTATCATGAAGATTCCTCTTTGACATCAGTCACCAGTCCTTCTGACTGTGTCTGCCTACTATTGTCACCCTACTAAAGAGATTTCTTTCGAATGTATTCTAGACATTAGCACTTGACATCAATCCCAAAACATTGAACTCAAAACTGATGTACTTGTTTGGATATGCTGAGCATTTTCTTTGTTTTCTTTGTTTTTCTTTATCAAATCTCCTCGAGAAACTCGATGATGTCATCTTTGACTAGAGAAGTAATGACTGGAGGCATGATCTTTTTCTTTGCTTGCCATTTGCGGTTTAGTTCCAATAAGTTGATCTACTCCTATAAAAGAGGTGTCCACTATAAGAGCCTTCATCTCGTATTGGATGGTCGTGTGTACCTTGACTCCTTTTATAAGAATACATCAATAACATTGGTGCTTCTCCTTATTTTTTGGAGTGAACTCTTCATGCTACAGTAAATACTAATACTCATCCTGCTAAGTGAACGTACAGGTCACTGCGAGTATATCTAGCACACTTCTGTCTCAGGTTACGAATGCAAGGGTTGTTGTGGACAGAATGAATACTGAATGCTTAGCATAAGAGGGATCTCCTATGTGTTTAGTGTGCCTTTCATGCAAGCAACATTCTGGTCATCCTAGCATTTATGCTTTGATGCTTATGTTAAATTGCTACATTAAAAGGGACAAATGTTCTAGTCAATCTGGCTTCTTGTGCCTTGAATGCTTACATTTAATCCTGACAAACCAATAAGGTATGTTATATTCATATTTCCATGATTGCAATGTCAGTGGAAATTGTATGACCTACGAGCTTTGTTCTATATCCGGTGATGATTAAATATTGAGGCTTGGTAACCAGACCTAGGGTTGCATTTAACATAGTCTCGCATTTCATACTTCACTTATATAAGCATGAAATTCAATTACGAATCTACTTTCACCTTCTCTAATGAGGGATTGTTGATCTCTTCAAAGTATCATGTTCTTCACAACTACACAAATGATTGATTAATCACTCTTTTGGCTACTTTGGCTGCTTAGAACCCATTTTCTTCGGGATCGAATTCAAAATTTGACACACTTAAGTGGCTCAAAAATGCATTTTAGAATTTTGGGCAATCCAAATTCTTTTGATACTTTGCGATTCTTGGAATCTTTTCAAATCAAGCTTGGACTTTTGGACCTCAAAATCACTTCGGATCAACTTCCACATTTCTTCAGATCGTTCTGATCTCTTCAATTTCTTCTGATCATTCTAATCTCCTCATCTTTTCTTTAGATTGTTCTAATTTCTTCTACATTCTGTTGAATCTCAAAATTGATATACTACTTCACATCATATTTTTGGTGTGTCATCTTTTGATTTCACTCCTAAGGGGGCAGGATGATTACATCATTGAATACTTATTGTTCGAGGCATCTCGTTCCCATCTTATGTCCTCGTCACTTGGGGCATCTCATCACTCGGGGCATCTTGTTCCCTTGTATCTGGCATCTTTGCTATCTATCTTATTTTTTTCATCAATTGATCAACCTTATAATAGCTCCTCTCAGATTTTGATGGACAGGTATTGGGACAGTCTAAACCCTGACTCCTAAGGATCAAGCCTCGTTCTGGGGATGATCCTATGACTCATGATTAGACTTTGTTATCTTTTAGCAATCTCAGGTATCTAGGTGTTCTATCTGGATCCTTGAAGGTTAAGCTCCATTCTGGAGATAATCTTCTAAATGCTTTCAATCTTAGGTATCTAGGTGTTCTATTTGGATCCTTGAAGGTTAAGGTCCATTCTGGAGATAATCTTCTAAATGCTTTCAATCTTAGGTATCTAGGTGTTCTATCTGGATCCTTGAAGGTTAAGCTCCATTCTGGAGATAATCTTCTAAATGCTTCCAATCTCAGGTATCTAGGTGTTCTATCTAGATCCTAGAAGGTATCTAGGTGTTCTATCTTGATCCTTGAAGGTTAAGCTCCGTTCTAGAGATAATCTTCTAAATGCTTTCAATCTTAGGTATCTAGGTGCTCTACCTACATTCCTTGGGATTAAGCTCTGTTCTAGAGATAGTCCTTAAAAGCTTAGCAATTGGTCTTCGTATCATCAACTTCGGAACCAATCCTTAAATTAAATCATTTTTAATAAATATGCCTATCTTGATTAATTAAATGTAATTATTTAATTAAATGAGAAAAGTATCTTCATAGTTGCACTTGTGACTAGTGATGATTGTGTGATTTTTTTTTATGTCCGTTAATAATGGCCCAATGATGAAAATAAGTTCTTTACATTCTCTAATGAATGATGAACACAAAATCCTATGTTATAGTTGCTCTTTTGCAAGTACACCATTTCATTTTCATGTAACTTGCATTATTAGACTTCATGTTAGTTTGCATTTTTAGGCTGCATTATGAGTTTGAGAGGGTTCTCCCTTCATCTTTATTGTGGACTTTTAATCAACTGTGGTCATGTTTTGATCTTCATTTCCTTATCTTCTTTCATGATCTCAATCAAAATTTCTATCTTAAATAGTTGATTGATTTTGGGGCATTTTCTTTTCTTCTTTCTATTTTCTTTCCATATCTTTCAAACTCCTATCTTCCATTTTCTTTATCCCCCACTTCTTTTCTTCTAAAATCACCTTTGGGGCATAATATTTCATGCTTGATGATCTACCTTGGTTCAATGATTCTTATATCTTTCATCTTACATCAAGAACCTTATCTTTTGTTCGATTTGATCAAATTTATCAATTTTTTGTCTCTCCTCTATCTCATTTTGATTTTGATCATGAGGGGGCAATAATTATTAACTTCAATCTTTGATTCAATTTCTTTCTTTTACTACATGTGTTCCCAAATTGATCACACATTAGTCAAAGAGGGGCAAATGTATACACCCTAAAATGGTCGCCTAGACTATGGGCCCCCATTATTCAATTTATCAATTTATCAAATTTCTTGAATCAATGGTTTGCAATATTTTATTAAATCAATTCAAATCAATTTCCTTGATCAAATTTGATTATTTTATTTCTAAGGTTGATCATTTTATCCTAAGTCTTATTTAATTAAAAGAAAATCTCCTCTTTTAATTAAATAAAATAAGTCCCCATTTAATTAAAAGGAAACCTCTCTTTTAATTAAATAATTCATCCACATTTAATTAATTAAGAGAAAAACCCCTCGTTTAATTTAATTAAATATCTCCTATTTAATTAAAAGAACTTGCTCCCTTTTAATTAAATAAAAATCCCACTTAAATATATCTTGTTGATGAAAGGGAAATAAAATAAATTCTTTTATTTAATTTCTACACATAAATGCACATATTTCTAAGTGGGACTTATCTTTTCACTTTCTTCTCAACCATTCCTCTTTTCTCATTGGTGGAATTTTGTCTCACATGGATCAAACTCTATTATCCCATATTGGTTGTGAGAAGCCTCTCACCTCCATAATTTCCTTTATAAGGGAGAGCCCTCTCCTCATTTTAGACACAGATGATGTTATTGTTATGATGCAAGTTTGGAGAGCAATTTTTGAAGAAGGAGTTTTTGAATGCTAAAGCTTTTTGTGGAGAACTTCTATCTTCTTGTCTTATTCTCTCTTGCACCCATGGCTCTCATCATGGGCTTTTATCATTGCATTTGCATGTTAGTTTAGAGTCATATTTGCTTTCATAAGATTAGATCTTGCTTTCATAGATTAGATTTTGCATTGTTCTTGCATTGTTATCATATAGATTAGTTTTCATCTCCATTTGCATGCATTTTGGATCTTTGAATCTCTCATTTCATGGTGTACTTGCATGGGCATGAACTAGGTCAAACTGAGGGCCTCCATTGCAAAACCCTTGCACTCCATGACTAGAGAGCTATGAGTCACCATTTGAGACCTCATTCTTGAGTAATCTTGAATATAATGATTCATAGAAGTGTGCTCACATTTTAGGCATACAGGTAAAGGAAGTTTTAATTAAGTGATAAGTAAATAACACACTTGGTGGTAATAAAATTTAAGATAATAATCTGTGCTAGAGCCTTTCCATTAAGGGAGTTGAATTTGCATGATCTAAGCTTGGGCTTTTGGATACCAAGTGACTCTTCATTATGTCAACCCCTACTTAGTAGCCCATTGAGTGTCTGACCAAGACTTGTAGTTTATGTATTATTTATAATCTTAGTTTTAGTCATGATACTGTATGGCATGAGTGTTAGCCATGGATGTTGTGCTTTATGTGTGTTTGTGGTTGGATCATTATCTCCATTAGCATGGTCAGAGTGGGCTTGTAGGTTCCACATGGTTGGGAGACATATCTACCTTCACCACTATTAGGGACCAGTGTATAGTGATAGTCTCTAGTCCTAGTGTCACTTTTGTTGAATGTTTTCACTTGGTACTTCAGGTTTCAGAGTATGCTTTCTTGTGATTTATGTTTTCATTGGAATTCTTTTATATCATGTTTATATGATGTTATTATTGATTCATTTCCTTATTATGATGGTTAGCATATGATAGATGATGTTTTTTTTTTGTAGGATTGTCTTATTCTTTACTTCTAGCATGTTAGATTTCCTTATTCTTATGTTGTGGCACATTTTAGTAGTGATGTCCTCATAAGATAGCACTGATGATTTGGTTGGTAGCTTGGGATGTTACACGCAGGGGATGGCTAGGACCCACAATGGTCTTATGATGCTATTATAGTTGGGAGAAACTGCATACTTAGTTTAGTTATTCTATTCATTGTGATGTTGTTTTAGTTTATTGCAATGTTTTTTTAGTACATTGCGATGTTTTCTTCTATACTTTCCCATCACTTCTTGTTAGATGGTTAGATGTAGAGTCTATCTTATAGCTTTTGTGTTCAAGTGTCTATACCTCAACTATGGACTCGGTACTCCTTGGTGTGGATGTTTTAAGTCCTTATTTTATCCCATAATTCATCCTTAGAGTTTTTCTTGTATTTTTGGGTGACCATGTGTTAGTGTGGGGCGATACTATAAAGTTTTGCAAAACCAAAAGAGATCTATAGTGTGATCCTTGATTGTATCACACGTCTCTTAGAGAAATGTCATCTGATACTCTTAAGTATCGCACCCCTTTGAAGAAGTGGCATATGATACTTTTAAAGTATCACATTACCTTTAGAGAAGTGCCATTAGAACCCTGAAAGTATTGCCCCCCTTCTTGAGAAAGGTCATACGATAGTGGAAAATATCACACAGGTCTGATTTAAAGTATTGCCTAGCTTTTGCAAAAGCCTATCTAAGAAGATAGTGGGTAATTTTTTATTTGAATCAAAAAAATTTTAGAGGGTTTTTATCTACCCTCTTAGGTTTTCTTCAATCCTTTTGCATTATATTTTTAATTTAGAATATTTTGATTTCAATTTGGTTGTACATCTTTCTTAGTCAGTTATTTTGGTCAATAATGGCATATGGAGATCCGTTGGTGTTAGGATGTTTTGTTAGTTTTTTGTTGCCATCTTTGTGATCCTCGTATGTGGTATGTCATGTGCATCCATACTTGTTCCAAAAAAATTATAATCATGGCTTATATTTATCCTTGTTCCAAGGATCTCTAGGTGGGGCATTACAATCTGCACACCATGTTCTTATTGTTCAAATCAACAAATACCCTAGGTTGTTCTATGTAAACCTCCTCTTCTAGTATATCATTTATAAATGCTAACTTAACATCCATTTGATAAACTTTAAATCCTTTGTATGCAGAGTTTTTACTCCTTCCAATCTTGTAACTAGAGCAAATGTCTCTCCATAGTCACATCCTTCTTCTTGTTCATATCCTTTGAAAACTAATCTTTCCTTTTTCCTTGTAACTTCACCATTCTCATCTAGTTTGATTCTATATACCCACTTGGTTCCAATAACATTCTTGTTCTATGTTTTGGGTTCCAAAGTCCATGTTTTGTTCTTCTCAATCTGATCAATCTCTTCTTTCATGGCCTTACTCTAATCTTCATTCTCTAATGCATCCTTCACTGATTTAGGATCATGCATGCTTAACAAAAATGTGTTGTTTCTTAACCTATTCCTTGTCATTGGTCTGTCTTCTTTATCTCCAATAATTTTTCTAGTAGGGTGATGTCTTCTGACATACTTTGACAACCTTGGTGCTGCTCTCCTTTTTACATTGGGTCTTTCATGAAGTTCAATATTAGATTCACTATGTACTTCTCTATCAAGTAACTTAGCATTCCTTTCATGTAAACTAATCTCAATATCAAAATGTACCTCAGCCTCTAATTCTAACTCAACTCCTGACTATGACTCAGTTCCTAACTACAACTCGACTCTTGAATGCAACTTGGCTCCTAAATATAACTTGACATCCATTATCTGTCACTTAAAAAGTATTGATTCTCATTGATTACCAATTTGGGTTGTAGAATTATCATCATCAATAGACATGTCTTCATAGTAGTGCATAAAGGTTCTATAACTTTAGGTTCCCTTTTAGGTTCATCTTAATGCACTTCTATATATTCATTAAAATTTACATTTGAACTTTTCACAACTTTGTCAGTGTTAGTATTTAATTCTTGTGGAATAGCCTAGGAATATACCTTCTTCACTTTTAGCTGCTTGTCTCTTGATTCCTCTATCATTACAAAAGTTTTCAAACTCTTTTAATGTAAACTCTCCACCTCTATTAGATCTCAAAGATTTCAATTTTTTACCAGTTCCCTTTTCAACTCTTTCTAGATACCACTTTAAATTTCAAAAAGCACTAGATTTTTCTTTTAAAAACATTACTATCATCATTTTTGAGTAATCATCAACAAATAGGATAATGTACTTGTCACTTTTGTAGCTTTGCACATCAATTGGTCCACATAAATTAGTATAAACTAATTCCAAAATTTCTTTTGAAGTATGAGTCTTACTTTTAAAACTAGACTTTGTCATCTTACCTAGATGACATTGTTTGACAATCACATTATTAGGTTTCTTCAGTTTTGGAAAACCTCTAACTCTTTTCATCTTACTGATACAGAAAAAATTTCCAAAATTTACATGACATAACCTCTTGTGCCATAGCCACACATAATCAAATTGTATAATAAGACAAGTAGAATCATTCATATCAAGATAAAATAGATTACCTCTAGTTTGATCTCCACTTCCAATTAGTTTTCTATCACTGTCATAGATTTTAGACTTTCTATTATCAAATTCAACTTTACAACCTGAACTATTCAATTGTGACACACTCAAAAAATTATGGTAAAGTCCTTCCACATAGTAAGTATTGTCACACATGATCTTATCTATTAATATTATTAGTCATTTTCCTTTAATCAGACAGGGTGCATCATTACCAAATCTAACACTATTTCCATTCCAATACTCAAGGGCAATAAACTTAATTTTGTCTCTAGTCATGTGATTGAACATCCACTATCAATGCTCCATTTGTCACTTTTGCTCACATAAGATATCAATGTAGTTGGCTCATCTACATCAGAATCATCCTTCATAGCAACATTGACAACTTCATCATCATGATCTTTAGATACATCATTGGATTCTTCTTTAGCATTGTAACAAGACTTATTTCCCTTTTCCTTGTAGCCTTTATTACTTCCATCTTTTCTACCTCTGAATTTATCTTCATTCTTTCTATTTAACTTATTGGGACATCTTTTTGCAATATGATCAACCTAATGACAATTAAAGCATATGATGGGTAGCTTACCTTTGTATTTTCCTTTGTCTCAATGAAATTTCCTAGCTAGCAATGCTTCCAGTTCTTCTAGCTCTTCATCATCTATATCACTATCACTAGCAATAGGTTTGACCTTTTTCTCTTTCTTATCTTTAGCTTCTTTTAGTGTTGGCTTAGCTTTAAAATTAAATTCAACACTCTCAGATTTGAAATTGTCAAAATTTGAAAGTTCAAAAGCAGTGAGTCTACTACCCAGTCCTTCAAGGAAATAGATCTAAATCTTGTATTTATAGAGAGATAAGTTACTACCAAGGGTACACCTCAATTCTTGTATAGTAGAGACTCTAATAGCATAGATAAGCAGCAGGGTTCTCAATACTTTGTTGATCACAGTCTCATCTTCAATATGTTCATCAAATCCTTGAACTAAATTAATAATATCTTTGATCCTTGTACAATACTAGACAATATTTTCACCATCTTGCATTCTCATTTCATCAAATTTTCCTCTTAGGCTTTCAGCTTTACCTCTCAATACATTATCATCTCCTCCATAGATCTTTTTTAGGGTATTCCAAATCTTCTTCGTAGAATCACATCCTTTGATATCATCAAACTCTGATTAGCTTAGGGTAGATGCAATCTCCAACAATGTCTGATTGTGTTCTTTCTTTTGTTTCAATGTTTCAGTAGTTGGGGCTCTAGTTGGATCAACATTCTCAGTGGTGATAGTTGACTATGCATAATCTCCAAGGCCTCCTAGATGTAGCTTCATCAAACTTTTCCATGCAGTACATTTTTCCTTCTTCAACTTGGCACCTCCTTTTTGTACATCTTGATCTTTAGCTCTAAGTAACTTCAAAATTTTCTCTTCACAAGCACTTGGTGCTCTGACACCAATTGTTGAAATACTTTAAAATAACTAAGAGGGAAGGTGAATTAGTTATACAAGGTCCAAATATACAAATAAAACTTTTCAGTACTGTAACTTATTCTTATGCATGCATTGACCATTCAATATCTTAAACATGTGCATATTTTTTTCCTATGTCAAAATAACTTTGCATAAATGTAAACATGTAATACCACAAAATCAATCACACATTTTGACATAGAGATTTTATTTGAAAACCCAATTTGGGAAAAACCACCAGTAACACACTACCAATTTTCACTCTTATAAAGTGAGCTTTGTGAGGAGCCAACCTTGTTAGAGGTTACAATGTACATTGTTAAATGTGACCTGGTTAAAGGATTTCAATCACCTTGTTAGGAGTGAGCGTTATTAGAGGACTTTAGAACATTCTTTTATAATTTCACCCTATTAAAGGAGTTAACAATGTCTGTTAGGTCAACCTTAATCCAAAGGATTTATTCAAACTGATATAATTGTTAGAGAGTAATAGAAAGACTTGATCTAATAACAATAACAACTCACTTACAGATTATAGATCTCACATTCAGTTCTCCATTCTACTTGGCATTCATCCTCTTTGTCTTTGACAACTTGTTCACCCTTCAAACCTTCATCACCTTAAACCTTTTTACTTTGTATACCAACTATAGACTCCTCTATTTGGCCACCATAAAAAGCAACACCCTAGACTTATTGTCTTTCTCAGGTTCTTGTACATGACAATTATTGCTTCTAGCCTGCTATCTGCTTATATAGATAATTTAGGTCTTTTATCACTTAACCATAATTGTCCATTCTAGGGTTAGCTAAGATTCAATAAATCTACCTACTTTTCCATTTTATCCCTTTCTAGAAACTTCCTCTAAATTCCTCTTTGAATTCGCATCAAAATAGTTTATCTTGAATTTGGTGCCACCATCTTATTATAGTAATCTTCCACATGCTTCACAAAATTCAAGAAATCAACTTTTTTAGCTCAAATTTGTTAAATCTTTGATCTAACACATTTTACTGACACTAAGCAATAACACTCAGCTTGTTCAAAAAACATTTTCTTTTGATGCTTGACCAAGACTGGGTTGCTCAACATCCACTAAGTCTTTATTGGTGCTTGACACATGCTAACTTTCTTCACTTGGCACCAACTAGATTTCTCTTGCTTGACTCATACTAAACTTTCTTCTTAGCTTCAACTAATTTTCTGCTTGGCCTACACAGTCTTTGCTCAACTTGCACTACTTGCTCAGTTAGGCTTGTCAGACACATTCCTTTACTTAGCCTCCTTCCACTCTTTGCTAAAGTAACCTTTCATTATGGCCTTAAGTAGATAAACAATACACTATATCATCAATGCCTTGCTTGGTCTTAGTGTTCCTTTTATGCACCATATAACTCAACCTTTCTCTAGGTTCTCTTGTTATCCTTTCTTTTCAAATCCTTTTCATCAATTAATCAATTGATAGCATTCAAACCAAATTAAACAATTGTCTCACCAACAAGTAGTAGATTTGACATCAATGAAAAAATAATGATTGTTCCATAATAGGTTTCATCAATCTTCTTCACTTCAACAATTTCCCTTCAACAAATCCAACAACACAAAATAGACAATATTAAAAATACAAAGAGGGTTAACAAAAATACATATATAAATGAGGTTCATTAGGTACTCCAATGGAAAATTTTGAAGCACATAAAACCAGATAAGAAAGTTGTTACAAAAATACAAATTAATAAAATTGTAATAAGAGTAAACAACATAAATAATGAAATTAATAATATCATACCTAGAATTAATGATATCATCTAAAAAACTTCACATAAAATATTTATAATACAAAATTATTAAAAAAATAATATGAAAAAGTAATATGGATAAAGATAAGAACTAAAAAACAAAAATAATTATTAAAAATAAAAACTAAACTGATTTAAAAAACTAAAATATAAACTAATTTAAATAATTTTAAAAAAAAAAATTAGATCATTTTTTAAATGAGATTGAATTTTCTAAAAGAAATTAACCTACTATTTCTAGAAAAAAAGAGAATATAAGAGAATATCTAAAGTGTAGAGCTAGAAGAGAAAATTTTCTAGGAAGAGTGCTTGCAATTTTTCTGCAAGAAAATTTTAATTCTAGGAACAAAGTTCCCACATAAAGTATATTAACTAGTGGTTTTGTTTCTACAATGAACTAATATGTGTTTAATAATAATTTTGTTTTTAAAATATACTTTAGTGTTAATAAATTAAATCATAATTAATTTTTAATTTAAGTAAAATAGAATTAAAATTTTCTTTTTAAATAAACTAAAAAATAGTTTTTATTTATATTTAATTTATCATATAAATAAATATATCATCTAATGACCATTTTTGTAAATGGTCATTTTGGCATGTCTTTATAGGGACCATTTCCCTTGTTTTGTTGTTGGTGATGATTAAAAATAATTATATTCTAATAGGTTTGTGAGCAAGCAAATTTTGAAGATCAAAATCTGAACCTATGGAAGGAGGTTGAGCTAGGGTTCGAAGGTTTTAAAATACTTAAAACACCTTATGCTTCTATATCCATTTTATTGGTTAAATGAACACCTTCTACTTCTATACCTATCTAATCTAATTAATCTAAAACTACACATACACCTTCTGGATTCAATCCATGAGATGAAATTGGTACATTCTCTTTCAATACACCCTCTAGTTTTGTACAAAGGAATCATCCTACATATCAAGTGATGACTCGAAATAGAACAAGTGCTATAAGGAAGAATGTCAATTACTTTGAAGACGATGATGTTTCACTAATCTCCTTGTTTCAGCTCAAATTTTTTGAAGAGGTAGCCAAGAATGATCATTAAATTGTTGCCAAAGAGGAATTAGAGTAGATCCAAAAGAGTAACACATATGAGCTTATGCCTAGACCAAAGGACAAAAATGTTAATGACACAAAATAAAGAAGGGTAAATAGTAAGAAATAAACTATGCCAAGTATGCAATGGGTATTCTCTAGTTGAAAGAGTAGACTTTGATGAAATATTTGCACCCATTGCAATGTTAGAAGTCATTAGAATGTTTCTTACTTTTGTCACTTGAAGGGTATTAAAGTTTACCAAATGGATGTCTTCATGGCAATAAAATCTTCACATTTTTCAAAATACACAGTAGTACAAAAATAACAATATATGACTAAATAAACTAGCAAAAATTGTAGATATATGACTAATTTTGTTTATGAGACCATTAGTAGTTTATTGTCAATCATTAATTTGCAACTAAATTTATGACTAAACTATTTTAATCGTATATTTGGTCATTGGTTTGGTGTTTTATTTTATTATTTATTTGGTAGTTTATATGGTAGTTGATTTGGTAGTTTACTTGGTAGTTGATTTGGTTGTTGATTTAGTAGTTTATTTGGTTATTGATTTGGTCATTTATTTGGTAATGTATTTGGTAGTTGATTGATTATTTATATGGTCATTTATTTAGTTGTTTCTTTAATCATTATTTTATATATATTAGGACATAATGGAATCAAACCACCATCCTCCTACTTATAAATTAGGTGCTCTTCCATTGAGATAGTACCCTTGAATTAACAAAATTGAGACAATTGCCACTTGTCAATGATTAATGTAACAAAATTACTTATAAAATACATTTCTTGGTGAGAAATTTGCATCATAATCTTAAATTTCAATACCCAAACTTGAAATCTGAGGTTTGTTCATGAAGGAATCATATGGTTGTAGAGAGTCCACAATAATTAGAAGTTAAAGTATGAGATCTCGATATCATATAAGATTCATAGACTACTATAAGTTCTTTTTCATTGATATGCATATTTTTAGGTATTAGAATAAAGCCAATCCTTGAAATGGCACTAAATCATTGTTACTAACTCCCACCTTTTACTATCCTTAAGTTGTGAATCTCTCAAGCATTTATTCACATTCTCCAATGAGTTACTATGAATGGAAATATAAGAGAAAATTAATATCACCTCATGTTCATATCAAATACACATCATGTCATCTCTCAATTAACTCTAATGATTTATAGAAAATATAATATTTATGTTGAAACTATTGCACATTATAACTATTGCTATTTCCCACTAGTTCCTCTAGGATTATCTAAATTTCAAAAGTAAAAGTTTTGAAAAATAAAACAATAAGAATAAGTTGTGGACATCAATGTATTCTTAGTAAAAGAAGATACTCTAGGTAATAAAAATCAATCAAGGAAAAAAATTTCATGACTTCTACTATTTTATTTGTAAGAATTTAGCATAGCTCTGATACCATGTAAGAATTTTCCTAAGGCAATAATTCAACACCAAGATCAAGAAGCTTAGTAGATAGCACAAGAGAGACAAATGATGATCAAATGAAAATGGATATCAAATGATTGGATATAAAATAATTAGATATTAGATAATTTGATGAATACATCATAGAATTGCCTTGTATATAAAGTAAATTGATATGACTAAGAATCAGTAAAGAGATAAGCATACCAACTAAGCACATGTCCACCAAAAGTGGATTATCCTCCATTGTGCATGAGTGTACATGAAATAATGAGAGGACAAGAGCATAAAGGTGTATCTCATAAGGAGATGTAGTAGACAACATGTTCTCAATTGGAGTGCAAACTACTGTGTTGTCAAAATGAAAACTCATATGAATGTACAAACTCCTAGGTGTCTATATAACAACTAATATGAATATGCATTAATCTAAGTAAACTTAAGTGTAAATATTAAATACTTATTTACAAAAACACCCCCCCTTAAATAAAACTTAAAGAAATATACTTAAGCTCACAAAATCTAGATAATAATGCAAGATGGGTCTTGGCTTCTAGGCCATGTTAGGTACCCATGTACAATATGCAAGTGCAAAAGATAGATGTAATGCAATCTCTCATAAAGTAGAGAAAGAGGGAAAACCACATGGGAAAAACCCCCTCCAAAAAGAGAGATAAGTACAATAAAAGTAAATGAGAGAGAAGACCTCATGTGAGGAAAATATCCCCCCATAAGAGAGAAGAAGTGGAAGAGAGACCAAGTAGCACCCCCTCAATGTAGAATGTACACCAGTGTAGATGCTCTAGGCTTGATGTGGAAACCATGCCATGAGTGTAGAACAACATTCCTCCCCTTAGGAAGAAACAAAACCAAAGGTGTATCAATGAAGCCTCTCCCATCTATAGGAAGAAATATCAAAATGTATGAAATCTCTGAAACCTACTCAAGTGTCCCCATGTCAATACTGAAAGGTGCCTCCTCCAAATCATGTGTAGTATGCCACTCTACTAAGAAAGACAAATTAGGTTCAACTAAGGATGAATGTAGAACATGTATCAAAGGCTCAAATATCTCCTCTAAAAATAAAGTGACCTCCTCCAATTGTTGTATCAAAGGATCTACCATCATGCCAACATCAAAAGATTGATCAAGTAGAGAATGAAGATGAGGGTCAGCATGCTCCCTCATAACAATTGAAGAAGGATCATCTTCACCAAAGAGAATATTAATGTCATTAATAGTGTCTCCCAAATCTACAATTTAGGACTCCACAAACAAATTGGAAATGTTTATCAAGTAGTCATGCTATGGAACCAAGTCTAGAAGACAATGAATATCCTGTTGCACTAAATCACTTGAATCCATGGCTATGTGAATACAAATATCATTGGGAACAATAGTAGATGGAATATTAGTAGGAGGAGAAGAAATAAAAGGCTCAAGAACTTGATCATATGTGAGAACGCCTAAGTTCAAGTAGCCAAAGTTCTCCTCAAAGTCTAAATCAATAGTAGAAGTGTGATCAAAATCTGCTGAAGAATTTGCTGAGAAATCATTGTCATCATGTAATGTCATATTTTAGGATATTTTCTGATATGATTCTAATTTGTATAAATTTTATTATTATTTTCATATAATATTCTTTTCATTGTTTGATATTTGATGTGTGTGTGTGTGTGTGTGTGTGTGTGTGTGTGTGTGTGTGTGTGTGTGTGTGTGTGTGTGTGTGTGTTTTTCAAAGGGCTGCCTCCTTTCATAATAATAATTATATTAATAATATTATTATTTAATAATATATCAAATATATATATATATATATAATTATATTATTATACATTTATTAATATAGCATTTTTGTATTAAAATATATCTTTATCATAGTATTATTATTTATTATATTAGATTATTATTTCAGTAGATTATTATTTCATTCATTTCATACTTTTGTATTGCTATAATAATGTGATATATATAATATGATATTATTATATGATTATAACATAATATTGCTTATAAAATATTATCATTTTAATATTATTATTAATATTACTTTATATATAATACATATTTATTATTTAAATTATATGTCACAATGGGGACATCACAATCCTTCCCTCTCGAATTTTCTTGTCCTCAAGAAAAATCATTCATATGCAAGCTACTTCATAAGCACAAAACATATTTGCATACAAAGGCCTAAAAGATTTATGAGGTATACATCTTAATGAATGAAAACATGAAGAAAACATGGTGCAGATAGATGAAGACATGAACCAAACATGATGTAGACAGATGAAAACACGAACCAAACAAGATGCAAATAGATGAAGACACGAAGAAAACATGATGCAAACAGATGAAAACATGAAGCAAACATGATGTAGACAAATGAAGATACACATTACGCAATTTTTTGATTGTGAACCTATAACCACAAAAAATTATTAGTACATGTTTATATATAAATTTTCTTTTTTAGGATTTCCTTATATCAATCTCTTGACAATGTATTTATGGTCTCAATTTAGAGACTTGTCAATCAAAAGTATAGTCCATTAATTCATCATTTCCTGAGTATGGAAGGAGAAATTATAATAGGGTGCCCTGTTACCCAATCATGGGCCTCACCATTCTCCCTCATTATTGTTATCTCTCTTTGATCATCATCTCTAAGATATTTCTTTTTATGATGTACCTCGGGGTATTCGCTCTACCATAGGCCTTACCTAGTACCCTTGGATGATGTAGCCCAATGCCCATCTCACCACAGGCCTTACCTAGTACCTCTGAGTGGTGTCACCTAGCCCATTCCATCACAGGCCTTATCTTATCTTGGGAAATGATGATTTAATGTAAAAAAAAAGTATAAATGCACATATTGTTCTCGCTTATTTTAATTTCGCTAATACTAACTCAATAATACATATGTAATCTCCATGCTTGGAATTACTCATAATTTTCTCTCAAGTTCCCAATATTAAAATGTTAGAATATTATATTCTTCATAAACATTATTAACATATTATATGTTAATATGAAAAGAAACATTTGAATAATATACCATACACATACCTTTATTAGATCAATGTCAAATGCCTTTACCTCCCTAACACCAACATTTTCAATGGTATTTGTTTGTGCCTTATTCACCAGTTATTGTCAGTGCTTATGAGGGGTTAGATGATCTCAACCCTATTTGAAGGTATTAGTTTACTTCTCTACTAACTGAATATTTATTCAAGCTTAATCATTTCTTCTTAACTAATGTTGATCAAGAGTTGCCTTTGTTCTTCTTTTATTTGGTATCATTTATAGTAACCATATGGGAAATATTTGCATCTTAGCCCCTCTCTTTTATTATATTCATGTCACAATTGCAATGATTTTCATAGGACTTTGTCTTCTCACCCAGTGACAAATGTATTTTTGACTATGCTATTTGATTCTCTTGTGAACTGGTCTATTTTCCTTCCATGTGGGCTCCATTCTATATGTATTATATGCTTCCTTCATGAGTTAAATTCCATTCATGAGTGTAATTAGTATTTCTTCCTGTATGATTAATATATTTTGATTTGTATACTTTCTTTTTTGTTTACAGAACAATTCTTTTTTAGATATCTTCACCATTTTATTCCTCTTCATTCTTTAGATGGATAAGGTTCGATGATTTTCAAATATTTATCTTTTTTTATTGTTTGATGGGTCTTTCATAAACTCCATGTTCCATGTCCTACTTTTTTGATTGATGCATCACCTCTTGGATGGATTGGCTCATCATTCTTCATAGTTTATTTGTGAGAGGATTCTCTATGTAATCTTCCTCTTTGCTTGATTCATCACTACCCCTACCATAGGTTTTTCTATATATATATCATCTATTGCTTTTTACCCTCAACTCTTCTATAGACCTTTCCTATTGACAATGAATGTGGTAATAAAATCTCCCATCTTTTGTTACAATCATTTGAGTCAGTGGAGTATAACACGTCCCTTCCTCATTCCATAGTATTGTAATTGATTTCTAATTTTGGATTCTTATGTTTTTCCCTATTTTTCCCTTAACTTTTGAGAGCTAAACATAAATTGGCTTGATTATGTCTGAACAAATATCAACCTCTTTAGAAATTACTTAAAACAACATTGATTGAAATTGTTGTTGTCATTATTGAATCAATAAACTATGCATATTGGAGAGCACAACTACACAAATTTATATCTCAGAGGGGCAAAATCCTATATTGAGAGTTGAAGAAAATATATATAGTATGGTATCTTCTATACATTGGGTATTTTGGAAAAGATAGTGTAGTATAGATTTTTCTTGCTATGGTGAGACATTACTGCTTATTGTTTCCAGCAATTTGTTCTCCATATAAAACTTATCATGTTTGGATTATACTATCTACATATGTATAATAAACTGTTAGCAATGAACAGAAGAGTATACTAAATAGTGAATTGGATAGTATGCTGAAAGTTGTAGGAGTGAATAAGACTATTCAAAATGTCAAAATATGTCATTGATATTCACAAGAACAAATATATATGTAATAGATTGTTTAATATGACCATCAGTGTGCAAATATGCACAACAATACAATTATCGTGCTAAGACTTATATCAAATATGTAGCAATGAACCTTGAATATAGTATTATAACACTTTCTAAAATTTCTTTTAACTTATCATGATATTTATACATGGATGGCAGAAACTGTATGTTTTAATTTACATATATCACAATTAGTTATTAATCAGTGGTATGTTTGATTTATTTTGACATCAATGACACAATAGTACATGGCTACTAGATTTTTGATTTCTTTCTTTTTTATGATTCTTAAGCCTTCTTCCATTAGTTTGTGTCTATCAATTACTACAGATGTTCAAAATCATAGATTTGAATGTGCATGGATGTCTGAGTATTATTACTAGTCATAGAACACTTTGTGTTCTTTTTCACAAGTAAATTTCCTCCTACGATAAGAGAACCAACTTTGATAAATCTCATAGGATGGTTTTGATAAATATTTTTAAACTTTGAAAATCATAAACCCTTTTTACAAAGATGTTCCACAAGCTTGCCAATTTGAGGCCCTGAGACCACTTGTAATGTCCCATTTTAGGACATTTTCTGATCTGATTCTAATTTGTATAATTTTTTATATTACTTCCATCTAATATGATTTTCATTGTTTGATATTTGATGTGTGTGTGTGTGTGTTTTTCAAAGGGGCACCTCCTTTCATAATAATAATTATATTAATAAGGTTACTTATTAATTAATATCATAAGGTATATTATATTAATAATTATATTATTAAGAATATTATTTAATGATTTCTCAAATATATTTATTATATTATAATATATTTATTAATATAGTATTTTTATATTAAAATATATCTTTATCATAATATTATTATTTATTATATTAGATTATTATTTCATTCATTTCATACTTTCATATTGCTATAATAATGTGATATATATAATATGATATTATTATATGGTTATAACATAATATTACCTATAAAATATTATCATTTCAATATTATTATTAATATTACTTCATATATAATACTTATTTATTATTTAAATTATATGTCAAAATTGGGACATCACACATTATCATGAGAAAAATCTGAGAAGTAGTATAGCCTAGATGTGTGATCAACCACCCCTATAGCAATTATTTGTGTAGTCTCCAAGTCTCTGATAAAAATTGAATCAGGTGTGAATTCTATAACCCTTCCTCTATCTCCATGAGTGAGCTGATAGATGGAAAGAAGATTACGAATTAGGTGAGGTACACACAACACATCTTTGAAGTATCCCTCCACTTTATCAATATTTCCTTTCCCAACAACATTCATGTAAGTATGATTTCCCATCAAAATAGGTGGAGTATGACAAGGATCAAATGATGAAAACATAGACTATGAAGATGCCATATGATGAGAAGCCCTTGAATCTAGAAGCCATCTCCCTCAATCTTGACTTGAAGTAGCTACTAAGGCTTGACCTTTTCCCATGCGATCCTTTCCTTTATCAAAATCTGAATGTGAAGAAGAGGGTGAAGTAGTCATTCTTGAAGGTAGACTAATTTGATTCTTCTTGAGAAGATTCTTGAATTCATCAATCTCCTTCTTATTACAATGGTGTTCTTCATGTCCATTCTTCTTGCAACATGCACAAGTAAGAAAATCCTTCTTGGATGATGTATCCTTATTGTTGGAGTTTTCTTGTGGTGAGGAGGTTGAGTGTTCTTTCTCCTATTGTGAGTTTTTTTGCCATGATTTTTGCTTCTTGTTAGATCCTTTTCCTTGACTCCCTTTACTAGCCACCAATGCTTTTGACTTTGAAGAGTTGAGAATCCCCATGCTCATCAAATTTGATTGTTCTACCATCAACATCTCTATGAAGGAATCAAATGAAGGCATGGTGTAGGAAGAACCTAAGGTCAACTTATGAGTGTTGAAGCTTAAAACAAATGATGCATACTCTAGAGGAAGTTTTCTCATCAAATTATAGATCAACTTTTCATCCTCTATGGTAATTCCACAATCCTTAACCATTGACCTTAGCTCATCTACCTTGGTGATATAGTCTTGAATTGTGTCAAACTCCTTTGGATCTAATGACATGAGATTTTCATCAAGTTCAAAACCCCTAGCCTTGTCTACTAAATTGCATACAAGCTAGCAAACTTATCCCATGCTTCCTTTACTATATTACAACTATCAATATGGAAGATAAAATATTCATGTACATGCTTCCTCAAAGTACCAATAGCAACCTTATTGTTATGATTCCATTCATTTAGTTTATCAAGATGTGTTACAATTATCAATATGGAAGATAAGATCTTCATGTACATACTTCCTCAAATTACCAATAGCAACCTTATTGTTATGATTCCATTCATTTAGCTTATCAAGATTAGATGGTGCAACCATGGTTCCATCAACATAATCAATTAAACCCTTTTCTATCATTTTACTCTATGCTCTAATTTTCCATGTAGCATAATTATGTGGAGTTAAAAGTGGAAACCTAGGAGAACCCATGATGAAAAATAAAATAACACAAGAGAAAGAGAAGTGCAAGCACTCAAGACACACCCCCGAAATCACTCAATCAAAGAACCCCCCCAAAATGCATGATTTTGGCACTTTTTACATAGTGCATGTACAATTGACCACTTGTCAAAATAGACCAAAGTGGACTTATGATTTTGATAGTTACAACAACAAATATGAAGCTATATATGACTCAAAAAAAAAAGAGACAAGACCTCTCAAAGATCTAATTAATTACAAGTGCCAAAATAGGCCAAAAATGACCAAATGATGAAAGTACTATGTCTACTCAAAATTACTCCAAACTGATACCAGATCTAGAAAGTAGACAAAAAATCAAGCACTTTCAAAAAAAATATCACCTAAATATGTGTCCAAATGAGCCCAAACTAAGCCTTTGAAGTTTCAAAACACAAGATTTGTGATTTTTAGAAAAATTTAGGAACAAGGATTGAAAACAACTTGCAAGAATGTGTAGATCACAAAATTCCACCCCAAAACAAAAAAAATTGCTCGAAAAAAGGAGTCCGTATGAGGGAGACACCATTGTTTGAAAATCATGTCTATAATTATTTTTCCTAAATCGCCAACGTCACACCTCCAAAAATCAAATGACTCTAGATTTCAGCTCAAATGTCCAATTTTGATGAAACAAAAGTTGATTTAGGGGTTTTTTTACCTTCTCAATGTGATGCCAACATCTAATTTGCACTAACAAGCTCGAATCTTTGCCTGGGAAAAAAATTTCTTCGATGGCTATGTAATAAAACTTTTATAGCTTTGATACCATGTAAGAATTTGGTATAGCTCTGATACAATGTAAGAATGTTCCTAAGGCAATAATTCAACACCAAGATCAAGAAGCTCACTAGATAGCACAAGAGAGACAAATGATGATCAAATGAAAATGGATATTAGATGATTAGATATTAGATAATTAGATATTAGATAATTGGATGAATACATCATAGAAGTGCCTTGTATATGAAGGCAACTGATATGACTTGGAGTTAGCAAAGAGATAAGCATACCAACTAAGCACATGTCCACCAAGAGAATATTATCCTCCATTGTGCATGAATGTACGTGCAACAATGAGAGTATAAGAATGTAAAGGTGTATCTCATAAAGAGATGTAGTAGACAACATGTGCTCAATTAGAGTGCAAACTACTCTATTGTCAACATGACAACTCATATGAATATGCAAACTCCTAGGTGTCTATATGAAAACTAATATGAATATGCATTAATCTAAGTAAACTTAAGTAAAGTGTAAATAGTAAATACTTATTTAAACCAACAATATTGTTAGGTAGGGAATGCAAAATAAGGGGATTAAATTTCATTTGTAGAAGTGTGGACTCCACTTCAAACCATTTGATAATCTATAGTAATGGTTCAAGATTGTGATATAAACGGCACAAAAAAGACTCATATATCATAGGTAAGTGATATCTAAAGAGACAAGATTACCCCAAGTATATAAAATTTAGTTCTTTGCATGGTACAAAAGAACAAAATTAAATCAATAGATTTGTACCACAAAGTTTAAGACATGGTATGTATGAAGAATTGAGGCTAACTCAACTTGCCCATATGAAACACCTACTGCATGGGAGAGAGAATCATGTGGGTCCACTATTCCTAGTATAAAATGCTTGCCCCACAACTCAATGTTTGGATTCACCCTAAATTGTGTCAAATACTTCTCCAACATCTAGACACAATGTATTATATGGTGCCTCCTATGATATAATTGATCAAAATTGTTGAAGAGATACCATCATTCTAAGACCCTTTACCTAGACTTACCCTCACCCACAAAAAGAAAAAGTCATACTAATATGCTAGGAAATACATGCCAAGATATACAAAAAATAAACCATTGTAAGTACCCTTGATAGGTAAAATCACCTTACCATAGTAGCATGGAATCCAAAAAGACCAATGTTATTTTACATGTTACTGGAAGTGGAAAATGATTTTGATTATTGAAGAATACAAATAAGAAATTGAAATCTTGAAGGAGCACTTGGAGAAGGCACTTCAAGATAAACAAGAAGTTTAAGTGGTACATAGAGACTCACAATAGAGAAGATTGATTGATTACTTCAAGATGGATAAGTGAGACTTTAAAGGACCAAAATATGACATGGATATACATCCTCTAGAAGGACTATAGATAGAACCCCATGTGTGGCTTTCCTAGAAAATTTTATGGCTTATCTAGAATATAAAAGAAGAAGGGGGGGAAAAAAGGGGGTCATATCCTATTAAGTGATTCTTGCTACTGTAGCTAGACATGTGGTGGCTATCTTAGAATAAATGACTTGAAAGTCAACTTATGTTGAATGAAAAACTAAAATAATAATCTTTAAACTTGAATAAATTTTGTGGAAGTTGGGTGAAGGTACATTGAATTTCCAAGAATATCAAATAGGTTTGTCATCATATTTTTCAGGCCCCTAACCCTCAAGAAAGGTCTATTATTGGTGCACACATATCAACTACATAAGAAGAAAAAGACAATTATTTTTCAATTTTGAAGGTCAAATTTCCAAAGCTTGTAACCCTATTTGATTTCTTTAAAAAAAAAAATTTTGAACTACGTAAACAGTGCTAATACTTAATAAATAATTATAACACATTGTAGTGTCTCTAGTTGTAACAACTAATACTTGTATTAAGAAGGAAATCATAAGTGTTTAGAGTAAGGAAAATGTGTCTAACATAGATTTTATAAGGATTGAGGTTTAAAAAGACTGTGATATAGCTACATCCTTTTTGCAATCAAGTAATATTAGTTCAAGTTTATTGCTAGTACCTTTGAGTGGTAATTTTAGATAGATTTGTAGTAAAGTTGTAAATGGAAAATCACCTCAGTGGAATTCCTATCATAGATGTTATTGTATTATGTTTACATATTGAGAAGACATTTTGTCAACTTCTAGCAGATGATTTCCTAGACACAAATTTAGTTATCAATTTCATTATAAAAATGTAGTGTAAAGAATCTAGTAAGGGAGAGGATGGTGTTGGTCTTTTGAAATGCTACAAGTTCCAAATTACCCTAATGAGAATATGACACATCTAGGGGCAACTAAATCCCATCCTCAACATATCATTTCAGACATAGGGCCACCTATAAGGCTTGACCCTTCTTCTACTTCAAGCTCTGCAAAACCTAGGTGAGTGGACCTCAGATTCAATCTATATGGTACCAGTGCAAAAACATATTCCTAAATCTAACAAAGTAGATAAAAATCCTTATATCTCCTAATAACTCATGCAATAACATAGATCTACAATAGCTAAATTCCAATCTATGAAATTCACAAGCTGAGTGAGGGCATCCCTTTTAGCTCTTCAACATGAAAGGGAAACACATTTGATTAATGATGTTGATTTTTAGCAAAAAAACCCAAATATACAGCAGTATGAACAAGTGATCCTATAGCTACCAAGTGCCTTATCTATTGGGAAAATCCATGAATCAAACACATACATATGGATACTTGAGACATATTCCTATACTCAGATATCAAATCTATCCATTCACCTTGTAAATAGACATCTATGTTCATAAAGATCTCACTACTTACTGAATATCCTCCTAATGAAACCTACAACCCTATCAAGGTAAATAAGCATTTACTTAGCTCTTTGTTTCAATATCAAACTTATCTAGACATACAACCTTAAGGGGTTGAAAATGAGTCTAAGCTCTTTGTTCTTAAACAAAAAACATTGTAGATAATAGAGGAAGGAGATGAGAATTAGAATGAAACTAAAGAGTTTTCTGCTCAACTGTATTCATTTCCTTGAAATTATACATTCATATGCATGAAATCAAAACATAGAAAAAAATAATAGATCTAAACTTTGTGTATTATCTTTCCTACTATTGTTCATACAAAAGAGAATACTAAAGAATGTGGTGTCACACTAATGGGAACACATCAAGATTGGAACCCTAGTTTCACATATCTGGGTAAACTCTAGATTGGAACACACGTGGTATCATAGCAATGAGTCATTTTTTCTCCAAAAACTAGAACCATTACAATGAGAAAGAAAGAGAATGATATAGGAGGAAGTGAGTTCCTGAATCTTATCTAAAGATGACATGTGCTCACTTGAAATTCCCTCTCCTAGCAGTGAAAAGAATCTCTCTAATATCTCTCTGCAACTACATATCAAATATTCAATCATTTTGGCCTCCAAAAGCAAGAAATATCTAAGAAATTTGATGGAAATCATAACTGATTGCAAATGACAAAGAATTCTAAGAAATTCCATCAAAATCAAGCTAGTTGTGAAATACTTGCAGCAAAACACATTATTATGCATCAAATTTTGAAGAAACTGAGCTAGCAAAGCATATCAAATGCATCCCAACTAAATTCTATAATTGCATTGATGAAATCATTTCCTGGAACTGAGCATCCCTCTGAAAACACAAAACCCCCTTTAGCATGCATCAGTGACCATCTATGTTAAAACTAGCTCCAGAAATGGATAGCTTATTCCTTCCCGATTCCAATGGTATGCTACACTGCATATTTTGAGTTGAAATTATGCCCTTGAGATTGATTTGAAATTCTAGCTCCTAGACCATGAAAGAGCATAAGATTGAAATTTTTTAAAAATTTATATAGTTGAACTATATAAAATTTTAAAACTCATTTAAATTTTTCAACTTTGAAAATTCTAGTGCATTCATATTAGAAAATTTTGATTAAAAACTTGATTTTGTCCCTTTTCATTTGCCCCCAATCATCCAGTACCAAGTGTCCACCTCTGATTCATCAAGCCCCCCATCCACCATGCATTTGAAATAGCTTAATCTTCCCCTATTGTATGATCTTGACTTAACTCTTGCCTGCCCAATCACATGACAAGGAAAATTTTGTATATCTCATGGCAAAAAATCTTGTTTTATGACCCTACAACATGGGCCCCATCATATCATCTCCCACAATCATCTTTATGATCTTACAAAATTTTGCAAGATTGTGGAGCTTCAAATTTTTCTTCACGACCTTATGATAAGTGAAAATTTTGTAATATCTTACCATTGAAATGTTGGCCCTTTGATCATATGACAAACTTCACATTTCAAAGCATTGTAGACATTTTTAAATTACCTTGTGATCCTACAATGTCAAGGTAATCCATCATAACATCAGGGCTTTTCAATTTGAAGTTCACAACCTCACAACAAGGGCTTCATTGTAACATTATGTAGAATCATAACATCAGAGCATTTGAGAATCCTTCTATGATCCCATGAGAATCGTAGGATTGTAAACCTCTAAATTTGAGATCCTGATCCCCGACCTTAGCATAACATTGGAAACCATAATCTTTCCTCACCCAATCTCACAACAATGCTCTTTCTCTCTGATCTTATAATTCCTTCATAGCATCGTAACACACACTAATTCATATTGCAATATTACAAAATTTTATAAGATCATAGCACTTACATAGTCATTTCTTGACCTCTCAACAAGACTCTAGAATGTGCCATGTGGCACTCCTCAACTTTTAATCTTCGATCATACGAAAAAGGCCACCATAGCATTGTATCACCATGCATCTTTGCTTATGATCTCACAGTGAAGTCCACTTGTCTGATCTTTCAACTAGTTGTAACATTAGACATCCCCTCTCTTTGCATCTTGATCCTCTAAATATTTTGTAACATTGTGGATGCTTGATTCCACCATCTTGATCTCACAACATCTTGGGCTTATTGTGATATTGCACACCTCATTTTTTACCTTCCCAACCTTGTGCCTGGGGTCCCATCATAGCATATTAATTCCTTTTTTTTTACCTTCTAATCCTATGACATTTGCAATTGCATAGCATTGTGCATTTGAGACTGAGCCTCCCCAATTTCATGATATGATCATAATATCAGAGCCCTTTCAAAGCCGGTCCCTAACCACATGGCATGGTCATAACATCGCTCGAATGTAACATTGGAGTTCTTTCCCTCTCCTCTTTGCAAAATTATGATGAGCTTATGGAATGTTGCTTATGTGTCCTCCATCTTCTAAGTTGCTCATCAAAACTTGTTGACTCTGCTACCAGCCTAGCTAAATGGGCCCCACATAGACTTGGTGTGCCTATCACAAAGAAATGTGTCTTTTGAAGACAACTTACAATTGCATGTTTGGGTATTTCAAATGGTAATAACTCTCCCTCATCCCTAATGTGGGATAAAACATGCCTACACATGGTCTCCATTTATGTTACAGTCTTCCTGAAAAAATGTGGATTGCTACCTTGGGCATGAATGACTCTCCTTTGACCTACAATAATGCATCTGCCCTATAGTCATGAACATGCCCTTCCTCTTTGCCTAGGATATAGCTCAAAATGTGGGTTCTCTCTCACTTGTTTGCCATTTCCAGCCAGGGGAATTATCTTGTTGCCAATTGCAACCTAAGAAACTTCAATCCATACATAATTCCATCCATCTAATGTAATTAGTTAGGTACTCAAGCAAGAAAATGCATTTATAGGGCTTGATTTTTTCAATATTTTCAATATGTGACTAAAAATTGACCATGCAATTTTCAGTCCCAATAGATGGTATTTTATTTGTCAATGTGGAAGGCAAAAAAAATAAGATAAATCAATGTGAAAATAATGTTCAAAGTAAGGAATACTTGGAATATGACTCAAAATTTATTTGTGATGATGTTTATGATAGGAAACCAAAAAACTTGTACTCTAGAATTGGTAATACCATGCTTCTTGATAAGTGGTTTGTTGAAGAATTAAAAATCCTACCACTAGATCATAACTCTTTTATGTCAAGTTGTGTGCAAATGAATCCTATAATATGCAAGATCTTTAGAGGGCTATAAATCTACCTTAAGGAGATGGCTAAATTTTCTTCTAAAAATTTTCTACTAGTCATTGAGCATGAAAAATACATTAGTAATTGTGACTTGAATGTAGTGTGTCCTTTGATTATCTAAGATAGAGAAATAATCCTCACCATTCATAGAGATATTATTGACATTGAAGAGAATATGTTTTGATCATAAGAGTCATTCATAGAGATATTGCTTAGTTAAATGTAGAGTAGGATGCAATTTCAAAAGCTCTAGAGAACAAAATTAGAAGGAAAGAGGAAAAATATCTTGATAAAAGGTTTAGTGAGAAACTTGTAAACAAACTTAGCCAACTGAGCTCATAATTGGAAGCAAGGGATGTTGCATATGCATCATTTTTTCTAGAATTAAAGAGTTTGAGGAAAACTTAGAGAAGAAAAGATTTTTTTTTTTACTTTCATACTTTCAATTTGGTTATTCATTGTGCTTTACCATAAGCTTCAAATAGGTGTGATAATTCTTAGCATTGTTATAAAAACACCCATAGCTAGGAACACTAAAGAAGGTCATGACTTTAGCATAATGTCATGTCAATGTAAATAAGTGATGTGTCGGCATGAGTGACATTTCAACTACTGTGTCATTTTTTATGGGATTGCTAATGGAGGCACTACCTAAGTGGTTAATGCAAGCATGGACTAGGCTATTGATTCAAGAGCTAACTAGGCTAGTTATGAGACACTGACTCATAAAATTGATATAGGAAAATAAGTTGTGTAATGATTAATTGTCATCAAAGGTACATGTAGAAGATTGAGTTATGGACAGTAATTAGTTACATTAGCAAAGTGCAAAAGCATATGTTATTTTGTCTTTGTTCAATTTTTAAAAATAAAAAAAATATGCTCCCTCATTTTTGTGCAACAATGAACTTTCAACAAATAGGGTTGAAAACCATGTGATTTGGATGAACTAATGGGCATTCCTGAGGATTTTGGTCCTTTTAAATGTAATGGAAATATATATCATTTTTTTGTGCTTAATTAGAGAATCTCTAGGATTCTAAGAGAATTCTCTAAGCAAGCTATGGTAGATTAAATTCTAAGGAAAAAACACTATTTTGGCTCTTGTGTAGCACCTTTGGTTTTAACTAGGCGATGGATTCATTGTGATTAAGTAGTGGATATGTGATGTAGATCATATTGAAGCTTCTCAAAACATTATCCCAACCTACATATCCTCAACATTAATCTTTATCACAAATAACAAATATTTTGGTATTATAAAAAATGGGAGAGTAGGGTGGATTGAAGCAGGAAGGGGTGGGAGTTTTGAATTATTTGAGCAAGAACTCCATTGTGGCATAGGGATCCTAGTCTATAGTTTTTGTGCAAGTCAATGATGATAGGAAGGGTGAAGCTATCAAAGATGAGGACCCATGTGACCTGCAACCACACCCAGGTGAGATTCTTGCTCATAGTTTGGTACATGGAGCATCTGGAGGAGGGACCCCTCGAGCTTGGAGGAAATCGAATAATATTTTTGGTGTTAAGCCCACAAGTCATCTTTTCCCAATATCATTGATAAAATAGATAAGGATAAAGGATTTTTTGTTGTTAAGGTTCCCTCTAAAATCATAGACCATAACATTTTGGGAATGGAGGCTACCTTGGTGTGAAAATTCAACCTTATATTGATCTCATGAGAATCTTTGCCAGAAAAAAATGGAATTTGAAAGTGCAAGTAGAAGTTATAGCTATGGCTAAAGGGGCTATGTCTTTTGATTTCTCTTGTCAAGAGGACTATTCTAGGATTCTCTATGTGAGGAACTAGACTACGGGTAAATCTACTCTCATCCTTCAAAAATGGACTTCCAATCTAGACTTGAACAATGATTTTATTATCTAGAGCTCAGTTTGGATTAGGCTTCCAGATCTTCCCCTAGAATATTGGCATGAAGATATTTTTCTTAGCATTGCCAACTCTTTTGGGGAATGTTTGTCCATAGATCTAGTCACAACAACCAAGAAAAGACTAACGTATGCTAGGATATGTGTGGGTGTGGTTGAAGGATAGGATATGCCTCAGGTGATTGAGTTGTAGTCTTGTTTAGGTAAAAGAATGTAATAGATTGACTATGAGTCAGTTCCTTTTGCTTGCTTCCATTGCAAAAAGGTTGGACACAAGGCTAAGGCTTGCCCAATTTTCAAAGAAAAAGAAAAGAACCAAAAAGCTAATCTTGAAAAGGGTAAACACAATCAAATGTTCTCAAATGAGGCACCCAAAAAGGTATGGAAGGAAAAGACCTCACATTAGAAGGACCAAGGAAGTAAGGACTCTATGCCTCCACCTAAGGAAACCAACACATTGGATGTACATGTAAAAACTAGGGATATGGCATCAATGAAGGAATTACAACCTATTTCCCCTTTGGGGATAATAATAATATCCTGATAGACTATGAGCCAAAGTAGACAATTAATGAGGAGGAAAATGTAGGAAAGGTTCTCCCTGGGTTAAAGGAGGACCAAGTTGGAATGGAGGTAGCCAGTACCATAAACAATCAAATTGTTGAGAAAACCATAGACTCTCTAGATGGGATTCTTATGGAAGAGGAGACTAAATCTTCTCAAGGTAATGGATTCTCTCCATCGATGGTAAGTAGATTCCTAGACATGGTCTCAGCTATTTCACCTAAGCACTTAATTCATTTGGAATCACTCTTTGATAGTTGCAAGGACTCCAAGGAGAACCCTTGGACCCAAGTTATCTATAAGAAAAAGAAAAACAATAGGGATCCATCATTGGTCTCACCATTAGCAAAAAGGAGCAGGGTCAAAGTGGATACTGGAGGATCTTCAAGTAACCCAGGTAGGAAGAGCTTCAAACAAATTAGGAAGGAAGAAGCAAGGAGGAATATTTTGGATGGATCTCAAAAGACCATCCAGGAAGCTTGCCAGAATTTCAAAGTATGAAGATTATATCTTGGAACATTCATGGACTCAATGAAATCCACAAATAGAAAATTATTAAGAATATGATTAGGGATCATAGGCTAGATCTTTTTTTAATTCAAGAAACTAAAATGAAGAAGGAAAAAGTGGAAAAGATATCCTTTGGTAAAGGTTGAAGAAACTCAGCCACTAACTTGGATGGGGTGTCTAGTGGTCTTCTTACTTATGGAAAAATTCCTTTGATGCTAATATCATTTTTGATGAAGATAATATTTTACTCATGAATTTTTTTAATCCTAAAACTTTAGAGAGATGGTTTCTTCTTAATCTTTATGCCCCTAATACTAAGAATGGTAGAGGAAAATTTTGGGATAAAATTTTGAACCTTGCTTCTCAACTTGGAGTCTCTTTGGGTATCATTAAGGGAGATTTTAACACCCCCCCCCCCCCTTTTGGCTTCTGAGAAGCAAGGAGGTCTTCCACCTGATGTGGATAGTAGGCAACATTTATCTTATTTAATAAGGGACTTAGCTCTTGTGGATGTGGATCTTGATGGATGCAAGTTCACATGGTCCAATAGGAGAATAGGCTCAGATTGTATTTAGGTGAGATTCGATAGAGCTCTCTTAACTTTGGATTGGTTGTGTCAATTTCATTGCAAGCTTTCCTTACTAGTTCGGCTTAGCTCAGATCACTCCCCAATTGCTCTTTATTGATAGAATTAATAGAAAGAAAGCTTTCCCTTTTAGATTTGAGAAGATGTGGTTAGTGCACCCTAGCCTATTCAATAAAATTAAGGGCTGGGGGGGATAGAGGTTGATGGAACTGCTATGTATAAGGTGGCCAAAAAACTTAAATTAATTAAATCTAAAATTAGAATATGGAATAAAAGTGACTTTGAGAATATTTTCCTAACCAAAGAAAGGGTTGTGAAGGATCTTTTAGAGGTTTAGGAAGAGATCCAAACATGGGGGTATGATGAAATTAAGTTGAACACAAAGCAGGATATCCTTGCTGATCTTCATAATATTGTTGGATAAGAGGAAATGTTTTGGAGGTAGAGGTCTAGGTCAATTTGGCTCAAAGAAGGGGACAAAAACTTGAGGTTCTTTCAGCTTTCCTCTATGAAACATAGAGTGGCCAATAGAATTAGTCAGATTAAAAAGAGATGTGATTTGATTAGGTAAGATAACAAGATAGCTGAGGAGGCTATTAGGTATTTCTCCTCTATTCTCACTAAAGACTTCAATTTTTCTCAAGAAGATCATAATATTATCATTAATACTATCCCCTTGGTTATCAATGAGGCTCAGAATAGGGCCTTATTGGCCATCCCCAAAATCAAGGAAATTAAAGAAGCAGTTTTTGTTTTGCCTGCCAAAAAAGCCCTTGGTCCTAATGGATTTCCCACCTTTTTCTCCCAAATGTTCTAGGATATAATCCACTATGACCTAGTCAAAGTTGTTAAAGAATTCTTTAGTGCTAAGAATCTTCTTAAAGAAATTAATGCTACTTTTTTGGTTTTGATTTTGAAAGTCATTGGGGCTTACTCTTTTGGAGCTTTCAGGCCTACTAGCCTTTGCAACTCCCTCTACAAGATTTTGGCTAAAGTCTTAACAAATAGAGTTATCAAATTACTTCATGGGATTATTACTCTACAACAATTAGGGTTTGTGCTAGGTAGACAAATTCTTGACTCTATCATGGAGGTCCACAAAGTTACTCATTCTCTAGAAGAAAGTAAATAGGAGGGCTTCTAGCTTAAACTTGATCTTTCTAAAGCTTATGATAGGGTGGATTGGGAGTTTTTGAATAGGGTGCTTTAGGATTTTGGGTTTAATTCTAGAGTGAGAAAGATAATTTCTCAACTAATCTCCTCCCCTACCTTTGTGGTTATTGCTAATGGTACCCTTTTGGATTTTTAAAAATCTTCTAGAGGTCTTCATCAAGGGATCTAGACTTATTAATTCTAAGAGAAGTAGGGGAACTTGGTGGGTCTGAAACCCTCTTCAAGCCCTCTAGTCTTTACTCATCAATAATTTTTAGATGATATGATTTTGGGAGGTAAGGCCTCAGTTTGAGAAGCTTGTAATGTCAAAGGGATCCTCAACATCTATTCCAAGGCCTCTAGTCAGCTCATAAACTGGGATAAGAGCTCAATTTTTTTCTTCAACGCTCCTCTAGATAGATAGAGGAAAATTTCTAGCATCCTGGGTTGTATTATTGGGACTCTTCCATCCACTTACTTAGGCCTTTCTTTGGGTACCAAACCACCTGACTAGTTTTGGGACAATCTCATTGATAGGTTTAATAGATAATTGGCAAGTTGGAAAGGTGTTACTCTTAGCCAGGATGTTAAAGTTTTATTGATCAAGTCTACCCTCAAAAACCTTCCTACTTATGCTCTCAGTCTCTTTACTATCCCTCCCAAGGTTGCAAAACATTTGGAGGCCATTCAAAGGCATTTCATGTGGTCTGAAACCAATGAGAACATAAAATACACTTTGGTGGCTTGGGAGAATATTTTTAGACCCAAGAAAAAAGGGGGCCTAGGGATTAGAAAGTTGAAATAGATTAATAGTGCTCTCAAAGAAAAAAAATTCTAGAGAATCTTCCATCTTAAATGAGAATGGAGAGATATTATGGAGCACAAGTACATGGCAAACCTTAGTCTCGTATAATTAATCAATAGAGTTACTAATCCTAGGGGTTCTATTATTTAGAATGGCATTCTAAGGAATAAGAGTTTTGCCTTCGTCAAAGCTAAATGGAAACTTGGAAATGGAGAAGATATCAACTTTTGGCATGATGATTGGCTCAGTGTTGGTCCTATTTGGGAAACTAAACCTTTTATCAGATGGGGTAATGTTTGCATTAATAGGTTTGGGAGCAGGGTAAGAGATTATAGGAATCAAAATGAATGGATCTATTTGGCTGAGATATCCATGGATCTCAAGGCACTCACGGATTTGATTAGACATATTCCATTATCTCACAAGAAAGACTCCATCATCTGGGGAGAGATGGTTAATGGCATTTACACAGTGGCCTCGAGCTACGAGAATCTTCAAAAGTTTGGTCCTACCCAAGTGTGGGCCAAAGCCTGGTTCTTGGGGCTTACACCTAAAATCAACATCTTTTTTCGGATTATGCTTCAAAATCACATCCTAATAGTAGATAATCTCAAAAAGAGGGGAAATATGGTGCCTAACAGATGCATTCTTTTCAAAAATCAATGTGAGAGTGTTGATCACCTTTTCATCCACTACCCTTTCATTAACAATATATGGTCTCTTTTCTTGTGCTTGTTTAACATATCCTAGTGTTTTCCTTCCAACATCCTTGATGTGTTTGAGCAATGGATCCAAAGTAGATTTGGGTGTGAAGACAGGGTTTTGTGAAATTGGACCCTTCCCCATGTTTGCTAGGGGGTCTGGAAGGAGCATAAAAATAGAATTTTTAGGGACAAGGAAACCAAGGCTGAGGTTGTTTTCCACAAATGCTTTAATTCTCTGATGGAGAATTATTCTACTATCAAACGTCCTATCCCCTCTATTAGCACCAATGAAAATAATAAAAGCAAGAGGGATGAGTGTAATTAGTTAATGTTACCTAAGGGATGGTGTAAAGCTAACTTTTATAGGGTGGCCAAAGGAAACCCCAAAAAGGCTAGAGTAGGTGGTGTTATTAGAAACAACTTTGGCATAGGTATTGCTATGGTGGCTACTCCCCTTGGAAATCAAACCAACCATTATGCGGAGGCTATAGCAGCTCATTATAGCATTAAACTGGCATTGGATATAGGTGTGAAAAAAAATTGGATTGAAGGTGATTCAAAAAACATTATAGATTACCTTAAGGAAAAGAATAAACCTACCTAGAAAAGAGAGAACATTATAGAAGATTTCATTCTTCTCCTCAAATAATTTGAAGAAATTCATGTGGCACATGAGTACCCTAAGGTCAATCATATGGCTGACAACCTAGCTAATTGGGTAATCAAGTACAATGGGATGACCAAGTGGATGGAAGCTAATAATCTCCTATCAGAGATTAAAGATATGATTGAATGGGAAAGGATCATGGGAAGATTGAATATAATTTAATTTCATTATGTTAGCTAATATGACTTGGAGGAGGGTCAAAATTTTGATGTATAAATTAATTATGATATTTAATCTTTTATGGAGAATGTATAGAAATACAATATGGAAGTACAATATCACTCATACTTCTCACATCAATCATCTCTATCCTCTTAATTCAATGATAGAATTTAGATTGTTGGACAATAAAACTAATAACATTCTCAAGAAAATGAGGAGAAGCTCATTTACTCTAAGGGGTTTTAATTCTGGGTTTCAAGTTAGTGATGAGATCAAGATGGTTGGGGAAAGGCACGGAGGGAACTAGATGATGAAGCCCAAAAATGGCACAAGAGTTCAAAGGTCTAGGAATTTTTTAAAATATGGGACCTCACGACTTTTATTGAAAGGCTTCATGGTTGAAAACCATCAGTCACCAAGGCTATGGTGAAAAGTTTGAATGAGGGTATCATGAAAATTGAAGGAGTTAAATTTACTATGATGGAGGACATTATTTTTGAGGTCACTAGTATTCCCATCATAGGGAAGAAATTTTATAGAGACCCAAAAATCTCGAGCCAGGCGGTGGTGGAATTTACCAAGGACCAAGAGGAGAAGAAAGCTCTTATGAATAGAGGTACCCATTATCTCCCAAACTCCATAAAGAGGCTATGGAGGTTTTTTTTAAGGGCTATCATCGAGTATATAACCCTTGATACCAAATTTGATCGACTATGCACTTATCACTTCATGATTTTAAATCACTTAAGGTATGGGGCCAAAATTTCTATCCCCTTTTACCTTTACTCTTCAATGAATGAGACTATAAATGAATTTCAGGAGAAGCACACTAGGAATCCTGCACTTCATGAGGAGCTTTTACTTTTAATTTATGAATTCTTCAAAGCTAGGACAATTGGTAAACAAATTAAACCTAAAAAGGATGGGAAGAAGGATAGAGAGGACTTAGAAGAGTCAGAAGATAACTATCTACCATCAGACACTAAATATAGCCAAGACTTGCGCATGGAGTCGGATAAGGACGATACCCCACTGAGAGGCTCTAGGAAACTAAACACCAGAAAAGAAAATAAAACTAATTCCACCCCTCAACCCATGCATGACCTTAATTCTACCTATGATAGGGAGTATAATGAAGGGGTTGAAGGAATGGACATAGGGAAAGAGACTGAGGAAGGCATAGAGGAGAATAGAGAAGAAGAGGGTATGGAGAGGAAAAAGGGAAAGAAAATAATCACTATCAAAATGTTAAAAAATAGGGAGGATTCTGAGAATACTATCAAGGGTCAAAAAAGGAAACACCCTGAGTCCAAGAAGGAGAAGAAAGGGGTCAAGAGGGTTGTTTTGGAAGGTAGTGAAAGGGATGATCAAATTCAAGGATTTAAGGACTATGGCACCAGCTGATACAAGTGCTCGATCATTGGCAAATACAGAATGGTGGTCTAGAGAAATTTTGAAACCACCTCAGCCAAGATGGGGTTAAACAAAAAAATTATTAGAACTCAAGTTGAAGAGGATGATGAAGGCAAAATTCTAATGGAGCAATTAATTGATCCGGCCTTGATTATTTCTAGTGACATTACAAAGGAGCGCCTAGATATGGACATCATCAAAAATGCCAAGAACAATGTAGTCAATAGCTTTTGTACAACAAATGGATCTCCCATGAACTCTAAGACCTAAAGTAAAAGGTGTGCAGCCTTGAAAGAGAAAACTTTAGCTTGAAGAATGGAATCACTAAAGAAGAAAAGAACAAGGATGACAAGGTGTAGGAAATCACAATAAGGGTTGAAACTATGGAAAGCTTCTTGAGGAGTATTGTGGAACAATGCTACAATATTCATAAGGAAACCAATGAAAACCTCAAAATCCTAAACAACAATATGGAAGACCAGAGAGCTAGCAAGGATGAGGATCTAAGCTCCCACAACACAAAGGAAAATACCTTGAAGGATTACTCTAGGAAGCGCACAAGATCTAGAATGAGGAAGAAGGATACTCCAGACCTTGATAAAGAGCATTGAGAGATCAGGGAGGTAGCAGACATACTTTCTAAGCTTGAAATTAATGTAGCTAAAATTTTAAGAGAGATTTCCTGAGTACCTTGGCATTTTTTTGGGGTGGCCTAGTTTTTTATCCTTTCTCCCCGGCTTTCTTTGGTTTTTGTCTTTTTATAGGGAGTTGTTTCTTTTGTTTTCTTTAGTTATTGTTGTTACTTTAAGTGATCTTTTATGACTAATCCTCTTTTTGTATGGTTTTTAGGGCCTAGTTAAATCCTATGTTCCTTAATCAAAAACATTAATCTCTATCAAACTCAATGAAATGGAGACAAATAAACTTTTTTAAGCATTTGAGTTTCAATCCACAACTAGCTAATCAATTTCATAATTTGGAACCCAAACTCATTTCTTTATAATCTTATAAAAAAAAACTCTCACTCATTTCAAATGACCACATTGTAATCCAATCCATGTTTGTAATCCAATCTATAATGAAGAATTTAATTCTCACATATATGACTTGCTTCTTGTGAACTCTCCCTTTAAAAATCAAAATGCTCTATTCCTTTTATCAACTAGTTATGATTTAATTCAAATTCAATAACATAATGTATCCACTATTAGAATCCATATCAAACTAATAAAATTAGAGCATAGTAATTAAGCCGGTAGACTTCTTTGATGGAATGAAGGTTCCAAAATATATGTCTCACACATAGTCATTTGTTTGATGCAATGGCAGCTATCATTTTTTTCATTAAGCCATTAATTGAGGCCAAATTCTACTAGAGTTTGCATGTAATTAAGTTTTCCAATTAGATGCTTTGCTAACAGGTGTGTTCTATGGAACATGTTAATCCTATCACCACACAACTTGTGAAAGGTCACAAAATTGGTGGAGGTATTCATTTTGGAGAAATGGAATGTGATTCAGTTCTTGCTCATGGAGCAGCTTATGTACATCATGGTAGATAGAAACTCTCATGGTGCTAACCAATGTGGGGTCATTGGATGTGCATACACTGATAGACCCCAGCTATGTTCAATCTCTTTTAATTTTGGTATGCCTTGTAATGCATTGCAATTAGAGAAAAACATTGGCACACTATGAAATGGAGTCAATTTGCATTAGATTTATTGATTAGTGCACTAGATAGAAGAATTGAAGAACATTTAAATGTGAGTAATGATGAATCCTCAATCAACAGAGGATGCCCCAAAATTACTTGAGCCTCAACTACACTCACAAAGAATATCAATTATACTTGGTAGGGTGCTTGCTGAAAATAGGCCATTTGTGACAAAATTTTTAAGGTGATTTGATACCAGCAAATCAAATTCTCAGCTGAAAATATGTATTTGCTACTTAGAAAAGCAAGAAAAGAAGTGCTAGTTACTATAGAAGAAAAGAATCCATAAAATAATTCAATTTAAGAAAAGTATAAGAATTTTCCTTAAGGTAGAATTTACCCAAGACCAAGGAACTCAAATCACAAGCACAAATTAGACTAGAGTATGATCAGAATAATTGTATAGTATTCAATACAATGTACAAGTACACTAGGAGTGTCTCAATATAAAGGGCTATGAGATGCATCTAGAATGCCTCAAAATTAGCATCATGATAAGTCCTACAACTAGGCACATGTACACCACATATGAGTTATCCTCCATTAAGCATGGAAGTAAGTGTGATGATGAGAGGATAAGCCTACAAAGGTGAAACATGCACATTAGTGTTGTAGACAACATGTGCTAAATTAGGAGTGTGAATAACTGTGTTGTCTACATGACAACTCAATGAATGATGAAAACTCCTATGTTGTAGACACCATGTGCAAAATTAGAGTTGCATACTTATGTGTTGTCTACATGAAAAGTCAAGAAGGTGTGCAAACTCCTAAGTGTCTCATAAAGAGAAATAATAAAATAATAAAATAATGCACTAACCTATGTAAACTTATGTAAAGTGTAAATAGTAAATACCTATTTACACCAACACCACCCCTTAAGTGCAACTTAAGGGAATGTACTTAAGCTCACTAATGCATAATGGGTCCCGGCTACAAGGCCATGTTAGCTACCCATGTACAAAAAGTAATGCTATAGAATGATGCAATGCAATCTCTCATAAAGAAGAGAAAGAGGGAAAACTTCATGGGAAAAACCCTTCTCCAAAAAGAGAGATGAGTACAATAAAGAAGAAGATAGAAAAGAAGACCTCAGAATAGGAAACAATTCCTCCCAGAAGAAGAAGAAGAAGAAGAGAGAAGTCAAGGGACTCCCCTTTCTGCAACATCCCACACCCCCAAGAGATCTCACAAATGAATGTACTTGACCTTGGTGAAGGGTTTGGTGAAGATATCAGTTACCTGCTCTATTGTAGGATAGTATTATACTGCAATGATATGCTCATGTATAAGCTCTTTGATATATGAACCTCAATGTGCTTTGTTCACTGATGCTAAACTGGATGCTTAGAGATTTCAATGGCACTCTAGTTGTCACAATGAATAACTATAGGCTTAGTTAGATCAAATCCAAACTCCTCCAAGATGTGTTGTAACCAAAGAGCCTCTATAGCTGCATTGACAGCTCCTCGATACTCAGCCTCTATGGAAGAAAGAGCAACATTATTTTGCTTCTTAATTTTCCAACAAATAGGATCAGAACCAAGGTGAAATATGTACCCTAAAGTGAACTTGCAAGAATCTAAGTCTCCTGCACAGTTTGACTCTATGTATCTAATCAATTGAAGCCCTATACCTACTACATAATGAATCCCATATGTATGTGTACCCTTGATGTAATGAAAAATGCATTTGGTAGCCTTCTAATGAAGCTCATGAGGTTCTTACATAAAGCATGAAACCATACCAACTACAAAAGAAATATTAGGGTGTGTATGTGTCAAGTAGATAAGGCTTCCAACTAACTATCTATATAATGTAGCATCAACAAGCAGAGTAGAAAAATTAGCCTCTAGCTTGACACCTGATAGGAAGGGAGTAGGAGTAGGCTTGCAGTCACTCATGTGAAACTGAGAAAACATGTCAAGAGCATACTTGGGCTGTGAAAGAGCTATCCCTGCTAAAGACTATGTAATCTCAATGCCGAGGAAGTAATGTAGCAAACCCAAGTCTATCATGGCAAATCTATCATGTAGAGAGGTCTTGAGAATGGTTATGATGGATGAATTGCTCCCTATAATGATCAATTCATCAACATAAAGTACTAATATCAAGTGAGAGTCATCTTTTTGAAGAATGTAAACATTCAAATTAGAATGACATTTGGTGAAACCTACTAAGAGGAGCAAGGAATCCATTTGGCATACCAAGCCCAAGAAGCTTGCTTTAGACCATAAATAGAGTTCTTCAATTTGCAAACCATAGTAGAATCCTATATGAACCCCTGTGGCTACTCCATATAAATTTCCTCATGAAGGTCACCATTCAAAAATGTTCTCTTAACATCCATCTAGTGTACAACCTAATCTTGAGCTATAGTAATTGCTAGTGTCAGGCAAATGGAGTTCATTTTGGCAACTGGTGCAAAAGTCTTTGTATAGTCAATACTTGGAACCTACAAGAAACCTTTGGCAACTAGTCCAACCTTATGTTTATCAACACTTCCATCTACAAAAAATTTGGTTCGATAGATCCACTTGCATTGAACCACTTTTCTTCCCTTAGGAAGGGGAACTATGTCCCATGTGTTGTTTTTCATCAATGAATTATATTATTTCTCCATAGCTTTATCCCATTCTGGAATCCCTGATGCTTCCTTAAAAGACTATGGATTAGAAGCAATGGCTATGTATGCATGTGGAAATTACTTGTGTTGTGACCTAGTCCTTTGATTATCTAAAGGATTTCCCACCAATGAACCTGCTACATCAATTGTTTGATGTGCCCAATGAGGTTTAGTGGAAGAAGAAGAAGGAATGTCCTCAACTATTTATTGATCCTATGAAGGTGGTGTCCTACAAGTCAGAGTTGGAGGAATCTCATCTTCCAAGTCACTTTCATCACTTTGATCACTATCCACGAAGGAGGAAGAAGGAGGAGTTGAAGAAGCCAAACTTGGACATGTCTCTTCAAAGTGAACACTCCTCTAATAAAATATTTCATGTGTCTCTAGATCCATTAGTTTGTATGCCTTGAGATGATCAGGATATCCAACAAATATGCATGGTTTTCTTTGGGGTTCTAATGCCTTAAGCTTTTGTGGAGGTATCCTAGCCCATCCTAAACAACCAAAAACTTTGAAGTACTTGACACTTGGTTTTCTTCCACACCAAGCCTCAAAAGGTGTTATTCCATCTAAGGCCTTATGTGGACTTCTATTTTGGATATAGTTGGCATAGCACATGGCTTCATCCCAAAACACTTGATCAAGAGACTTGTGTTGAAGCATGTAAGTAGTCATTTACTTAAGGGTTGTGTTCTTTCTTTCAGCTACACCATTCTACTATGGTGTGTATACAATTGAATGTTAAAGATCTATCCCCTCATGTGTGCAAAAATCTATAAGTCTAGAGTTGACATATTCTTTACCATTATCTGTCCTTAGGATCTTGATGGCTTTCCTTGATTTTTTCTCAACTTGAGCTTTGAATATGATAAAGTTGTCAAAGACTTCACTCTTATTACCAAAAAAAAAGACCCAAGTGTACCTTTAAAATTAAAAAGTCATCAATAAATGTGAGAACATAGCAGGCCTTGCCAAATGATGGTACTAGAAAAGGGCCAGCTACATCACTATGAATCAATTCTAGAACAGCAATTTCCTTCCAAGACTTCCCCTTGTCATATTTCTCTTTAGGATGTTTACCTGCTTCACAACCTGGACATACACCCTCTAAAAACTTGACTTGAGGTAGACCAATGACCATTTCCTTACTACTTAATTGCTGAAGGTAGTGATAATTTAGGTGTCCAAATCTTTCATGCCATAGTTTACTTTGAGTGTTTGAATGAGTCAACAAGGCAAGAGATGTGGACTTAGGCACAAAATGTGAGAAAAAATAAAGTCTAGTCTCATGATTTTCCTTTCTAACCACCACCATTGAATCATCTTTGAGATTTTTCCACTACTATGTCAGAGAGGAACCCTACTTTTTTGCCACATCTATAGTGAGTAATTTGATAGATGGAGAGAAGGTTGGTGCTAAGGTTAGCAACATGAAGTACATCCTTGAAGATGCCATTTTCCAACTCAACATTGCCTTTACCTTCTACTTCAACTTGATTATCATTGCCCACATAGATGTAAGGTACATTTGATGATTTTAAAAAGGAAAATTGCTCCCTTGAATCACCCATATGATGTGTTGCTCTTGAATCTAAAACCCATTCCTCCACATTGTTTGTACTTGCAACTAAAGCTTGGCCCTTACCCTTTGAAGTGGATGAAGATCCCTTATCCTTGTATGCATCTGGAACATCAATTTTGTGTTTCCTCATAATGTTGACCAATTCATCAATCTACTTATCTTTGCACTCATGTTCATTATGACCATTCCTCTTACAATAGGAACATGTTTTATTCTCCTTTTTGTTTGAATTGTTCCCCTTTTGATTATTCTTGGATGAAGACTTTCCTTGTTGTGAAGAAGAATGTTGAGTGGAAGAAGACTGACTTGTGGAAGATTATTGTTTTGAGGAGGACTTTTGTGTGTCATCTTATGGCTTAGCCTTCCATTATTTCTGCTTCTTATTTGATTTTTTGCCACTTGAATTACCTTCATTTTCTACCAAGGCTTTGGTTTTGGAAGACTTGAGAATTCCAATTCCCACTAGATTGTCATGTTCAAAGATCAACGTTTCTGAGAATTTCTCAAATGAAGGCTTAACATAGGCACTACCCATTATCAATTTTTGTGTATTAAAGCTAGAAACAAAAGGAGCATATTCAAGTGGAAGATGAGTCATGATGTGCTTGATCATCTTTCCATCTTTAATGGGTTCACCACAATCCTTCAATTGTGCCCTATACATTTCTACTTGGGTAAGATAGTCTTTAATTGTATCAAAATTTCTAGGATCAAACTTGAGAAGTTTATCATCTATGGTATAAGTCATGTCTTCATCTACTGTCCCATACAAAGCTTCTAGTTTAGCCCAAACCTCTATTGGATTTGTAAGCTTCCTAATGTGAAATTTGATAGGATCAGAGATATGTTTCCACAAGGTTCCTAGGGCCATCTCTTTTTTGGATTCCCAGTCTTCTTTTCAAGCTTCATCAGCATCAGTAGGAGGTTTCTTTGCCGCACCAGTGACATAATGCAATAAACCTTTTTCTACCAGTGGCTCTTTAATATTTTCTTTCCATGTAGCATAATTATCTGGAGTTAACTTTGAAAAAAAAACCCATAATGCAAGAACACAAGATAAAGGAGACACAGTACACAGTACACACCCCCCCTTTTCACTCAATCAAAAAAATCCCCCCCAAATAAATGATTTTGGCACTTTATATATATTGCTATTACAATGGGCCACTTGCCAAAATCTACAAAGTGGGCTTTCTAATTTTTTTGATTACAACCTCTTTATAGAGTACAAATCTGGAATTTTACAATGTAGCTCAAAATTACAATGATTGTGAAGAAATACAATACAAAACAAGACCTATCTCTAAAAGTGATACTTTTGTCCAAATAAGACTATAATCTAACTATAGATCTAAAAATTAGATGAAAAAATATGCACTTTCAAAAAAAATGGAACCTAAAAAAGAGTCCAAATGATCCTGTACAATATGTTTGAAGTTGCAAACTGTAGGATTAGATAGGTACAGTCACCAAAAAATGCTTATACTGACCAATCTATGCACCAAAACCAAAAACTAGCTACACCACTAAAAAATTTAGTAAATTGCACCTAATTTGGAGTCTAGATGATCGAGCTATGGCTATTTGAATTTGGGCTGCCAAATCAAAACTACATCTAAAGAGAGGTCTAGAGAGAAAAATATCGTGTTAAATTTGAGGGTCAAAAAAACATCATAGTAGTTCAAAAATGCCCTAGTATGATGGTCAAACAACTATCAAATTTAGGCTCATGATTTGTTGATGTCAATGTCTAGGTAAGCCTGTGATGATGTCACCCTATAAGCTAATGATGTGGTACTATACAAATTATGTAGAAATTGTACAAAAGTGTGCAAAAATTTTAGGCATGTATTGATGATTGTGTAGGTATAGTAGGTGATGTATCATGCTAGCTAGCATATGACATATGAGTTAGTGTACAACTTTGGTGATTGGGCATGCAATGGAAGCTAATGTGTGCGACTGGGCTGATGTGGGTTCAGCCATGTGGAGGTAGCCTAGACACTGATGGGGCTTTGCAACTAGCATTGATATGTCCATGCGCATACTATGTGCCTTTTCTATGTGGATGTATCACAACCTACTGTGTGTGCAACCTATGCAAATGAGTTATTCTTGTGCCATGTGGAGGGTAGTTGGGGTCTGCATTAGATTTTTTTTAAATGACATCATGTTTTAATTGTTTACTGCAAAGAGGTTTTGACTGGAAAGGGGACACAAATTAGTCCCACATTGAAGAAATGTTGGGACTCATCATTGTTTGAAGGTAATGCAGTCAAAGGTATAAAACAAAAAGGGCTTCTACCATAGGTTTGTTTCTTGCTAGGAGATTGATGTGGCAGGTAGTGTTGTAAATGAAACAATTGGTATGTTGAACAATGCCTGCTAGTGTTTAAGACTTGTCAAAATTTGACAATTCTATCTGCCAATAAGGTATTATGCAATCCAAAAAATTAATGGAGCCGCCTACTACCTGCAAATGAAATAAAATATTCCTTGCGAAATATATAGTGTGCAGGGCTAGGAGTTGACATCCTAGTACCTATGTGCTAAAAAAAAATTCTTTGCCTAGCCAATTGGACCAAAAAAAATCTAAATTTTTTTTTCAAAATCGCAAGAAAAATGCAGAATAAACTGCTCCAAAAATTAATTAATCAAACCCAATAATGACCATACCTAGCTTTGCAAATTGGACCTCGGGTTTCGATTTGCAAAAAAAAATTGCCTTCTGGTTGACTATGGCCTAAAATAGGAAAATTTATAGTCGATCTTCACCAAATCGTCATTCCAGATGCAATGGCAAGGTCCACTTTGGCTCTAGATGCTCCCAATTTTTGTTGATGCTCTGGATATGAATTGGGTCCCTTAGAGAGATGAAGCAATGAGGTCTCCAATGGCTATGTGACAAGTATCTCCCTTAGCTTTGATACCACGTAAGAATCTGCCTTAATTCAGAATTTACCCAAGACCAAGGAACTCAAAACACAAGCACAAATTAGACCAGAGTATGATCAGAATAACTGTATAGTATTCAATACAATGTACAAGTACACTAGGAGTGCCTCAATATAAAGGCCTCTACGATACATCTAGAATGCCTTAGAATCAGCATCATGATAAGTCCTATAACTAGGCACATCTCAACCAGATATGGGTTAGCCTCCATTAAGCATAGAAGTAAGTGTGATGATGAGAGGATAAGCCTACAAAGGTGAAACACGCACATCAATGTTATAGACAACATGTGCTAAATTAGGAGTGTGAATAACTATGTTGTCTACATGAAAACTCAGTGAATGATGCAAACTTTTGTGTTGTAGACACCATGTGCACAATTAGAGTTGCATATTTATGTGTTGTCTACATGACAACTCAAGAAGGTGCGCAAATTCCTAAGTGTCTCATAAAGAGAAATAATAAAATAATGCAAAAATAATAAAATAATTCACTAACCTAAGTAAACTTAATTAAAGTGTAAATAGTAAATATCTATTTACACCAACAAAAAGAATCCATGATTCAATATCCTAGACATATTGCAACCACTAGGGTAAGATTTATGTTCAACACTACTACCCACTGGCCTAGAGGAGGGTCTAGAACTTTACAGTCTCTAACATGGCATTGTACTAGAGGAGAATATGCACTGCATCTTTATGTAGGAATAGAAATAACTATTTTTCAAAGTTTCTTGTGTGCTCCCCATCAATTCATCACAGATTTATTCGCAATCTTGTGTATCCAATTCGTTTTTCAACACCAAGCTTAAAAAGTTCAAATGATTTTAGCACCAAAACCCAAGCATATAATGTGGAAGGCCTATTCCAAAGGACTACAGGTGCCAAATTTAATTTTTGGTTTTCATATATTGTGGCTATATTAACTCTATTAGATTTTATTGTGTAATCATTCTTTAAAAGAGATTTTGGTGGATGTACTGCGAATTAGCTGCACATATGATTTGGTTATGTTGAATTGACGGTTTACAATATAATTGAAAAATATTATAGGCAAAGGGCACACAAACCCTCAAAGGAAAAATTAAGAGATTTAAGGATGGTAATTTCTCCTGCCAACTTATAAAAAAAATCCATGACTTACCTAGATAAAAGGACTAAAATTTAAGGAAAAATAACTACAAATTGGAAAAAGAAATCTAGCAAAAAATCAAGTTAACTCTATTTCCAAAATGATGTGAATGTGACAAATCTAAATGTTATTATAAAATTCATGATTTTGATTAAAGTTATATTTGCAAATGTGAATGGAAAATGCAATTATCATTTTAGAATTAGAAACATTAGCTTAAGGTGAAAATAAGGAATGTTCTAGAAAGGGCCATAACAAATGGTATCAAAGCGCAATAGTCTTAATAGCTTGTGGGTCTAAATCTAGTTAATGTAGTGGAGTGAAAGGGCTCAAAGGACTTTTGAGAGAAAAAAATAAAAAAATAGAGATAGAACTACAAGAGGAAAGCAAGACAATTTTCATATGCCTAGTCGTCAAGGAAGTTCCAAGGCACTTACAACCAAGCAGAGTGACCCTATCGATCGAGAACACTTAATATAGATAATGATGAATTGAAGAACAATTAGTATTAATCATGTTTGGAATGCAACATATTGGGTAAAAAGTAACACTATTAAACAAATGAATATCTTTACTAGTATTTATGATGCCAAACGTTAATTACAATTATTTCTTTTCTATAATCTATATGAATATTCAAGATTATATGATAATAATCTATATTAATGTTCTAGAAATTATTGAATTTGAATCTATATTAATATTCTAGATGCTATTTGAATTTGAATGTGTGCAAATTTTTATTCTTTTTTATCAAATTATATGATTCATTGTCATAATTAATGATGGATCATATTGTATTATAATAGGTCAAATATCAATAATAATTACAAAATATATGTCTTTTCAATAGTTCAATTTAAACTTAGGATTCTAAAGATGAGTATGTTGGAAGTACTAGAGTTTCGGGGGGGTGGGGGGGGGTTGTTGAATTAGAACACACTGATTTTACTTAATCAATTTTCAAATTACAACTTTAAAGATTCATAAACTGAATGTATTCAAATCTTACTCAAATAAATATCATTCACCATGCATGAATATTAAAAAAATGAACTCACAGAAGATAGAGACACATATTTTTTTGAGTGAGAAACCCTAAAAATTCCTCAAAAAGGATTTGTCATAGGGAGAAAAAACCACTCCATGAATTTGTAATCTTTATTGAGCTTCAACTCTTTACAATCAGTAGCAACAACTGCTTGGGAATTCAACCATGTCTATCTCTTTTTAATGGTATTACAACTTTACATACACATATAACTATATGTAATAAATCATGCACCTATACATGTAGATAAGTTTATGGTCAACCCTTTTAGCTTTTTACAACTTCAAGAATATTTTGTGTCTCTGCCTTTATATCACTATATCACTCTCATACATTCAGATTTTTACAATAATCTCTTTAAATAGAGATGAGATTCATATAGAATCATTTTTTAAAAAATAAGCTGAACCAGTTAGGGTCGTCTCAAAAGTGCCCTTATTATATGCAGTTTAAAAAAAAATTGTTATTAGTTATGCCACATAATTCTTCATGCCTTTTGAATACTAGCCTTATAAACAACAAACTGTGCCAAAAAGAACTTCTAGCTTTTCTTCAAATTCTTCAAAAATAGCCATTAGAGTTTGTAAGAAATTCCCCAAAAAAATTCCTTTGAAATAAATGAAAGACCTTCAAAAAAATTCGTTTAGGGTTCGAACTAGAAACCCTCCAACATTTTGATTTGAAACTTCTTTAAAAAATATTCACAAAACCTCATTCTTCTTTTCAAAAAAGGAATTTTGAAGAGAATAAAATAGTCATACCCATTTTTTCTTTTACCTCCTTTTTTTTAATGAAACCCTTTGTTCACAATAAACACCTTATTCCTCTTTTTGCCTTGGCCATTCATGCAATCACAAAAGAAATAGATAAATGAGCAACTATACAAGAATAAAAATTCATCAAATCCTTCAAAGAAAATTTACCATATAGTAGAACCTTTTATATTTCTTTTCACAAGGCAGTGAGAAGAAAAACTCTTTCCATATTCCATCAGTGAAGGGCAATAAAACTCTTTCCATATTCCAAATCACTTTTCACATTAACCCATACTTGCCAAACAAGAACAAATTTATAGCTTTGCATGACAAAGATCACATAGAAATCTTTCAAAAATTCTTTCATAGAGTAGAAAGATCCTTCTCATATATTTTACGCAGAGAACAAAAGAAGAAATTCCAAACACATTCGTAGAGAAGAAAAAAATGCCCACAACAAATAATATCACCTACATAGATTTCTACTGCCAAGATGTCATCATTTATGACTTTGATATATGATGAAGACACAACCAAAGACTAGAATGAACACACAAGAAAAGAAAAATAATATTATCAATTAAAAATACCCTATGGGCTTACAACAGTACTATTCTAGAGAAAGAAATCCTCCACACAGTACCTTCTCTCTAACTCCACTAAGAGCTTCCTTTACAATGCCAGAAATGTTCTTAAATAAGCCCCAAAAGGTTTAGGGTTAGAAATATATTCTAGAATATGCCAGTTGGCATCCACTGCCAAAATAGAAGGTTCCAGAAAACACATTAGAAGTCGGTGTAAAATTAGAAGAATTTAGAAACTGTAGTCCAACTTCCAGGAGGCATAACTTTTGAACTGTAACTTTGATTGATGAACTGTTTACATTTCCAAAAAGTTCTCAAAGCACTCTATAGCCCTATGGAGAGTTGCACTTGTCTTCCATTTTTTGGCCCCATAAGAGCCATTTAGTGCCCCATATCTTACTTTGAAGCACTCTTAGGAGGTCTATGGGAAAATTAAAATTGTAATAAATTTCTAACTGTAAAGCCATTTGACCTAAAAAAAAATTTGGAGTGTTTTAAATTACAAGTACAATCATCCCTTCAAATTACACCCTCTAAATCATCATAATTTTGGCTCAATTATAGAATAACTCATTTTCTACATTTACACATATCCCAAGGTGCTTAAAAACTAATAAAACTCTAACCCAAAAAACTAATAGTGGAACTGTGGGAGTCAAAACCTTTATTTGACCCAAATGGGTATCCAGAAATGAAAACATATTAAACAAAAACTATCTCTAAGCATTTTTTTTGGGTGATATAGAATTTCCCTTACAACATTAGATGCTCTAGCATAAGACACCTAGGGTAGATTGAAAAGTGACCCTATCACTTTATGGTAGAGGAAAACCCAAATGGGCAACCTCTCCTGCTGATATCCAAGTTGAGTCCTCTATTAATCATCCTTTCCACTTCACCAAGTACTTTTCATACTACCTATTTTTGGTACTCCTACCCACACGACCATCTAAAATCTCTTCTATCTCCTCCTTAGAAGTAGGAATTGGACATGGCTCCAGCAACAACCCCTCATCTACACCATCATCATGATATTCTATTAAGTCTACAAAGAGAAATGTGAATCTCATCTAGCAACTCCACCTCATATGCATTTCCTGAGTCATGTTTCTTCAAAAAAATTGTAGGGACCAAATTTCTTCATCTTCAGCTTGTTGTAAGTACCCACTGGAAACCGTTCCTTTAGTAAGTATACCATAACTATATCCCCTACTTGGAAATCCTTATGTCTCCTCTTTTGATCTACCTTAGCTTTATACTATTGATTCATCTTGGTAATGTGTGCATCGACCTCCTCATGTAGGCTCTTGACATGTTTAGAAAATTCTTCTGCCTCGGCACTTGTCCTCTCCCCTTGCTCCATCTTCCTCAATTTTGGTGCAATCCTTGGGCTACTACCATACATAATTTGGAATGGTCATCTACCAGTACTCTTATTTACAAAATTATTTTAAGAAAATTCTGCCTATGGTAGAATCAAATCTCATCCCTTAGGCTAATCTCCCACTAAACACCTCAACAAATTGCCCAAACTTCTATTTACCACTTATGTCTATCCATCAATCTGCGAATGATGTGTAGAACTAACACTTCAATTCCATCCTCAACTTCCTCCATAAAGTTCTCCAAAAATACCCCACAAATTTAGTATCTCTGTTAGAAACATTACTCTTTGGAAGACCATGTAGTCTCACCACCTCTCTGAAAAAAGAAAAAAATGCAATTTGTATGTACAACATCATGAGTCTTGTGGCATGGAATGAGATGCGTCATCTCAGAGAATCTATCAACCACCACAAATACTAGGTCATTACCCCTTTGTGTCCTTGGCAATCTAAGAATAAAATCCATACTTATTTCCTCCCATGGCTTCAATGGAACAGGCAATGGTTGATAGAGTCTAGTATTGGGAATAAATACCTTGGTTGCTTGACATACTTGAAAACTCTGCACAAAATTCTTCACATCTTGTGATATTTGAGGCCAAAAATAATTTGTCTAAGAATGGAAATGATCTTATCTCAACCAAAGTGTCCTACCATCCCCCCATTGTACTTCTCCTGGAACAAATTTTCTCTCATGGAACTCCTTGGAATGCATAATTGACTGCCCTTGAATAGCATATCATCCTGAATCAAATAATCTAGTCACCTAGTCCTATCTATAGTAACAGGTTCTTTAAGCCTTCCATGCTTTAGCAAAATCAAGATCCTCAGGGTACAGATTCTCGAGTTCATCAAACCCAACCACTTCAACCTACATTACTGCTAGCATCAACTGTCTCCTACTCAATGCATCTACAACCGTATTAGACCTTCCACTTCTATGTTTCAACACAAATGTATAGCTATGCATGAACTCCACCCACTTCAAATTTCTCTAGTTCAATTTACCTTGGCTATTTAGGTACTGCAATGCCTGGTGATCAATATACAAGACAAATTCTTTTGGCAATAAATAATGCCTCCATTTTTGTCATGCCTAAACTACATGGACAAAAACACAAATTTTTTTTTAAAATTAAATTAATAATTATTATAATGCTCACGTTTGATAAGTTTGCAATCACAGTTTAAGTATAGGTTGTCTATGTTACGTCTTAAGTTCAAAATCCTAAGGAGGAATAATATATTAAATTTGCTAAGCATTTTAAATTTATAATAATTACTAACTAAAATTAAGGAAAGACATATAAACTTATTTACTCATCCAAACTCTTAACTATAATAAAAACTTAACTAAATACACTTAATCAAATAAATAAACATTAACTAAATCTAACTTTACTTACCAACTAAATACATTCAAAGTTTTAAAATCAAATCTAAATTAACGATTACATCCATAATATCTAAAATTGAATGAATCAAAATCAAACTAACTTTCATTATTTAAACTTTACTAACCTAAACTAAATCTACTAATTACATTTCAAAATTGGAAACCTTCCAAAACAAATATCAATTTAACTAGCACTAATCCTAAATTACATACTATCAATAATTTTAGTAATACTAACTTACCTCTATACTTTTTAAATTAAGACTAATTGAATTCTTATTATAACCATTAACTTAACTAACACTATATTTACTACTAATCTTAAATTATTAAAAGAAACTAACTAAATTAAATACCTATACTAACAAATTAAGATTACATTTTAAACTAACTATTTGAAAATATTAATAAATAACAATATTTTAAAAAAAAACTAAACTAAACTAACATATTTAACTAAACCTAACATAATAATAATTTTGAAAATTAAAAAATTACAAACCCCCCCCCCAACCCTATCCACCTAAGCCACCTAAACCCACCTACACCTACCCGCCCCTCCCCCTAACCACCTTCCCTAGCCCTGCGCATGCACTTCCCAAGGCCTGTGCATGGCAAGGCGGTCCCCTCTATCCTTGTGTGGGGACAGGTTACTCAGACCTGTGTAGACCTCAAGGAAAAAGGTGGCGACCAAACAAAGAAAGGCAAGGGAACAAGGATGAAAGGCAAGGTTAAAATACTTTGCTTTTTAAAACAATATAACTTCAAAGCAACAAGAGGTGAGCGCTCAGCAGGCTAAGGAGGAGATGGGAGATGGGATGTGGTGATAGAGTGATGTCACCCTCCCATAAAACAACCTTGACTATAATTGGATATAAACTCCTTTTAAAATCCAATCCAAACTAACGTCCACCATGGCCAATGGGTATGTAATAAACTCATAAAGTTTTATAGGTGAGAAGGAGATATTTAGGATAAGATGTTATATAGATTTTTTTTTTTGACTTTTCTTTGTTAATTTAACATGTATATCTATATTTTTCTTCTATTTTGTTCTACTTCAAAATTTAAATAAAAAGAATAATTTAAAGAATATTCTCTATAGTCTCTTGCAAATTAAATTGGTCTCCCATACAAATTCCAGTGAGCAATTTGCTCCTGAAAGTGCATTTTTTTATTTTTTTTTATTTTATCATATTTTTTTAAGTATAGATTTTTAAAGTTGATATATTTACCAAGAGGGGATTAAATTTTTATTTTTAGAGAAAATCTATAAGGACTTGTTACAAACTTAATATACCAAGGATTTGAATTATCTATTTTATTCAATAATGCAATAATTGTTTGATTCTAATAATCATGAAAACTGAATCTACATGCATGATCATAATTTTCATTTTCAACATATAAGAAAACTTAAAATTTTCCTAATTGAATCAACATCACTTCCATCCTAGCATTCATCTAAATTAAATTTATGATTAAATCACATGATAACCAATTATACTCAACACCAATTTTTATTAGCAAACCTGATTCAAAGGCTCAGTTAGGAAAGAACCAAGAAGAAAACCCGGCGTCGTTGCCATTACAACAAGGTTTTGAGATACAAATTACATAGGATTTCAATCCTGAATTACAACACTTAAAATTAAATTTTCTTCATGACCCTCATCAAGGGTTCCATATCAAATTCTGCAACACATTTCTACGAACCTTGGAGGAAATAGAATCTGGTCAAGTGACAACAAGCATGACCAAGAAACAAATCAAACATGCATATTCATACAAGGTTTTCACAATAGGATTCACAATGAATAAAAACTAGGGAAAGGTGGATTTTTCCAATAGGAGATGTCAAACACAACACCAAACCAGGTGCCCAATGGGGGCTATAAATCAAGAACTTTCGTTCTTCCATTCTTACATGCCAAAACTCATACGTGGTTTGTGCTGATAGGTAGGGGCCCATAACACCCTACCCTCTCTCCCTCTTCTCATCCTGAGAAGAGACTCTACACTGTTGGAGTCCAACTAAAAGGACCTTTCCTGAAATTGGCCACTTCTGCCCTCTCCAAGGGTGAGTAATGCCAAAACACCCATACAAGAAAACTTTGAAATTCAAATAGAAACATGGAAGAAAAGCATTCAAGAACATGGTTTTCAAATCTTCCCAACATACCCACAACATACAAGCATCCAAATAACAACACCATAGCAAAGCATGAAAAAATGAACAAGGGAGATGAAATTCCTACCTTCACAAAGAGGTAATGGAAAATGAATAAGTTTGAGTAGAGCTTTTCCCTTCCTTGCTTCAATCTTCCATGACTCCTCTCTAGAGATTTGGTAACAACCTAAACTACTTCAAGAAGGGCCTCTAAATAAGCCTCAAACTCAACCACCAAAAGGATCAATAACTTCTCCCACCCACCTACAAATATAGAAGCTCCTAACTCAACCCATACTATGGTTAACCATTAAGTGGAGGTGAGGTGAGACAACTCATGGTAACCATAGTCAATTTTCGCACAAAGGCAAAAAGAGACTTTTTGAGTGATCTCAAAAGTCAATAAAAGGGGCTTAGGGGTTGGAAAAGACCCCCAACCCATACCCATACCCCTTGGGTATAAATATTTCATGTTTTAAAGCCTTAGGAATAGGTTTGGAACCAAACAAAAGCTAGGAAAATAATTAGGACCAACTAACAACTCTAAAATGTAGATTAAGCACTAGTCCAGATTAAGGATGACTAAACTCGATTAAGAACCAAATTAGCAAAAAGACACTAACTTAGTCTGACTTAGGTCCAAAGGTTACACAGCTAACCCTAATCAGCACGCTAAAGAGCATACACAATTCATGAGTGTCAAGTGACACTATAAGAACATAGTTTACGTTCACATTAACATTTACTGATCATAGAAAAATACATACATACATCTCACAATTAAAATACTTGAATTACGAATAAAATGGTTTCCAAAATTAGCACATAGAGATCAATTTTGTTCCTCTGTCGAGTTTCTCAACTAAAATATCTGCAGACTCATTGCACACATTAGTAGTCCTATAAAATCACATGTACATATATGTATATGTATTAGAAATTCACATAAATTGAAACATACATCAATCAGAATTTCTTTCATCCTACTTAATTCTTAACCATTTAAAATCTCTTAAATCAAAGTATCAATCCTACATTTACTGATTTCATCAACATACATATACATAAAACATTAAATGACAAACATCAAATATCTGAAAATAACATCACACAACATGAAATAATATAATATGTTCAAAGCATTAGATAATGTCTTAGCATCTCGAGTCGTGAGTATCAAAATGATAATAAGGTATCACTATGCTACGATGGGTTAGGGCGAGGTCTCACAATTTCTTTAAGGCCTGAATGATTGAATATAACTCCTAATCATAAATAGAATACTTTTTTTTTGCATCATTCATTTTTTTACTAAAATATGCAATAGGCTTACCTTCTTGGCTCAATACGGCCCCAATAGCATTGCCACTAGCATCATAATCTACCTAGAACACTTTACTAAAATTAGGAAGTTCCAATACTGGTTGTTCTATCACCTTCTTCTTCAACAATTCAAAACTCCTTACAGCTATTGTAGTCCACTTGAACTCTTTCCTATCCCCCCATATTGTTTCAGTCAAGGGTGCACATATGCCACTGAAATTCTTAATGAACTTTCTATAAAAACTAACCAAACCATTAAATGATCTCACCTCAGTAGGAAACCTTGGAGTAGGCCATTCCAAGATGGCTTTTACCTTCTTTGGATCCATTTTGAGACCCTCAGATGATACAACAAACCCCAAGTAGACTAACCCCTTTTTTACAAAGCTACACTTCTTAAAATTAATCAAGATTTTCTCTTCCCTCAACCTTTCAAGGACTCTACAAATGTGCAATAAATGTTCATCCAAAGTCTTGCTGAAAATTAAAATATCATCCAAATAAACAATAAAAAATTTTCCCAAGAATTTCTTTAGTACCTCATTCATAATCTATATGAAGGTGCTTGGCATGTTGGTCAATCCAAAAGGCATGACTAACCACTCATATAGACCCTCCTTGGTCTTGAATGTAGCCTTCCACTCATCTCCCTCTCATATCCATATCTGGTGATAGCCACTCTTGAGATCTATCTTTGTGAAGTACTGAGCCCCACTCAAATAGTCCATAAGATTGTCCATTCTTGGCAAAGGGAACTGATACTTGATGGTTATTCTATTTATAGCTCAAGAGTCTATGCACATTCTCCACTCTCCATCCTTCTTTGGTGCTAGTACTACAAGCACTACACATGGACTCAAGCTCTCTCAAATCAACCCCTTCCTCAATAGCTCTTGAACTTATTTTTTTAGCTCCTCAGTTTCAATAGGATTCATCCTATGAGTAGCCTTGTTAGGAAAACTAGTTGTAGGGATTAAATCTATCTGATGAATAATTTTCCTTAATAGTGGCAACCCTTCTAGAACATTATCAGAGATGACATCTCCATACTCACTTAATAGGCCTGAAACTTTGGGCAGAATTTCACTACTACCTTCCTTATGTTTTCTAGGAATCAAAGCATAACACATACACTGATGCTTCATACCATCCAAAAAAAATTTTCCATCAGCAAGAAATATCTTAGCAATACTACATACCTTTTCACCTTCCTTTACCAAGGGCTTCAATTTGTGGCAAACTACATCATTTTTCAGAGAGCATGTATCTGCATGACCATCATGTACAACATGCCTATCAAATTGCCATAGTCTTCCCAACAATAAATGGTAGACATCCATTGGAATAATGTCACAAAGAACTTCATCATGGTAACTCCCAATCTTGAACTTCACAAATGTTGTTCACTGACCAGGACCTTATGATCATCCTTCACCCAAGAAATTTGATAGGGTTGGGGGTGTTTCTCCCTCTTGAGCTTTATCTTAGTGACCATCTCCTCAGACACCAAGTTGTCAATGCTGCCACCATCAACACTCACATCACAACACTTATCCTCGAACTTGCACTTGGTACAAAACAAAATCCTCCTTTGTCCAGGTTTATTCTCACTGCTTATTAAGACCCTTTCATTTACGAGAACCTCTCCTCTTTTTTCATCCTCAGAATGTGATGACTGTGCATCCTCATCCACATGAGTAACCCTTGCTTGACCATCAGCTCTCCTATCTATCCTTCCTTTTCATTGAGGGCATTCAAAATCACAATGACTTTCTTCATTGCAATGAAAATAGGTACCATGGAAGCCTCCTCTTCCTAATCCTTGTCCATGTCCTCTACCTCTTCCTCTCTGATTTCCAAAGTTTTGATCACGGGAGCAGTTGAAATCCTCATTTCTCTAGTTTTTGCTAGTACCCACATCTTCATTTTTCTTTTGGGTCTCATTTCAGCCTCTAGATGACCTATTTCTGCCCCTTCCTCCTTGATCACACCCTCTTTTCCTTCCTTCAAACCTTTTATTTAGCTTCTCTTTGACTCATAAGGAAAATTGGTATGCCTCTTCAATACTAGTCATTTTAACCAAACTTAACTCCTCCTGAATGCTAGGTTGCAACCCACTGAGGTAATGGGCAACCTTCTCCTCATTCTACCCTAATAAGAAGTCATTAAAATTCCTCTATATATTCATGGACATATTTTCTTGCTTTCTTTAATCCTTACATTTTCTTGAACAAATCAAGCTCGTAGTCAATAGGAATGAACTACTTCTTTAGTTTGTCCACCATGCAATCCCATCTTGTGATTTTCTCCTTTCCTCTTCTATTTCTTTCTAGTTGAATCTCTTGCCACCAGATTTTGGCATGGCCTTTCATTTTGGTCTTCACAAACTTAACCCTATTTGGATCCCTAATATCCTCATACTTAAAATACTCCTCTAGTTCATTGATCCAGTCGATCAACTCGTCCAGGTTTAGATTTCCTAAAAACATATCCACATCAATTTTATGTCTTTTTCCAAGCTTAGAAATGGCCCTAAAAAGACTCTCCTCTGCCTAATTTAGGACTTCCCCTTCGTCTTCCCCTTCCTATCCAATATTTTCTTCTTCTTCATTTTCTTCCTCACTTTTATTGCCTATGGCAACATTTAGTCCTCTACAGATCTCCTCCTGAAATGCTTGAACTTGTCTCTAGAGGGCTCTAACCTCAGGAGTAACAACTCTGGCCCTTCCACCATGTTCCCTTTGTGGAGGCATCTTCTTATCTTAAACCCACAACCACATAGTCAGTGCTCTATCTACACACTCAGGAAAACCTACTCTGATACCACTTGATGGAGACACAACCAAAGACCAAAATAAACACATAGGAAAAGGTAAAAATATTATTATCAATGAAAAATTCCCTATGGGCTTACAACAATATGATTCTAGAGAAAGAAATCCTCCACATAGTACCTTATATCTAAATCCACTAAGAGTTGCCTTTACAATGCCAAAAATTTTCTTAAACAAGCCTCAAATGGTTTAGGGTTAGGAATACATTCTAGAATATGCCAGTTGGCATCCACCACCAAAATAGAAGGTTCCAAAAATTGCATTAGAAGTTGGTGTAAAATTAGAAGAATCCAAAAACGGTAGTCCAAATTCTAGGAGGCATAACTTTTGAACCGTAACTCTGATTGACAAACCATTTACATTTTTGAAAAGCTCTTGAAGTGCTCTACAATCTTATGGACCAGCTATTTCCATATCCCATTTTTTGGCCTCATACAAGGCTGTTTAGTGCCCCATATCTAACTTTGAAGCGCTCTTAGGAGGTCTCCAAAAAAATTAAAACTATAATAACTTTCTAACTGTAAAGCCTTTTGACCTGATTCTTTTTCTAGAGTGTGTTAAATTATAAGTACAATCATATCTCCAAATTACACCCTCTAACTCAACATAATTTTAGTTTAAAAAAATAACTCATATTCTACATTTACGCATATCCCAAGGTGCTTAAAAACTAATAAAACTCTAACCTAGAAAACTAATAGTGGAACTATGGGAGTTGGAACCTTTATTTGACCCAAATGGGTATCCAAAAATGAAAACACATTAAATAGAAACTATCTCTAAGCATTTTTTTTTGGGTGATACAAGATTGCCCTTACACCACTGGATGCTCCTGCACCAATATACAAAGTGCTATCTACTTTTCCATGAGAAAATCTATTTACAATTAGACATTTATCCAACCTAGAATACCAAGCTCTAGGAGCTCACTTTAAACCATATAATGTCTTTTTGAGTTAGTCAACATAATCAAGTTTGTCAGAAAATTCAAATCCTTCTAGTTGTTCCATATAGACTTCCTCTTCAAGATACCCATTCAACAATGCAGTTTTAACATTCTTTTGGTAAAAAATAAACCTTTTATAGCTAGCATATGCAAGAAAGATTTTGATTGATTCCATCCTTGCAACTGGTGCAAATGTTTCACCAAAATCAATTCCTTCCTACTGAGCATATCCTTTGCAAACAAATCTAGCTTTATTCCTTAGTACTTTGCATCTTCATTCAATTTGTTATGAAACACCAATTTTCCACCTATGATATTTTTGTCATCAGGTCTAGGAACAAGTTCCTAGGTCTTGTTTTTCTCAATTTGGTTTATTTCTTCCTGCATAACATTTTGCCAACAAGGGTCTAATAAGGCTTTCGTAACAGTTTTGGGCTCAAAATCTGATATCAAATAGAAACGTTCAACAATATTTGCTTGTTCATCTGTCTTGGCCTTTCTTCTAGTCAAGATTCCTTTTTCTACATCTCCAATAACTTGAGACTCAGGATGTCTCTTAGTAATTATCCTAGGTGAAGTTTTATTTTTGAACAAGCAAGTGTTACTTTGGGACTTGAATCCATGCATACTGCTTGCATTATATCAAAACTAGATGATGTAAGATACAAAAGGTGAGTCATCATTCTTCATTAGTTTGTAGCCTATCTCCATAGGAGTGCTTATTGGTTTATAATTAGCCATATTAAACTTCTACAACATTTCCTTTGCATATTTTGTTTGAGAAAGAAAAAGGCCATGTTTAAGCTATGAGACTTGTAGTCCAAGAAAAAATGTGAGCACACTCAATAAAGACATTTTAAACTAAGATTCCATAATTCTTGAAAAATGTTTCGTTGATTCATGATTATTAGACCCAAAAATATTATCATCTACATAGATTTTTACTGCGAAGATGTCATCATTTATGACTTTGATATACAAAGTTCTATCAACTTTTCCACGAGAAACTCCATTTGCAATTATATGTTTATCCAACTCAAAATACCAAGCTCTAGGAGCTTACTTTAAACCATATAATGCCTTTTTGAGTCGATGAACATAATCAGGTTTGTCAGAAGATTCAAATCCTTCTGGCTATTCCATATAGACTTCCTCTTCAAGATACACATTCAAGAATGTGGTTTTTACATCCTTTTGGTAAAAAGTAAACCTTTTATAACTTGCATATGCAAGAAAGATTTTAATTGATTCCATCCTTGCAACTAGTGCAAATGTTTCACCAAAATCAATTCCTTCCTGGTGAGCATATCCTTTGCAAACAAATCTAGCTTTATTACTTATTACTTTTCCATCATCATTCAATTTGTTATGAAACACCCATTTTCCACCTATGACATTTTTGTCATCAGGTCTAGGAACAAGTTCCTAGGTCTTGTTTTTCTCAATTTGGTTTATTGCTTCCTGCATAGCATTTTGCCAACAAGAGTCCGATAAGGCTTTAGTGACAGTTTTGGGCTCAAAATCTAATATCAAACAAAAATGTTTTGCAATATTTGCTTGTTCATTTGTCTTGGCGTTTCTTCTAGTCAAGATTCCTTTTTCTACATCGCAAATAACTTGTAATACTAAAGGGTAGTGAACTTAATTTTGTCTCTAATCATGTGATGTGAACATCCACTATCATTGATCCATTTCTCACTTTTTTTCACATAAGATATCAATGTAGTCACCTCATCTTCATCAGAATCATCCTTCATAGCAACATAGACAACCTCATCATCATGATCTTCAGATACATCATTGGATTCTTCTTCAGCAATGTAACAAGCCTTCTTTCCCTTGTCCTTGTAGCCTTTGTTACTTCCATCTTTTCTACCTCTGAATTTATCTTCATTCTTTCTATTTAGCTTATCGAGACATCTTTCTACAATATGACCAACCTCATGACAATTAAAGCATATGATGGGTAGCTTACATTTATATTTTCCTTTGCCTCATTGAAATTTCCTAGGCAATAATGCTTCTAGTTCTTCTAGCTCTTCATCATCTGTATCACTATCACTAGCAATAGGTTTGACCTTTTTCTTTTTCTTATCTTTACGTTATTTTACTATCAACTTAGCTTTAAAAGAAAATTCAACACTCTCAGATTTGAAATTGTCAAAATTTGAAAGTTCAAAAGTAGTGAGTCTTCCAACCATTCCTTCAAGGGTTATAGTTCTGAATCTTTTATTTATAGAGAGATAAATTACTACCAAGAGTACACCTCAATTCTTGTATAGCAGAGACACTAATAGCATAGATAGGTAGTAGGGTTCTCAATACTTTGTTGATCATAGTCTCATCTTCAATATGTCCATCAAATCCTCAAATTGAATTAATAATATCTTTGATCCTTGTACAATACTACACTATAGTATCACCATCTTGCATTCTCATTTCATCAAATTTTCCTCTTAGGCTTTCAGCTTTGGCTCTCAACACATTCTTGTCTCCTCCATAGATCTTTTGTAGGGTATCCCACATCTTCTTCATAGAATTACATGCTTTGATATCATCAAACTCTGAGTAGCTTATGGTACATGCAATCTCCAACATTGTATGATTGTGTTTTTTCTTTTGTTTCAATTTTTCAGTAGTTGGGGCTCTAGTTGGACTAACATTCTCAGTGGTGATAGTTGACTGTGCATAATCTCCAAGGCCTCTTAGATGTAGTTTCATCGAAGTTTTCCATGCAAGAAATTTTTCCTTGTTCAACTTGGGGACCTCCTTTTTCTACATCTTGATCTTTAGCTTTAAGTACCTTCAAACTTTTCTCTTCACAAGCACTTGGTGCTATGGCACCAATTGTTGGAATACTTTAGAATAACTAAGGGGAGGTGAATCAATTATACAAGGTCCAAATATACAAATAAAACTTTTTAGTACTGCAACTTATTCTTATGCATGCACTAACCATTCAATATCTTAAACATATGCATACTTTTTTCCTATGTCAAAATAACTTTGCATAAATATAAACATGTAATTTCAAAAATTAATCACACATTTTGACATACAGATTTTATGTGGAAACCCAATTTGGGAAAAACCACCAGTAACATGCTACCAATTTTCACTCTTCTGAAATGAGCTGGAGCCAACCTTGTTAAAGGTTACAATGCACATTGTTAAATGTGACCTAGTTAAAGGATTTCAATCACCCTATTAGGAGTGAGCCTTGTTAGAGGACTTTACAACATTCCTTTAGGATTTTACCCTATTAAAGGGTTTAATAATACCTATTAGGTCAACTTTAATCCAAAGGATTTATTAAAACTAATATAGTTATTAGAGAGTAATAGCAAGACTTGATCTGATAACAATAACAACTCACTTGTAGATTATAGATCCATTCTACTTGGCATTCATCCTCTTTGTCTTTGAAAACTTGTTCACCCTTCAAGCCTTCATCACTTTAAACCTTCTTTCTTTGTATGCCAACTGTAGACGACTCTATTTGGCCACCATATAAAGAAACACCCTAGACTTATTGTCTTTCTCAGGTTCCTGCACATGACAATTGTTGCGACTATCCTACTACTCCTTATATAGATAAGTTAGGTCTTTTTTCACTTAACCATAATCATCCATTCTAGGGTTAGCTAAGATTCAATAAATCCACCCACTTTTCCATTTTATCCCTTTCTAGAAACCTCCTCTAAAATCCTCTTTGAATTCACCTCAAAATAATTAATGTTGAATTCGGTAACACCATCTCATCATAGTAATCTTCCACATGCTTGACACAATTCAAGAAATCAACTTTGTCAGCTTAGATTTGTTAAATCTTTGATCTAACATATTTTACTAGCACTAAGCAATAACACTCTATTTGTTTAAAAAATATTGTCTTCTAATGCTCGACCAAGACTGGGTTGCTCGACATCCACTAAGTCTTTACTGGTGCTCAACACATACTAACTTTCTTCACTTGACATCAACTAGATTTCTCTTTTTCTCGACTCATACTAAAAATTTTGCTCAGGTTCAACTAATTTTCTGCTTGGCCTACACGGTCTTGCTCAACTTGCACTGCTTTCTTGGTCAAGCTTGTCAGACACATTTCTTTACTTAGCCTCCTTCCATTCTTTGCTCAAGTAACCTTTCATTATAGCCTTAAGTAGATAAAAAATACACTATATCATCAATGTCTTGCTTGGTCTTAGTGCTCCTTTTATACACCATATAACTCAAGCTTTCTCTAGGTTCCTTTGTTATCCTTTATGTTCAAATATTTTTCATCAATCAATCAATTGATAGCATTCAAACCAAAGTAAACAATTGTCTCACCAACAAGTAGTAGATTTGACATCAATGACAAAATAATGATTGTTCTATGATAGGTTTCATTCATCTTCTTCACTTCAATAATCTCCTTTCAAAAAATCCAACAACATAAAATAGACGATATTAAAAATACAAAGCGAGTTAGCAAAAATACATATAGAAATGAAGTTCATCGAGTAATCCAATGGCCAAATTTGAAGCACATAAAATTGGGTAAGAAAGTTGTTGCAAAAATACAAATTAATAAAATTGTAATAAGTGTAAACAACATAAATAATGAAATTAATAAAATCATACCTATAATCAATGATATAAAGGAAAATATCTGCAAAAAAATGATTTCCTTCAAAATTGCTTACAATTGATGGGTTTCTTTCTAAAATCCTTAGAATATTGTTTGCTGCAATTCCAAATATATATTGATTTGGATCATTAGGGTTGAATATTTGTGCTAGATCTCCATTAAAAATCAGATGAGAAGGTAAGAAATTAGAATTTAAAATAATCAATACTAGATACTAAAGTAAAAGAAATAGGGGGGAAATTAGGGAAAATCTGGTAAAAGAAGATTAAGATGAAAGCTGGTTAGAAAATAATTAACATGAAGGGCTAACAATTTCTTGACCAAAAAACTAATTTTATGAGAGAAAAGCTCCCAAACAAAGTCTATCGGCTTAATTATAATTATTTTTTAACTTAAATAAAAAAAATTGAAATAAACTCAAATATATTATTTATTTATACTTTACTATATTATATGAATAAAATGATGATCTAAAAAAATCCACATAAAATATCCATAATACAAAATTATTAAGAAAATAATATGAAAAAGTAGTACGAAAAAAGATAAGAATAAAAAAATAAACTAAAATAATTATTAAAAATAAAAACTAAACTAATTTTAAAAACTAAAATATAAACTAATTTAAATAATTTAAAAAACTAAAAATTAGATCTTTTTTTTAAATGAGATTGAATTTTCTAGAAGAAAACATAAATTAACTTACTATTTCTAGGAAAAATAAAAAGAGAAAATAAGAGAATATCTAAAGTGTATAGATATAAGAGAAAAATTTCTAGGAAGAGTGCTCGCAATTTTTTGGCAAGAAAATTTTAATTTTGGGAACAAAGTTCCCACATAAAGTATATTAACTTAACTAGTGTATTTGTTTCTACAACAATGAACTAATATGTGTTTAATAATAATTTTTAAAAAAAAATATACTATAGTGTTAATAAATTAAATTATAACTAATTTTTAATTTAAGCAAAACAAAATTAAAAATTCCTTTTAAAATAAACTAAAAAATAGTTTTTATTTATATTTAAGTTATCATATAAATAAATATATCATCTAATGACTAGTTTTGTACATGGTCATTTTGGCAGTCTTTATCGGGACTGTTTCCCTTGTTTGGTTGTTGGTAATGATTAAAAATAATTGTATTCTAATAGGATTGTGGGCAAGAAAATTTTGAAGATCAAAATCTGACCCTATGGAAGGAGGTTGAGCTAGGGTTAGAAGGTTTTAAAATACTTAAAACACCTTATGCTTCTATATCCATTTTATTGGTTAAATGAACACCTTTTACTTCTATATCTATCTAATCTAATTAATCTAAAACTACACATGCACCTTTTGGATTCAATCCACGAGATGAAATTGGTACATTCTCTTTCAATACACCCTCTAGATTTGTACAAAGGAATCGTCCTACATATCAAGTGATGACTGGAAATAGAATAAGTGCTATGAGGAAGAATGTCAATTACAATGAAGATGATGATGTTTCACTAATCTCCTTGTTTGAGCCCAAATGTTTTGAAGAGGTAGCCAAGAATGAACATTGAATTGTTGCTAAAAAGGAATTAGAGTAGATCCAAAAGAGTAAAACATGTGAGCTTATGCCTAGACCCAAGGACAAAAATGTTAATGACACAATATAAAGAAGGGGATATAGTAAGAAATAAAGTATACCAAGTATGCAATGGGTATTCTCTAGTTGAAAGAGTAGATTTTGATGAAATATTTGCACCCATGGCAAGGTTAGAAATCATTAGAATGTTTCTTGTTTTTTTAACTTGAAGGGTTTTTCAGTTTACCAAATGGATGTCTTCATGACAATAAAATCTCCACATTTTTCAAAATATACACTAATACAAAAATAACAATATATGACTAGATAAACTTAAAAAAATTGTAGATATATGACTAATTTTGTTTATGAGACCATTAGTAGTTTATTGTCAATCATTAATTTGCAACTACATTTATGAATAAACTATTTTAATCATATATTTGGACATTGGTTTGGTAATTTATTTTATTATTTATTTGGTAGTTTATATGGTAGTTGATTTGGTAGTTGACTTGGTAGTTCATTTGGTTACATTGATTTAGTAGTTTATTTGGTTATTGATTAGTCGTTTATTTGGTAATGTATTTTGTAGTTGATTGATTATTTATATGGTCATTTATTTAGTTGTTTCATTAATCATTATTTTAGATATATTAGGACACGATGGAATCAAACCACCATCCTCCTACTTATAAAGTAGGTGCTCTTCCATTGAGCTAGTACCCTAAAATAACAAAATTGAGATAATTGCGACTTGTCAATGATTAATGTAACAAAATTACTTGTAAAATACATGTCTTAGTGAGAAATTTGCATCATAATCTTAAATTTCAATACCCAAACTTGAAATCACTCTGAAATGGTCAATGCTTTGAGTGAGGTTTGTTCATGAAGGAACCATATGGCTGTAGATAGTCCACAATAATTAGAAGTTAAAGTATGAGATATGGATATCATATAAGATTCATAGACTACTATATAGGTGTTTTTTTGGTTGATATGCATATTTTTGGGTATTACCATAAATCCAATCCTTGAAAGGACACTAAATCATTGTTACTAACTCCCACCTTTTACTATCCTCAAGTTGTGAATCTCACAAGAATTTGTTCATATTCTCCAATGAGTTATTATGAATGGAAATATAAGAGAAAATTAATATCACTTCATGTTCATATCAAATATACATCATGTCATCTCTTAATTAACCCTAACAATTTATAGAAATTATAATATTTTATATTGAAACTATTGCACATTATAACTATTGCTAATTCCCACTAGTTCCTCTAAGATTATCTAAACTTAGAAAGTAAAATTTTTGAAAAATAAAGCAATAAGAATAATTTGTGGACATCAATGTAATCTTAGTAAAAGAAGATACTATAGGTAATAAACATCAATCAAGGAAAAAAATTGCATGACTTCTACTATTGCTTTTGTAAGAATTTGGCATAGCTCTGATACCATGTAAGAATTTGCCTAAGGAAATAATTCAACACCAATATCAAGAAGCTTAGTAAATAGCATAAGAGAGACAAATGATGATGAAATGAAAATGGATATCAGATGATTGGATATCAACTAATTGGATGAATACATCATAGAAGTGCCTTGTATATAAAGGCAAATGATATGACTAGGAGTCAATAAAGAGATAAGCATACCAACAAAGCACATGTCCATCAAGAGTGGATTATCCTCCGTTGTGCATGAATGTGCATGCAACAATGAGAGGATAAGAATGTAAAGGTGTATCTCATAAAGAGATGTAGTAGATAACATGTGCTCAATTAGAGTACAAACTATTGTTTTGTCAAAATGACAACTCATATGAATATGCAAACTCCTAGGTGTCTATATGACAACTAATATGAATATGCATTAATCTAAGTAAACTTAAGTAAAGTGTAAATAGTAAATACTTATTTACACCAAAGCCCCCCCTTAAGTGCAACTTAGGGAAATATACTTAAGCTCACAAAAGCTAGATAATAATGCAAGATGGATCCTGGCTACTAGGCCATGTTAGGTACCCATGTATCATATGCAACTACAAAAGATAGATGCAATGCAATCACTCATAAAGTAGAGAAACATGGAAAACCACATGGAAAAAACACCCTCCAAAAAAAGAGATAAGTACAATAAAAGAAAATGAGAGAGAAGACCTCATGTGAGAAAAAGATCCCCCCATAAGAGAGAAGAAGTGGAGGAGAGACCAAGTAGCCCCCCCTCAATGTAGAACGTACACCAGTGGTAGATACTCCAGGATCAATGTGGAAATTGTGCCATGAGCGTAGAACAACATTCGTATTCTTAGGAAGAAATAAAACCAAAGGTGTATCAATGAAGCCTCTCTCATCTATAGTAAGAAACCTTAAAATATATGAAATCTCTAAAACCTACTCAAGTGTCCCCATGTCAATACTAAAAGGTGCCTCCAAATCATGTGTACTATGCCAGTCTACTTAAAAAGATAAATTAGGTTCAAGTGAGGATGAATGTAGAACATGTATCAAAGACTCAATTATCTCCTCTAAAAATAAAGTGACCTCCTCTAACTATTGTATCAAAGGATCTACCATCATGTCAACCTCTAAAGACTGATCAAGTAGAGAATAAAGATGAGGGTTAGCATGCTCCCTTACAACAACTGAAGAAGAATCATCTTCACCAAAGAGAAGATTAATATCATCAATAGTGTCTCCCAAATTTTCAATGTAGGACTCCACAAACAAACTGGAAATGTTTGTCACGTAGTCATCCCATGGAATCGAGTCTAAAAGATAATGAATATCTTGTTGCACTAAACCACTTGAATCCATTGCTATGTGAATAAATCTATCGTCAAGAATAATAGTAGATGGAATATCATTAGGAGGAGAAGAAATGGAAGGCTCAAGAACTTGATCATATGTGAGAACACCTAAGCTCAAGTAGTTAAAGTTCTCCTCAAAGTTTGAAACAACAGTAGAAGTGTGATCAATATCTGCCGAAGAATCTACTAAGAAATCATTGTCATCGTCATGAGAAAAATCTGAGTAGCAGTATAGCCTAGATGTGTGATCAACCACCCCTATAATAATAATTTGTCTAGTCTCCAAGTCTTTGATAAGAATAGAATTAGGTGTGAATTCCACAGTACTTCCTCTATCTCCATGAGTGAGCTAATAGATGAAAATAAGATTATGACTTAGGTGAGGTACACACAACACATCTTTGAAGTATCCCTCCCCTTTATCAATATTTCCTTTTCCAACAACATTCATGTAAGCATGATTGCCCATAAAATTAGGTGGAGTATGACAAGGATCAAATAATGAAAACATAGATTGTGAAGATTCCATATGATGAGAAGCCCCTGAATCTAGAAGCCATCTCCCTAAATCTTGACTTGAAGTAGCTACTAAGGTTTGAACTTTTCCCATGTGATCCTTTCCTTTATCAAAATCTAAATGTGAAGAAAAGGGTGAAGTAGTCATTCTTGAAGGTAGACTAATTTGATTCTTCTTGAGAAGATTCTTGAATTCATCAATATCCTTCTTATAACAATGATGTTCTTCATGTCCATTCTTCTTGCAATATGCACTAGTAAGAAAATCCTTCTTGGATGATTTACCCTTAGTGTTGAAGTTTTCTTGTAGTGAGGAGGTTGAGTTTTTTTTCTCCTATTGTGAATTTTGTTGCCATGATTTTTGCTTCTTGTTAGACCTTTTTCCTTGATTCCCTTTACTAGCCACCAACGCTTTGGACTTTAAAGACTTGAGAATCCCCATGCTTGTCAAATTTGATTGTTCTATCATCAACATCTTTGTGAAGGAATCAAATGAAGGTATGGTGTAGGAAGAACCTAAGTTCAACTTATAAGTGTTGAAGCTTGAAACAAATGATGCATACTCTGGAGGAAGTCTTCTAATCAAATTATAGATCAATTTTTCATCCTCTATGGTAATTCCACAATCCTAAACCATTGACCTTAGCTCATGTGCCTTGGTGATATAGTCTTGAATTGTGTCAAGATCCTTTGGATCTAATGACATGAGATTTTCATCAAGTTCAAAACCCCTAGTTTTTTCTACTTTTGCATACAAGCTAGCAAACTTATCCCATGCTTCCTTTACTATTTTACAATTATCAATATGGATGATAAGATCTTCATGTACATACTTCCTCAAAGTACCAATAGAAACCTTATTGTTATGATTCATTTCATTTAGTTTATTAGGATTAGATGGTGCAACCATGGCTCCATCAACATAATCAATTAAACCCTTTTCCATCATTTTACTCCATGCTCTAATTTTCCATGTAGCATAATTATGTGGAGTTAAAAGTGGAAACCTAGGAGAACGCATGATGCAAAATAAAAGAACACAAGAGAAAGAGAAGTGCAAATAGTCAAGACACACACCCCAAATCACTCAATCAAAGAACCCCTCCAAAATGGATGATTTTGGCACTTTATACTTAGTGTGTGTATAATTGACCACTTGTCAAAATAGACCAAAGTGGACTTCTGATTATGATAGTTACAACAACAAATATGAAGCTATATATGACTCAAAAAAATAAGACTCAAGACCTCTCCAGGATCTAATTAATTGCAAGTGCCAAAATAGGCCAAAAATGATGAAATAATGAAAGTACTATGTCTACTCAAAATTACTCCAAACTAATACCAGATTTGGAAAGCAGAAAAAAATCAAGCACTTTCAAAAAAAATAGCACCTAAATATGTGTCTAAATGAGGTCGAACTAAGCCTTTCAAGTTACAAAAATCAGATTTGCAATTTTCAAAAGAATTCAGGAACAAGGATTGCAAACAACTTGTAGTAATGTGTAGATCACAAAATACTACCCCAAAACAAAACAAAAATTGCTTGAAAAAAGGAGTCCGTATGAGGGAGATATCGTTGTTAGAAAATCACCTCTGTAATTATTTTTCTTGAATCACCGTTGTCACACCTCCAAAAATCAAATGACTCTAGATTTCACCTCAGATGTTCAATTTTGATGAAACAAAAGTCGATTTAGGGGTTTTTTGACCTTCTCAATGTGATGCCAACAACTAATTTGCACTAACAACCTTCAATTTTGACCCACAAAAAAAAATCTCTCTAATGGCTATGTAATGAAACTCCTATGGCTTTCATACCATGTAAGAATTTTCCTAAGGTAATAATTCAACACCAAGATCAAGAAGCTCAGTAGATAGCACAAGAGAGACAAATGATGATCAAATAAAAATGGATATTAGATAACTAGATGAATACATCTTAGAAGTACCTTGTATAAAAGGCAATTGATATGACTAGGAGTTGGTAAAGAGATAAGCATACCAACTAAGCACATGTCCACCAAGAGTGGATTATCCTTCATTGTGCATGAATGTATGTGCAACAATGAGAGGATAAGAATGTAATGGTGTATCTCATAAAGAGATGTAGTAGACAACATGTGCTCAATTGGAGTGCAAACTACTGTGTTGTCAACATGACAACTCATATGAATATGCAAACTCCTGAGTGTCTATATGACAACTAATATAAATATGCATTAATCTAAGTAAACTTAAGTAAAGTGTAAATAGTAAATAGTTATTTACACCAATAGTATTTTTAGGTAGGGCATGCAAAATAAGGGGATTAAATTTCATTTGTAAAAATGTGGACTCCACTTCAAACCATTTGGGAATCTATAGTAAGGGTTCAAGATTGTGATATAAAAGGCACAGACAAGACTCATATATCATAGGTAAGTGATAGCTAAAGAGACAAGATTACCCTTAGTATATAAAATTTAGTTCTTTGCATGGTACAAAAGAACAAAATTAAATCAACAGATTTGTACCAAAAAGTTCAAGAAATTATATGTATGAAGAATTGAGGCTAACTCAACTTGCCAATAACACCTACTAGGAGGGAGGGAGAATCATGTGGGTCCACTATTCCTAGTATAAAATGCTTGCCCCACAAGTTAATGTTTGGATTCACCCTAACTTGTGTCAAATACTTCTCCAACATCTAGACACAATGTATTATATGGTGCCTTCTACAATATAATTGATCAAAATTGTTGAAGAGATACCATCATTCTAAGAATATTTACCTAGAATTAACCTCCCTTGCAAAAATAAAAATAAACAAAGAAATAAATAAAATCGTACTAATATGCTAGGAAAACTAGTAAATACATGTCAAGATATACCAAAAATAAACCATTATAAGTACCCTTGATAGGTAAATCACCTTACCATAGTAGCATGGAATCTAAAAAGATCAATGTTATTTTACATGTTACTGGAAGTGGAAAATTATTTTGATTATTGGTACTTATTTAGAACTTGAAGATCTGTGGTTTTATGACATTAATGTACAAATTAGGTACCCTAAAACATATCCTTAAAAACTAATTAAACTATAATCCAAGCAGAACTTGAGATGTGGACAACTAAAATAATGGTTAAATGAATAAATAGAAACTAACAAGATCTATTAGTATTCACCATTCTACTCAATTTATAATAATTTTTTGCATTTAGAATGCAATAAAATTATGTTAACCCCTGAAAATAAAAATAAATGACAAAACAAATGTAAAAATCATTGCAAAAACTTGTAAACCCCTAGTAAAACTCACAAAATTGCATAACAAGAATAATAAAAAGATGCATAATCCATATGATTTTTAAAAATGAGATTAAAAAATGTCTATGTCAAGGTAATTTTACAAGAAACGTGGGATATGTATCCACATCTATAAAGGTTGTATAGATAAAGGGAGTAATTTAACTTGGAGAATATCAGAGGGTTTAGTGAGAAGACACCTTTGCAGTATATTGCAAGAGATGAAGTGAAACAATTAAGAGTTTGATTCCTTTGAGGAACTTGCATTAGGCCTGGATAAGGTGTACAAAATTTCTAAACAGTTTAGTTAGCCATTGAGTATAAGTTATTGATGTTCAGGATTCCAATCCCCATATAGTTATGCTATTAAAGATGGTATTGCACCACATTAAAAAGGATGGACCTATGTGAAATTATTTGCTTCTAGCTAGTCTTGCAAATTTATAATGTTTCTGTTGAATGCGGTCAGAGGTTATATTAATAAGATTAAAATTATTTACAGTCAGCACTCGTGATCACCTTTATCAGTATATTCTTGTGAAGGAATTGTATATGGATGAAGCAGCCAAATTTGGATTCTATCTTTTTGACTCATCTGTGGAGACCTCAGCCTTCTGGGTTGGTTTATTTCTCTCGGCTTTGCTTAATCAACGTTTTTTTTCCATTGCTGATGTCCTTTCTTGGGTCGTCACAGCTCAAATATTGAAATTCAACTTCCTTCCTGCAAAGATTTAGTGTATAGTTTTATTCATGTAAATGAGCGTTCTGTGTTTTCTGTCATAGGGCCTTTTCTGAAACTATTTGAGTACTTGAGATTCTCTAGTGTTGTCCTTCTTGTACAAGGGTAAACTTTGTATAACACTTTTTAGAAGTTGTTTTATGAAATCATCTATTATCTCCTACAGGTATGCATACAACTTTTAGGAAATGTTTTATTGGGTTTTTTCAACTTGCTAAAAGCTTCTGCAGTTGTTGATTCAGGCGCAAAGGACCTGCCGTTAAAGACTAAGTTAAAGACATTGTGAATTAAGCATTTAGAACATGGTTTCCTGACATTTAAAGTTACTAAAGTTCATCTTTTAGTTGTCTACATGTTTCTTTCTAGCTACAGAATTTGCTAAAGCTGTTGTTTTAAAACGATGGATGATTTGTTTTCTGTGATAACGTAACTTCTGTAGTTTAATTATTAACTGTTTTTAATCTTAGTTGATTGTGAATTGTGGGTTTTGTTCTATTTGATTTGTTTTGAACTCATCAAAATATAGTGGTTTTTTATGCATAATCAGATATGAGCAGACCAGGTAAGAGTTTACAGCAGCAATCATGACAAGGATACCATCTGGCAGAGCATTCTACAGTTATACTCACTTATCTCTCCCTTGTTTGTATTTCTAATATTCATAGGAGTTCTTGTTAGTTTTAAAGAAATTTTGTAAATGTCATGCACGTACAGTCATGAGATTTTAGAAAATTAGATGTGTCAATTACCATTTCTTACAAATGTGGCAATAGTTGATGCTATTCATTCTGCATGCAATAAGTACATTGAAAATCTGCCCAAGAGAAGTAAACAGAAAATCATTAAAGAAAGAAATAAGTTACTTAATGCAAAATCCACTGACGGTGAGATGGAAGGACTTTTGGCAATACACAAGGCCTCACCAGTAGCAATTGCAAAGGCAATAAAAAATGGCGCAGAACTTGATGGATGAGGCAAACTCACCTAAGGTGCAAGAACGTTTTTCTGATGCACTGGATAGCATTTTGTGTAAATTTATTGTATTGATTTATATGTTTCAAGGAAACAGGGAAAACTGTTTGTAATTTGAAGATTTCATACTTCTTAGTACTTAATTTTGTCTTGCTGGAAATGCTATATTTTGTCAATTGTTGCCGAGGCATTATTTTGATGAGATTATGCTTTCAACAGAAATAATTATGTTAATCTATAATCACACCAGGACTAGCAAAAACAAGATAAATGAAAACACTCAAATACACACAATAAAGAACATGATATATTGTATCACTGGTGTCATAATGTGCACATTTTTAACATCATTTGTATTGAATGTGGTTTACGCCTCCAATTATCTAGCTGTGATTGAATTGATCCCTAATTCTTGAATGTAGCAACCTATCTCTTTCTTTTGCGGTACGAAGATGCATAGGAATGACAATGAAAATTCAAATGAACTCTTGGATTGCATTGCAGGCTTTTTATTGCAGCTATGAATAAACCTTGAATCTGTTTAAAAACTAGCGATCACACCTTAGTGTGCAATAGGTACGCCATATTTTGGTGTAAAATTTGTTCTTAACTAACAGAAATGAGACATTTTATTTGTTCTTCTCAGTCTCCCACACATCTTTCTGCCCCCTTACTCTCTCATTCTCTTCCCTCTACACCACTCCCTCTATATTTTCCCTCTCTCTCCCTCTCTCTATCTCTCTCTGTCTTCATCTTTCTTTGTTTCTCACTCTCATTCTTTCCTTGTGTCTCCTTTACAAATATTTTCTATATAGTATTAATTAAATTAATGTCAAGACATTAGATTCTTCAATCTATATTATTTAGAGTAGGCTTTGGATTTAACTACTCAAATTTTATTTAGGTCAAATAATGTTTCAAATCATACTCAAATGAACCAACATCGAGAAATTCTATCATATCTATCTTTACTTCTTTCTTCCGATCTATCTCTCTCCCTTGTTTGTATCTCCTTACCGTATCTCCCTAAATACATATTTTTTTCTATCTCCCTGCTTTGTCTCCATCTCCTTACCTCTCCCCACCCCCTCTGCCTACATATATAGGCTTTCTTTCTCCCTCCTTTGTCTCTATCTCCTTATCTCTTCTCACCCCCTTTCCCATTTCCTACATATGTATCCTTTCTATCTCCCTCCCTTATCTCCAACTCCTTACCCCCCCTCACCCCCTCTCTTTACATATGTACCCAATCTCTATGTATATCTATCTATCCCCCTCTTCATCTTTCTATTACTTGTCTCTTAACACCTTTGTAATCTCTCATTCTCACCCTCTCTACCTCTATTTTTTTATCTCTCCCTCTCTTTGTCCCTCTCCCTCTCCCTCTCCATCTATATGTTATTAATTTTATGTCACATATTCACTCTAATTATATCTCACTATCTATCACCACCCTCCTCTTTATACATATCTTATTAACATTATATGTCCCATATTCATTTCTACTATATATAACACATTATTTCTCTATCTCTCTCTTTCTCTTCTCATACATATTTATCATCCATATTTATCTGTCTTTCCATATATCTCTATATTTCACTCTGTCTCTCTCCTCCCCTCTATCTTTTGTATATCTCTACCTCCATCTCTAGATCTCCTCTTCTCATCATCTGTACTTGTTTGTCTCTATCTTATTTCTATATGTTTGTCTTTTTATCTATTTCTATAATGATCCCTCTTTAGATTATCGAAAGTGAGGGGTCTTCAGTAACTTTCTTTATCCTATTGTATTAATAAATGAATATTGCCAGAAATGAAAATTTGTAACTATAATTTTTTTCCCCAATATTCTCTCAAATGAAGCTTCAATTGTTTTTGGCCTTCATCCACTCTAACCTTTATCTTCTTCCTCATAAATGAATTGTCTTTGTCAACTTCTTTGTTGCTAGATTATAAGCACAATTTCACCTACACATATTTGCAAGACCACTTGCGTATGAATGGAATACATAATGCGTAGGTCTGAGTAATAGAGAATTGTAAGTCTTAAGATAATTATAGGAAACTACGTGACAAAAAGAGAGTAGTGTCCTTATGAAGGACTCTAAAACACACTGAATGTCTATATTTTTAGATAAAATTTACTGATCAACTAAACAATCAAACCAAAATTTTAATTATTTGAGGTCTGAAATTTTGAAGTAAAAGATATAGTTGTTGATATAATTTGTCGAGGATCTGTATAACTCTCTCTGAGCAATGGGAGTTTTATACATTCTCTCTTGACAGGGCATTGAGACCTAGTCGAAGTGTGAAAATGCCTTTACTGTTGCTGTTGCGTCTTCTTTCTAAACATTTCCAGATGCCCCTGATCTGTTGATTTCGCCATTACTCCAAATTTAAAGCTAAAAAAAATTTATCACAGCAAGCGTATAAAGCAAGAGAAAGACCAACAGATTTGTGACTGAAAAGAGTTTAAGTGAAGTGAAAGAGTATGTTGGAATGAAAATTTTCACTTGCCACATACCTCAAGTCAGTCAGACAAAATATCTATAGATATGGTATATTTTCATGGTTTGACGAGGGTTTTTTTGTGCATTGGTCTTCCGCAAAATACTAAATTTTGTGAACTACGATGGGCCTAATCTTCTATAGCACGTTAGATATTTGCAACTTGCGTACTTGGAATGGCAAGAAGACATCCACGGAGGAGGGAACATGGTTTAGGCGATAAGCAATGAGAACAATGATGTGGATTTACTTTATAAAAACATTGAAATCATCTATCCCATCTAACGGCACAAATGACTCCGATGGTTGTCTAATGCTATGAAAGGATTTCAACTGTTGATATATGAAATTAGCTCTGTGAAGTAGGGGTACTAGGTCTTCAACCGTTGCGATGATTTTTATCGAGATGTAAAATGAGGTGCATGCTCTAGCGGTGGAGTTAGTGTTTGAGTCATCTTTCTTCATGGCAATCTTGATGTTGCAAAGTACCTATCGCATCATAAACAGTTCTCGGTGTATTTTACATATAGAGTATATATTAGCTAGTTGTAAATCTAAATAGGACCATTTAATAAAATATAATAGAGAATTAATCATAAAATTATAATTTAAATTAGATATACAATTAAACATACAATAAAACGCACACAGAAAAGTCGAAATGAACATGTGTCCAAAGAATGGTAGACAGATGGACCATAATGAGAGAATACGCTCCAAGGGCATTGACTTGAAGTTATTGTTGAACGTTATTGAACTGTATCTATACAGTGATGCAGGAAATACCACATTTCATATCAATCTCAGATTTTTCAAGAGATATGATTTTCGCAGAACTTGTGTTAAGGATTTTTTATGCCCAGAAGGTTGCTAGATGATTGTGAACGCATGGGCCATTGAGAGAGGGTGACGCAACGTCGACTCTTAAGGAGACGTGATTTTTTAATGTCATAAACTGCCCCTTGCGTCACCCTACTCTGTGGAGAAACTAATCCATAACTAATAAACAATGGCAAATGAGGAATGGTCATTCTCCCTGTTATTACCAAATAACGTGTCATTCTAAAAAAAATGGGGGAACTAAAATTTTTACACTATTATTGAAATATTATTTAAATAAATTCTATAATCAACTCATATTAATTGTTTAAAAAAATGAAAATAATAATGAATACAAAATCTGACGACAAGCCACAGCCAGTGAGGACATGGGAAAAAAATATCAATTGACCGAGCAGAAGAAAACTATTAATTTGTCTATAAAAAGTCTGTCGAGGTGAGTCCAAAATGATGTGCAAATGAAAATAGGGAGCGCTTATTGCATGGTGGTCTATTGAATGATAGTTGTGCATTAAATGTGGAAGAGAAAAGTAACTGGAAAATCTAACGGCCAGCCAACCTTCAATGGTCGTTCGTCCTTCTACAATGGAAGGAACCGTAGATTTAGAAAGTTATTTCCATTTGATTAATAAAAAATGACGATTGCAGGTAGGAGCGGTAGTAGCAACTGTTAGTGGAGGGATTTCACAGTAACGATTGTCAAGGAAAATATCTGAGAAAGGGCATATCCTACAATGGGTTTTCGAAAACAATCCGGACAATCATACTCGCGAAACTATCTTTGGTGCTTCGTGTGCTTTATAAAATTTGAACGGTGACAATGGATTTGATGGTTGTTCAAGGTTTCTTAAGACGACTGCGCTGTTGATTAAAATATTTAGCCTGCTCTCTCTCATATGGAAAATCGAATAACTATGCCCACCATATTACAGTGTTGACGAGTGAATAAGATACGATGCAATGAACGTCCGATATGTATTAGATGGTCGTCAAGGATTTAATGCAATTTTAGTGGTGTTTCAAACTTGCAAGCAGACTAAATAGAAAATTTTGGGCTCTGGACTCTCGCAGTTGCGTACCCAAACACTGAGCCTCCTCACCTCCAACTTTAAAGTGGAGAGAGAAAAATTTAATTTCTCACCAACCACAAACTGCACTTTAAATTGTTCACAAACATTGCGTGGCAATTGTAAAGAAAATCTAACGGCAAGCGAACCCTGAATGGTCGTTGACACTCCTGTAACGCTACGGATCGTAGATCTGGGAAGTTAGACCAAATTCTGTCCAACTCAAACCTGTCAAGTTGCCATTTCCAATGGGATCACATTATAGTGAACGCTTAAGATTATTTCAATGGCAGTCATTGTCTCTCCATGATTGTTGACCATCGGATGGAGAATTTGGCTCCTCACATTCAAATAGGGAATGCCTACGGCGTAATTAGAAAAAGATATTTGCGCAATTTCTCAATTGCATTGTTCTTGTAACAGCAACTACCTTGCACTATTTTCCTCGATATCTATTTCTTTAATTCACGAGCTTTATAGCATATGGCAAGAACTCTGACGCATTGCATCCCTTGGTATTAATCGTGTTTGGAATGCGACATATTGGTTAAAAAGTAACACTATTGAACGAATCAATATCTTTACTAGTATTTATGATGCCATACGTTAATTACAATTATTTCTTTTCTATAATCTATATGAATATTCAAGACTATATGATAATAATCTATATTAATATTCTAGACATTATTGAATTTGAATCTATATCAATATTCTAGACGTTATTTGAATTTGAATGTGTAAATTTTTTAATTTATTTTATCAAATAATATGATTCATTGTCATAATTGATGATGGATCATACTATATTATAATAGGTCAAATATCAATAATAATTACAAAATATATAGAGAAATAAAAAAAATTGTCTTTTCAACATTTCAGTTTAAATTTAAGACTCTAAAGATGACTACATGTAGAGTGGATGTTCTTGTACGGATTGTCTTTATATAACCAAAGGTTAGATAGGTATGGGGTCGTTTTTATCATATGTTTATGGTCATTAGAATAATCATATTTGATATCTTTGTATCTTTTTTATATGAAAAAATAATTATCTAAAAAAAGGCCTTTTAATTCAAAAATAAGATTTTATAAGTAAAAAATACTTACTATTAAGTTAATAAATATATTGTTGACGTTGGTGGGGTGTGAAAAGAAATATATGGGCAGACGATGTCTTCATAGGAAGGTTGGTTAGGCATGTTGATCTACATATCCTATGTTCAATAAGTTTTTCTAATATGTAAATTTTATTATGTGGATAACAACACATTTATCTCAATAAAGATATAGGGTGGAGGATGTCTTCCTAGGAAGGTTGGTTAGGCATGTTGATCTTCATATCCTATGTTCAATAAGTTTTTCTAATATGCAGATTTTATTATGTCGATAACAATACATTTATCTCAATAAAGATATTTTTGTACACTTGATTTGTGTCACACTCTAAACCCTTCTATCCAAACGATTCCATGAGTTGGAATGTTCGGATGCCGGCTTAGAGCTCCCTATCCACGGAGTGCAAGAGAGTGTATTTCAAGTTCAAGGGCTCTCAGATGAGCCTTAGAGATACTCTTCTTGCTAGTAAACCATGCAATGGGAGGTTTCAAAGACAAGATGCAAGAATGCAAATGTCCCAAGGAGTTCCTCAAGGATGCAATGCAAATGAAGATTAAGCTAGAATGAGAATGTCAAATGCAGCTATGTTAGAATATGAATGAGAGTGTTACAATCCAAATATTAAGCTATGTGAGAGATTATTACAAAATAGAAGCTAAACTAACATGCAACATGAATCTAAGCTAAAATGCCATGGATGAGAGAATGTAGACAAGGAAGAGAAGTTCTCCACAAAGCTCCAAAGAAAACCTGTTAGAAAACCTGCAGCATAACAATGTTCAAAAGATGGATTGGATCCTTTGAGGGGGAAAGCTCTCTCCCTTTTAAAGATGCACGGACGGTGGAGATCAAGATGAAGATGGTGGATGATCAACAGTTGAATTTGAAAATAGGAGTGATCCATGTGCACACACAAATCAACCAATAGAATATAAGTTGACTTGTCATATAAGACAAAAATCACAAAGCCTTTTCTTTTAATTGTAAAATAGAAAAAGGACTTTATGTGTGCACTTTAAGTGGGTTAGAAGAATGGGGTCTTTTATTTAATTAAAAGGGGACATGTTCTTTTAATCAAATAATGAACTTAGGATAGCATAGTCAAACTATAGGTTATAATCAAATAAATTGATTATTAGCAATTTGGCTTAGGTAAGTGATTAAATTAATTTAGCCAAAATGTTGAAAAGGGGGCTAATAGTCTAGATGACCATTTTTAGGTGATTACATTTGCCCCTCTTTGACTAATGCGTGATCGATCTGGGAACACATTATGTCAAAGAAAATAGAAAGCCAAGTAGGCGGTGATAGATATAGATATCTGATTTTGAAGAACGAAATGTAGAAAAAGATAGCAAGTCCTAAATGTACAGCCTGATAGCGGTAGTACTAAACACTAGGAAGATGATGTTAGAATTCAAGAAGAATGCTAACACTTAGCAAAGTAGATAGATTGAGAACAAGTGAGAAGATCAAACAAATGCTCCTAAGCAGTGATAGAGTATTTCTGCCCCCTCGGGATCGAAATTGAAATGAGGTAAGGGGATGCAAAAATTGGCTAGAAATGAGAAAAATAGAATATAGCAATGTCCAAGATGACAGATAGATGATTAGAACCCAAGAATGACTATAAGAAACTGATAAAATGCCCCAGTTTGACTAGAGTTGACCTTGAAGGATATAGCATAAAATTAGGTCAAATCTAGTAGAAAGATGATTTAGATGTGAAACAGTGAATTGAAGTAGATATGAAGTATGGAAATGATGAAGGCATGAATAAATGAAGATGCCCCAGTGATGATTCGGAGATTAGACCTCAAAAGGTCAGCTAACTGCTTAGAAGAAAGTAGAATTTTAAAAGACAATTTTGACCATCAAGATGAACTCGAATTTGGATTTCGATCCCGAAAATGAATCTAAGATGTCAAAATTATTTAAGAGGTCAAAACTTTATATAATGTGATGATAAGATAGAAAAGAGATGAAGCAAAAGATTAAGAAGGTGAAAAGACATGAACAAGAAGAAAGTAAAGAAATATATGAAGCGAGTTAGCTGATATGTCCACAAAAAGATGAAGAAAGAGAGCTCTCCCCATATGCAAGAATGCAAGACTAAGCTAGAAAATGAACCTAAAATGCAAGCTAATATGCAAAGTGGTTTACCAGCAAGAAGCGCATAACATTTAGACTCTTAATTTCATCATTGAGCATTTATTAGGGACATCATGAGATCATACAACCATCACTAGTATAACTATGAGGATACGAATATGATCGATATTAGATAGGTATGTGGAAATCCAATCTAAGCATCAAAGACATGTAAGTCAAGATAACTACACGATTAGATTCCCTAAGTTTAATTTAGCAAGATTACACCTGTATCAAGGCATAAGCGCCAGGATAAACCCTGAGTGCGGTCTTGCAAAACAATCAAGGATGATACATTTATAAGTCAAAGTGTTGAATAGGACAAGCATGAATGCTTACAACACTATAGACAAACAAAAGTATACCCACAAGCAGAAATCAAGAAAATATGTCCCATGCCCCCAGTCTTCTAGTCAATGACATCCTTGAAAGACTATTAGGGAGGGAATACATGGCAAAGAAATTGTCATAGACAACACACAAAGTAGATAAAAATCAGCATAGCTCAGTCGTTTAGGTGTTAAAGTGTGTGTGTGTAAGTCACTTGGCCATTTCTTTCAGACTTGATTCTAATAGTGAGAAATATCGCAACATCGAAGACTGTAGGTAAACTATCTGAAAAGTGTTGAAAAACACTAGATGTTAAGGTGGGGGAAGTGTTGAGAAACACTGTTTTGTGAGTTGTCAAAGAAACCCTAATGCACAAGAATACCTCAAAATGCTAAGTAGCTATGCCCCCAAGATGAGGACAAGAAACAATTCCAAGCTAAGAAATGTGTAGCAAAGTGGATGATTGAGATTGATAGACATAGGTGCAAGGGTTTCAAGTAGCGCCTGTTACCAGATTTTCACCACTTGACAAATTTTTTCAGGACTTTTTTTCAATTTTTTTGGTGATACATCGAAGTGAGGATTTTACTAAGATGATCATTTTTTCAGGACATTTTCTGATTTTTAGGATTTTTTCAGCATCATATATGATTTTTTTGGAATTTTTTAGAAGGTTTTAGATATCACTAGTTCTCAAGCAAGATCACATCATTTTCTCCCAATGTCTAGCAAGGTATAGGATATGATGGAGCAATGAGCCAGTGGATAAACAAAGATGGATGAAAAAAGAGTATGAAGCAAGTGACAGTGATCCTCAAGGACTGACTCCTCAAGAGTACCCAAGCTAGGGAAAGAAGTGAAATAGTCATATAAAGCATGTTTTGGATAAGAAATGGAAGAAATGAGCAAGATAGCATGTAGGATAAGCAGTGAAGCCAACAAGTGAGATAGCATGAAGTGTGTAGTCCAAAAGAGTAGCCATGTCAAGAGACCTATGAGAACCATGTTTCATTTATTATGATCAAGACCAAGGGGTCAACTAGATAGGATAGCAATGGGATAGAGCAATAAAAATAAAGCTCAAGATGGAGGCTATGAGTGAATGGGAGAGCACAATAGAAAATCTCATGGGTAAGATAGCCAATATGCAAAGATAGCTCAACATTGTCAAGATCAAAGAGAGAAGAGGGGATAGATGGATGATGGAAGAATTACGCATGATGCCTGTTTGCCAGGTTTTCATCATGGTACTTATCCAAGGTGCCACAAGAAGTAATTTTCACCATAGGATAAATTTATTTCTCTTTACTTTTGCTACCAAGGTTCCACAAGATGTGGTTTTCACTAAGGCACATTTTTATTTTTTTATTTTTTTTTCTATTTTTTTTCTATTTTTTAGAAAGAGCTCAAGCTTTTTTGAATGTAGATAGTGCTCCTATAGGAAAGATAAGTCATGATAAGCCAAGACCATAGAAAGGTATGCTCAAAGATGTTGATAGGGTGATGAAAGGGAAATGGTAATAGGAAGAGTATATGGAGGATAAGAGTTCATGTATAGAAAGTTAGTGTAAGCTTTAGAGGATTTCATGAGAGTAGTTGAAATATTGTACAAGATCAACATTGACACACACCTTGAAGGGTATTGGAATGATGGAGGAATCATGGATGAAGTAGCTTGAGGTTTAGATGTATGAGGTAGTAGAAGAGATTTGGAAAAAAGTGGAGTGAAAGGCTTTGGAATAATTTTAGGAAGATTTTTGGAAGAAGATAGAATGGAAGCCTTTGGAAGCTTGAATGTCAACTTTGAAGTATTTTCAATATTCAAGTCTTTTAAAAGAGACTTGGGAATCCACATAGCTTTAGATTTTCCTTGTTCTTTGGGTGCTTGAGAGTGCATTTCTTCAATGATGGATTTAGGAACCCATATTTTCTTTGGTTTAGCTCTTTGAGTAGTGGACCTTTGCGGTCTCTTTTGTGCATTCTCCTTCTTAGCATTCACATGTAGACTAGATGGGACATAGTGATCTTTCTTTTTCAATGGATTCTTATGTTTATTCTCACTTCCAAAGGACTTGGGATTTGTGGATGAATAAGGATGATATGACTGGTTTAGATGTATAGATGGGTGAAAAGGCATCAAGGATGAGTGTCTTTGTTGATCTTGAGGTATGATGGGAGAGCTAGGAGTGGAAAGTGTAGGAGATGAAGGAACATAAGGCCCCAATATGGATGGAAGGTTTGAATGCTTTAGCTTAGATGGATAAGGACCAAGGATAGATTTAGAAGATGCAAAGGGATAGTGGGAAAGGATATCAACATCTTTAGAATGAGCAACATGGTCAAAGCCATCAATAGACTCATGATTACCTTTGATAGGAACAACATTTTTAATAGTAGCACTTGAAGCTTGAGCACAATTTTGAAGTGGATATGGAGAAGTAGAACATGAGGGGATGCTTTGATCTTGACAAGTAACCTTGGATACCATATGAAGAGAACTTTTCTCATAATTTTCACTAAGCTCAAGGGAAATAATGGAAGTGTTATCTTCATCATACTTAGGAGGTGGACAAGATATAGGATATGGAGGGGAAAAATATTGAAAGAGATGAAAGGGTGCTTGATCTTGATCTTTCTTGACATTTATAGCTTTTTCTTTTTGAGAGTCCTCCTGACATTGAGCCACTTCTAAGGACAAGGGAGAATGAAGAGTGAATGGAGTAGTGCTTGGATTAGGCATAGTAGTGCATGAAGGTTGAGGATGTTTAGGATTAGTAGCATGGAAAAGGTTTGCAGCCAAGTGAAGGTTAGCTTGAGTTTCTTTTAGAGGTAGCCCTTGAGGATACACATAGTCTATGTGGAAAGCATTAGGTTCTTTATTTGATGGAGGCATGTTGGAAAGATTTGAAGTGTTGGGAGATGCACGAGTGTTGGAAGAAGTGGAAGATGTAAGAGAGTTGCTACTAGACATAGGTTCATTAATGTAATCTTGCTCAAGAAAAGTATCCTCACCGCATGAATCATTAGAGGTATCAATAATTCCATTATCAATAAGATCTTGGATTTTATGTTTTAGCTCAATGCAATCTGAAGTACTATGCTCATTATGTTGATGATAAGCACAATAGATATCCAAGAATGGGTTTCCATATGAGCTAGACTTAGGCAACATGATGATCTTATTGCCAAGAAGTTTTTGCAAAGTGTCATCATAAGAATCTTCCAAGGGAGCAAAAGTTCTATCAAAATTATGTCTAGAGTCCTTTTGTTGTTTCTCATGTGAATGGTATGCATCCATGTCTTCATCATTATCTTGGTCAAAGATAGGTCCATCATGAAATTTTGGCATAGGCTCAAGTGCTTGTTCTCTACAAAGGTCTTTAGATCTAGAAGATGAAGACATTTGATGTCTTGAAGTAGAGCATGTAGACCTAGAAGAAGAGGATGACCTCAAAGAAGGTGACTCACATGCATGTAAAGACCTTAAGGAAGATTCATGTAATGATGCAATCTTCTCCTCTAACCTTTTCTCAAGTTTAGACTTCATTTCTGTCATGCGCTTAGAGAGATGAAGGTAAGAAAGATCATTTGTCTCTTCTAGTTCTTTGTATTGCACATATAGATCTTGAAACTCTTTAGTAACATGGAGGATATCATGATCATCTAGATTCAGTTGAAGTTTGGTAGCACAAGATTTGAAATCCATAGTGGTAGATGCAAAGCCAAGCATAAAAGAGCCTAGAAGATAACTTGATGTTGAAACTATTGGAGGTAGAGTGTTCACTTGCCAAGATATTAGAGAGAGATTAAAGTGACTTGTCAAACAATATGTCCAAGAAATTTACGACATGAATGACTCAAGTCAATAGCTAGGCAAGATGCCCAAATAGCCAAATAGATAGAGCAAGCAGGGTGACAAGTGAACAACTCTCCAACCCAAGAGTGTAGTCAAGAAATCAAGGCAACCATTTCAGCAAAAATATAACTAGCAAGCATGCATAGACCATGAAGACAAAAAGACCAAGAGCACTAAGACCAAAGAGCCACTTTAAGCATGTTTAAGCACTAGAGACATAGAAAATAAAAATCAAATGATGAAACCCCCCTTAGCAAGCAACACAAGAAAAATGTTAAGACTTGATGCTTTGACTTGGTTGATAAAGTTTGACAATAGTTGATAGCATAGCAAGTTTGATGTTCAAAAACAATTTCTTTCCATGCAAGATAGTGACACATGGAGTAGTCTTCAAACAATCAAGCAAGGGACAAAGCAACCTTACATGATACAAGCATATGTGACGTCTCAAAAGAATTCCCTAGAATTATCGTCATGTGTATGTTCAAAAGATTTTCACAAGTATACCACATTCGAGAACACATCAAGCAATATCTACCTAGAAGTCATGGTTCATTACTCAACAACTTGGCCCACGCTTGATGCTCCTTTGCCTCACACCAAGTGGTTTCCCACAAGAGATATTGGCTTTGTCATGGAAATGCCATAAGCATAACCAAGGGAACACATATGGTGAGTGTAAATCTTGGGGTGATCCGGGTAGTCCACTAGGATCAATCCTTGCACCAAGAAGTTGAGCGGCTAAAAAAGGTAGTTACTAACTTAGGGTTTTTAGATAGGGCTTCCGTTCATAGTGTTCCTCTTGCTCCCAATTACGGGACACCTCACCTTGCGATTAGTAACCGATCTCGCGATCACAAGAGTACCTTAAGCATTCTTGCCTAGTGATCTCCCTATGGTCGAAATCCCATAAGCGATCACACTAGACAAAGATAAACACTACGTCTACCAAGGTTTTGTGTCCTTGATAGCCTTGAGTTTATAGTGGGTTGGAAGAGCCAGGTAATCGGCTTGTTCCCACTTGGGTCGTTCCTCTCAGGTTGTCCGAGAGCAGGCCCTCTAAAGGATTCTAACTACACAAAGTGGATCAAATTTTGGAAGTCAAGATTTCTGGTTCACCACAAGGGTGAAGAGCATACTCTCCTATTCCAATCATTTTCTCCCAAACACGCCAAAAAGATTCAGTTACCCCTTGCTTTTGAAACCAAATGGCAAGTCAAGATTTCTGATTCACCACAAGGGTGAAGAGCATACTCTCCTATTACCAAAAGACTCCAATCACAAGTTTTATGTGCCTATGAAAAATGAACAATTATTCAATGCCACACATGAAAACAAAAAAGCAAGAAATTTGGGTTTTTATGCTTTGGGCAGCCCTGCAAACAATCGTTAGTAGCCCTTATGCATTTGAAGCTTTGACATGCGTTCTTTTTATGCAATGTTTCAATTTTTTTCACAAGGATGGCAACCTGAAATCACAACTTGTTAGCAACAAAAGGTAGTGTGAAATAACATAAAAATCTACAATAAAAAGTGGTGAGTTGCTTCAAAAATCTAATTTATCTTCCAACCAAGTACATGCAAAGAAAGTGCAAGTTAATCACAAATGATTTCATTTTTACTCTTTGATTTTGACCTAGTCATCAAGATTGGACTTGTTTGTTATGATTTCGGATCCAAAAACAAAAATGAAAAGATGAGACCCCTACTAAAAATCAGAGAGCTTTCCAAAAATGCAAGAAATTTAAAAAAAGCTCTTCATTTGCGCTCTAGAGATTGATTTTGTCAAAACAGGCCAAATTTCTCAAATTGAGTTTTTGATCCTTAATATGATCTCAAAATTTAAAACACAAAGAAAGAACCCCCATTAGAATTGAAAAAGCTTTCTGAAAATGTAAGTTTTTTTAAAAAAATCGCTGATTTGCGATCAGAAACGACTTTTTATGAAAAATAAAGAAAAACTCACAAATCCCGAAAATCATGTCAAAATGCTCTGAAAATTGGACTGAGACATTTTGAGCATATATCCAACCTGCAAAAAAAAATTTAGAACCAAACTCTAAGTGGTTTAAAAGATATGATCAAATCTTTAAACCAACTAAGTTTTTGGCCTTCAAACCAATTTACTTATGGCTTGGCCTTAAAATCAAAGTGATAATTCTACAAAAGCATTTGATTAGACCCAATATGCTGCTGTAAAAAACTAGAGATAAGAAATGAAAGCAAATGGAGCTGAAAATTTGATTCAAACCCCACGGTGGGCGCCAAAATGTACACTTGATTTGTGTCACACTCTAAACCCTTCTATCCAAACGATTCCATGAGTTGGAATGTTCGGATGCCGGCTTAGAGCTCCCTATCCACGGAGTGAAAGAGAGTGTATTTCAAGTTCAAGGGCTCTCAGATGAGCCTTAGAGATACTCTTCTTGCTAGTAAACCATGCAATGGGAGGTTTCAAAGACAAGATGCAAGAATGCAAATGTCCCAAGGAGTTCCTCAAGGATGCAATGCAAATGAAGATTAAGCTAGAATGAGAATGTCAAATGCAGCTATGTTAGAATATGAATGAGAGTGTTACAATCCAAATATTAAGCTATGTGAGAGATTATTGCAAAATAGAAGCTAAACTAACATGCAACATGAATCTAAGCTAAAATGCCATGGATGAGAGAATGTAGACAAGGAAGAGAAGTTCTCCACAAAGCTCCAAAGAAAACCTGTTAGAAAACTTGCAGCATAACAATGTTCAAAAGATGGATTGGATCCTTTGAGGGGGAAAGCTCTCTCCCTTTTAAAGATGCACGGACGGTGGAGATCAAGATGAAGATGGTGGATGATCAACGGTTGAATTTGAAAATAGGAGTGATCCATGTGCACACACAAATCAACCAATAGAATATAAGTTGACTTGTCATATAAGACAAAAATCACAAAGCCTTTTCTTTTAATTGTAAAATAGAAAAAGGACTTTATGTGTGCACTTTAAGTGGGTTAGAAGAATGGGGTCTTTTATTTAATTAAAAGGGGACATGTTCTTTTAATCAAATAATGAACTTAGGATAGCATAGTCAAACTATAGGTTATAATCAAATAAATTGATTATTAGCAATTTGGCTTAGGTAAGTGATTAAATTAATTTAGCCAAAACGTTGAAAAGGGGGCTAATAGTCTAGATGACCATTTTTAGGTGATTACATTTGCCCCTCTTTGACTAATGCGTGATCGATCTCGGAACACATTATGTCAAAGAAAATAGAAAGCCAAGTAGGCGGTGATAGATATAGACATTTGATTCCAAAGAATGAAATGCAGAAATAGATAGCAAGTCCTGAATGCACAGCCTGATAGCAATAGTACTGAACACTAGGAAGAGATGATGTTAGAATTCAAGAAGAATACTAACACTTAGAAAAGCAGATAGAGTTGCAGCTATCTATTTCTTAGGAGCATTTGTTTGACCATTTTTAGGTGATTACAATTTTCACATTTTTTAATTTTCTTTTTCCATATCTATATATACAATTTAATAAATTTATTTATATTTTTATAATTATGAATATATCGCACTTCATCAACGCAAATAATGTACAGTCATATTCCATCATATATTTAACACTTCAACTATTTTATAGGTTATGACACATCATCTGCTTCAAGACCAGATTATAGACCTAAACTATAATATAATTTTTTTGTTGATAGTTTTATCTACATCACATTTACAGGTTCACTAGTTGCAGCAAAGAGACGAAAAAAGTCATTTTGACTTGTTCTACAAAAGATTAACTAATGCACTACTACAGATGATCAATATTTGCCCTACTCAAATTTTATGGGATATCTTACAAGTTTTACCCATACAAAAATATTGTATCATCAAATTTGGTACACTTACTTTTACTTACATACAATGCTTCTATCAAATATTATGCATGCTTGTAATGGCAATTTACAATTAAATTGTGAAATACTATTCATCTTGGCAAATTCCTTTGTTGTTAAGCACTTTTATCAAACGTTATGCATTTGTCTAATGACAATTCACTATTATATTGTAAACTACCATTCAGGTTCTAAAATACCATTGTTGTTAAGCACTTTACGACCACCCTAGCCATTTTTGTTTAATAGAAAAAAATCTTAAATCATAAGAAAACTGTATTTAACCCTTCATTCATCTATGCAATTACATATAATAAAACTCTTCATAATATACACTATCAGCTTATCGCTTGAACCTCTTACAAGTAAGTGCTAGTGTACTCCCATTATAATTGATCAGCAAAAAAATCATAATTTTCTGCTCTAAATCTGCTCTTTGATTCTCATGTAAATCATTGCCATAAAATCCAAAACCATTTTAAGCTACGTGAAAATCCAAATCTTCCTTCATAAGAAAATGAGAATCTAGAATCAATTCCATTATATAAGATTTTTGTTGAAGTAAAATCTGATTTAAGAAACCGATACAATCCTTGCTAAGATCATGTAAACTTAGAAGTTGCATGTAATCGTTAAAATCAGATTTTTTCAAAACACAAAAGCTGTAAATGATGGATAAAGATAATCGATTCTTGAAATTAGTTTTTAAAGATTTCATTTTTAAATAAGAATTGTGAATCCAATACCATGAATCAGGTAAAGAATACAAGAAAACCAAAACTTTGTAATTTAAGGGTCCGTTTGGCAACGGGAATACAAGCGGAATAGGCATATGTAAATTCTTAAAATTTTGAATTCTTCGTTTGGATGCATCGAATCGGAATTGGAATACGAAGTAAAATAGGAATACATATTACAATTTTGGCTCAAAAATGAGGTTTTGCAATTCCACCCAAATAGGTGGAATTGGAATACGTATTCCTATTCCATTTTTATTTATTTTAGAAAACATAAATTTTTGAGTCCACGAATTCCCCATCAAATTTTGGCTGAACCAAATAGAGAATAGGAGTACGTAGCCCCATTTTGTATTCCAGAATAAGTATTCCAAAATAGCTATTCCTATTCCCCTATTCCTATTTGATATCATAAATCATGCCCAATAAAAAAACACTATATAAAATAAATTATTCATACTCTCATAACACTTTATGTTCTCTACCTATAGGACAACCAAAGGTTTAAATTTATAATCTCATCCCTTTTATAATTGTGTTGGGTAGTTATAATCTTTAACTATTCAAATTCCAATAGCATACAATTGGTATGACATTACAAATTTTATAATTTTGTAATGTTATACTTTTAAATACATATTAAATTTGGACTCTTGAAAATACTTTATATCATGATATTATTGGATCTCCATTACATTTAAATGACACAAATTAATTTTTTTTATTTTTTATTTTTTATGTTTTTTTCCTGTTTAGGTGTCACTACACTAGTTTGATAACCAACAATATCATGTAGAGGAGAAGGAGGAAATTTTCAATAGTAGTTTCATAATCACCTACTAACAATAAGAAATGGTATTTTTATACAACCAAAAATGGCTCATTTCATCCTTTTTTCATCTATTGACCATTTCTTGAATTTTGGGCTTTTGTACTTGATTAAAGCCAAAGGATAAACATATTGTTGTGTACCCAAAATAGTAAATGGAATGGCATATAATTGGGAATAAATGAACATGAGTGAGTAAATAGTTCTACTTCAACCAGTTAGGTTTAGGCAGTTTAAATAGGCGAGGTATTTCAAAAGTTTGCAATGCAAGAGATCTTAGGGGATGAATAAGTTATATTTGGGTCACTTGTGTGCCCAAGTGGTCTAAGAATTTTATTTCCATTAGAAATAGTTGTTAATCAAGTGTCTTTGTTCAGATTTTGCTGAAGGTTTTCTTAAAATTTTAAGTCTCCAAGGTAAATCCTTATTTCTTCCATTATGTGATTGTTTACTTTCATTTTATTGCATTTACTAAAGTTAACATTGTTTTGATGATTTTAGTATTTTATACTAGTAATTAGAATCTAGTTGATGAGCCATTGTATTAAATGTCCTTCATAGTTTATGGATGACAGAGGGACATCTAATTAAAACTATATTTAATTTGATTTCTGAAATTTCAAATTAAAAACTAGTTTTAAGTAAATCAAACAAACTAAAAGAAGGTGAAACTTTAAACTAATATTACTCTAGTGATTAATAAATACATGTACATACATAATAAACAATGTTGTGCAATATGAATATCTCATTATTATTATTTATTATCCAATAATATACCCATATCATAATATGTTTAATCACTTCCTAAAAGATATATAGCTATAATAGAAGTTTCTGCTTCAATAGAGTGTTTCTTTACATTGACAACATGGTCAGGTTTGATGGTAAGAAGTGCACTATCTATATTTCATACATTGACAAATGATGATAGAATGTGAAGAATTTATGTTAAAAAATAATCGATAATGACCTTTAACAAACTTAAAGTTGGTTATCTTAAACTTGTGATGCTTAATGTTATGAAGGTTTTTGTAGAGGTCCTAGATGATAGATTATTGTTTCTCTTCTTGAATAAACTACTTTTGTTGCAGTAGAATCTGCATCTACTTTTCTTTTTATGGAGTCATGATACTCTCTATTCCATTGTATTTATTCTAAAAAACTTAGTTAACTCCTCTTTGCCTGGTTAATTCTAAGCTTAGAAATGTTGGAAGTCCACACCCTGCTAAGAGCTTAAAAAACATATTTAGTCTACCTTAATTAAAGGGTTTAAAGTCACAACTAAGTAAGCACTTTTTTAGGAAATTTGAATAGGCCTATTAGGAACACTCTATTGAGAGATTTATGCTGATTCACTTGCTAGAATGTATCAGTACTTGATCCTTCAATTAGCACTCTGATGCTAGATTGCATATCTCCTCTTTCCAATTCTAATATGATCTCCTATTTGATAAAATTTGTAATGTCCTTCACTATTAGGTTGCTCTATCTAGTCTTTGGTTTTAACCAATAAACATAACCTCTTTTGCACATATACTAGTCTCTTCAATATCTCCTTCATCTCTCACTCTCTATGTTGATTAAGGGTTTGGACCCTCCTTAAATAACCAATTAGAGAAGATTATAGATCATAATCAATGATCCATATTTCTCCCTTTTGTTGCTTGGTCCTTCCATTTTTCTTATTGGTTACATTGCCTTCATAGGGATTGATGTCCTTTGAAAAAATGCAAAAAAGACTCCTTAGCTATCTCCATAGCCATTAAATCATTTATAGAAGTTGGCCAAAATGGTTTACATAACTATTTGTGTCATTCCAAACACATATACCAAAACTAGTTTACTCGGCACTTGAATACCTTGATGCTTAGTCATAATTAATACTCATTTTGTCACTTGGCTTCTAAATGCTTAGTACTAATTGTGTGACTCAGCATAAACTAGCTCTATTTAGCTCGATGTCTGCTAACTTCTAACTTACTTGGCATAAATTGGCACTCGGTACATACTAGGGTGCTCGACAACCTAAGACTTGCTTGACTCAAACTAAAATGTAAACAAGTCAAAAATCATTTGACCTTCATTGAGTGGCTTGGTTGTAGTGATGAATGACCAACTCTTCCTACGAAATGACTAAGTGTTTGACACTAATAGGCAACATGACTTGGAGATCAACAAGATAACTGATCTATCTCAATGAAATGTGCTATCCATAAAATCCTCTTCTTGTTGTTGTCTTTGTGATTGAAAATTGATTGTTCTTGTGGTTTCCATAGAAAGAAATGCCCAAATCTAAGGCTTCCAACACCTTTCAATTTAATTTCAAGATAAATGAAGGCTTATTTATGATATTATTTAATGTAAGACATGAATGCCTACCAAAACTAGCATAACTTGACAGGTGTATCTAGTATGTAATGCTACTGAAATGTAGAAATATTTCTCGCATGAAATGCTATGTGATTTATCTTGTCCTCGCAACTATACTAAAGTTTTAAAAAAATATATAAGAGTAAATAATGATTATCAAAGTTGAGTCCACAAAATAAAAACTTTAGTTTTAGATTTCTAGTATAATTAACACTCAATATTAGGCTCCTTTTAATTAATTTTTGTGTTAATGTTATTTAAATTTTGGAAGAAAAAAAAATAGTTGCAAGAAACACACAAGATTATCCCTTCAAGTTTGGTCTTTAAAGATGTTAAATGTGACTCCATGAGCATCTACCACAAATCACCAATGTATTGAAAACTTATTACATATTTTCAACGATATGTAATCGTTATTTATCAGGAGCTCATCCATGGAATTTCTAGAATTTAACCAACATACAATTAAAATATCATTAAAATTTTATCTTATCTACAAGAACTAAAAAAATGATGAGAAATATGCTAACCTTGACTCTATTCACTATGATGTAGCTCATCCTCTTATGCATCAAAATTTACATACTATTGTAACTTTATTTATTTTTAAACATAGTGATCCTAGAAGTGGTACATGATGATATTGACAACAATTAGGGGCCTGTTTATTGTAGATAATATTTTTAGATCATCAGTTATTAGTTGTGATTCTTATTCTCAAGTAATAATGTATGAGCAATTCTAGATTTTCTCAATTAATTCTTGTATTATAATAATTTCTAGACTTGGATAATTCTAAACTTTGTATTATAGAACTAATAATATTGATACAAAATCTGAATATTAACTAACAACGCTATGAAATTATGGGGTTAAAAAGCCATTTTATATTGAGAAATTGTACTTACATCACTACATGGTGAAGGAGGCCTATTATATTAATCAATCAACTTGTAGCAAGGGAATGGTTAGCACCTACTAAACTAACAAGTCTATCTATATATAAATTTAACTCACCCTATTCATGTGTTAATATTGTAATGTTTTTATATATTTCTCCAACATGGATTACCATGGAGTGAATCACCCCTATGCCACTCTACTAAGGTTCTCATTTTTGCAACCTACCACCCCTATGCCACTCTACTAAGGTTCTCATTTTTGCAGCCTACCACTCTGTGATCCTGGCTCTTCAAGATTTTAAAAAGTTAAATATCCCCCTATGTCACATGTCTCTATAATATCAGTCTCCTCTCAACTATCTATTCCTAATTAAAATGGTCCATTTCTAAGCTATACAAAGTGTCATTGGTAGAAGTGCCTCCTTAAAGTATTGATTGGTCATTTCATATGGATTTGACCAAGCTCTATTGCTCTAGAAAAATGGACTATGAATTCCTAGTGTTCTAGAATCTTTTCCTTGAACACTAGTTGTGCAACCACTATTTTCTCACAATTTGTATGGGCTTCTACCCTCTTTTCTCTATGATTGAACAATGTGTTTCAATCCTATGGTGGATATGCCTAAAGAAATTTCAATCTAGGTAACTTTGCACTTTTGGAATATGTTAATTCTTGGATGAATCAGAAACCAAATACAAAAATTTATTTAGTAGATTCCCCCCTAAAGTTCATTAGACCTCCCCTAATAGACATTTTATCTAAGTTATCCTTAAAATGATCTTTCCGAAGATGTGGAAATATCAAAATCCTATATGCACATTCCATTAAACTTCTTCTTCATTGCTATAGAGTCATCAATAAAAGTGATGTATTTATTAGCTCCAACAAGCATATATTAGGATGAATGTGTTAAAGCATCAATTATTTTCAACATTAAGAATAGATCACATAGATTTGACCCACCTAATTTAATTATTGTATATATTGTATGCTAGTAGTTAAGTAAATAAACCAGAAGGAGTTAATTCAAACAAAGTTTCTTGAATTCTCATTAGTAGCAAAAGAAACCCTAGATATTGGCATTCTAACCCCAACTCTCCATTATAAAGGAGATTTTATCAAATAAAAAATTCTAAAGAGCCTAACATAAATTGAAATAAAAACTAAAAGAAGCCACACGATCATTCATTTCCAATCCAATGAAACAACCATCTTTCACACATTACAAATTGGAAATTCTTGTCGGTATTTTCTTCTTAAATGTTAATATCCATTGAAAACAACAAAAGAAAAAGTGTATTTGATCTGTTATATTTACCTCTTGCACTTTGTGGTAATATTTTTGTTGATATATCTGTTGTCAAAGTGATTCATCCTTACTGTTATCTCTATCAATTTTGACTCTTTCTTTTCTAGATATTTGTAGAAGACTTCAATATGTTAGAAATCTATGAATTGTACTCACATGATTATTTATGTATATAGGTTTATATAAAAATATATATGAATATATAGACAATCATGCATATGTAGATATAAAATACATATATAGCATTAGTTATATGTATGATTGTCTATATATTTTTATATTTAGTTATTAAAAAATTATATTTGTTTATACAAGTATGGGTCCATATATAAACACACATCTAACATGTTAGTTGAATAGGAAAATTGAACTCACTTCAAATTATAGTTAAAAATATTAACAATTCATTAACATAATGAAAATAAAAGCTAAAATGTAAATGTTATTTTTTTTATAGAACATGTGAAGGTGTTAAGACTACACCAAGTAGTAAGGAAATCAATTAGGTAGCTTAGTTATGGTCCTATAAGGAGGGATTAAGCTCTTTAAATTATGATCAAATTTGAAAGAAAGGAGAAAAGAGTAATACTCATTTTTTTAGCAATTGTCTTGTGAAATCTCATATTGCAATTTTGATTTTCTTAAGGAGGATTCATATCCCTTTATAGGAAAAAAAAATATAGACCTAAACTTAATAATATTATTTTTCAAATTAAATTTATCTAACTCTTACAATTTCTTTCTCACACACAATTAACCAAATTCACTTCTATGTAGTTTATTTTAGAGGAATTTATTTTCATTCACTTAATGCTTGACATAATCATCTGATATCATTTACATATAAAGAGAAATTTATGTCATGAACTTATCTTTGAATGCTAAAATCAATTTCAATTGGTCTATTCATACTAAACCATTTATAGGGGTGATTATCCTTTAAATTAAAAAAATTGGTAAGACTAGAAAACTAGTCCTTTTTCAAAGGTTTGTCCTAAGATAAATTTTTCCCTTTTATATCCATCAATCTTCTAAAGGTGTTTATATGTATGATTATCCTTTGGAGCATAGAAAAGTGTAGATTTAAAAAAAATAGGAAAATAAGAGATTAAAATTAGTTTGATTGCATATATGTGAAAGTGACTAAAGGCATAAGTTTGTGTGGATAAAGGGAAAGGTCTTGTACCAAATTCTAGAGGAACAAAACATGTGATCAATGACATTCAAAGAGTAAAGAAAACTAAATCTTCATAAATGTCTTGTATAATTATTCATTGAGGTAAGTACCCTTTTACTTTTACATTTGATTTCCACAATTAACATTCAACATTTTTACTATATTATATTCATGCTCACAACTTATTTATCTAAATTAATACATTAATTTATTTCTTACATAAATTAGTTATCTATACACCATTTTTTAAGGAAAGTGCACTTTTTTTAGAGCCTATTACCTTAAAAGAAATTGAAGTTTAACCTAAAATATAATTTACATTTATATGATTAATAAATATAATTTAAATATAAATATTTATTATTTCTATTATTAACTAATTTCATTTCAATATTTACTATTTATTAAATAGTGCTTGTCACTATTTACTAAATAATAAAATATAATGATAATAAAATAATGTTATACTTTATAAATATGGATAATAATTATATGATATTAATGTAATTAATAGAAATTATATGTTGAGATTATAAATTATATAATTGATAATTAATTTTTTGATATATGGAAATAGACTTGGAGTTTTCTTTTGAGTGCACATGGAGTTTTTATTTCTTTAGGAGTTGATGGATAGATTTTGAGTTCATTTCTAGTTTAATATCAATTGAGAGGACATTCAAGAAAGTTAATTGATAATGATGTATTTTGTTGGAAAATTACAATTGGTACAATTGTTGTTTTGTCATTGATGTCAAATCTATTGATAAGCTATATTGCTACCTAATCTAGTGTCATATATATTTGATTGAAGAAGAGGATTTGAGAAGTTGCTCATAATAATAGCAACTAGAGGAAAGGTTCAGTTATAAAAAGGAAATTGCAATGGACATTTGATAAGCTTTGATAAAGAAAAGTTATTTTTTATGTCAAGAAAGCTAAGCTAAGCAGAGCAATAGAGTAAAAGGCTAAGGAATGTCGAGTGATACTAGTGTCAACTGAGCCACAGTTAGTGCCAAGCAAATCTAGTGTTAGTGTCAACCGAGTAAGATAGTTGATATTGAGCCTAAAATTTTACAAAAACCAAGTAATTTAGTAATGAACGAGTGTCATTATTTAGAGATTGCCAAGTAACAATGTTGAGAATGATTTTGAGGAAATCATGATTCCCAATCGACTCAATTGATTTCTTAGGAGATGTAAACTATGTTGAATATATGATTGATAAGTTGGATCATTAAATTCAAGGTGAGGATTAGGTAACGACCTAATAGATGAACTCTACAAAAGTTTCTAGAGGATGATCAAGAAGGACACATACAATGAATCATGTTGAACTTGATCGTAAACCCTAAGATCTACGGTGATCATGGAAAGTAGTAAAGCAAAAATTTCCTATTTAAAGAGGTACATAACCAAAACAAATATCAGGAGTACAAGTGTATGTAAGAGACACATACAAACAAAGGTGGATAAAAAATGCACGAGTGTGTTAGTGAATGTGAAGCTCAAGAAGATAGCTTGCATAGATGTTGTTGATATTGATAAGTGAATCTAAGAGAATGGCTTAAGTGTTGTTAAAGGGGGAAGAGTGATTAGTTGAAGAGTTTCCAAGTGAATTGAGATCAAAGATTATAATGGAAAGCTTATCAGTGAGTCAACACATGAACCAAACATAGGTTTGAACTTGCAAAAGTGAGTTGTAATCATATAGATCAAAACCTAATATTTTCTTTCTAATCATTGTAAATAGTTTGTATTGAAATCATTTTAATAGAGATTAACATAATAGTCATTTGAAAGACTTAACAATCTATGTAAATCCTTTAGCAAGGTGACATTCTAACTGGAACTATCATTTAGTCCTCTAATAAGGTCACTCCTAATAGGGTGATCAAATCCTTTAACTAGGTCACATTTAATAGTGTGTATTGTAAACTTTTAATAGGATTGGCTCCTAACAGATCTCACTTCAAAAGAGTGAAAAATGGTGACATGTTGCTGGTGAGTTTTTTCCAAATTGGTTTTCCATGTAAAATCTTAGTGTCAAATCTGTGTTGAATGTTTTATATATTTTACATTTGATGATGTTTTCATTAAGTAGAGCATGTTATGTTTAAGTCAATATTTTTATAGTAGTGATCGAGTAACAATAGGATAAACATAATAGTGAGTGTTTGTGTTTAATTTGTTCAAGTGGTACTTAAGGACCTTGAGTAACTGATTCACCCACCACCCCCCTCTCAGTTATTCTAAAACATTTCTAATAATTTTTATGGGAAAAAAAAATATCGATGGGTAATACATGTTATAAAAAAGTTAAAGAATACACTAATATGATAAAAAAAAAAAAATCATTCATTCATTTAGTCTTTTGTTTGGGTGACTAATTAATAGTGACCAATTATTTAATCATTTATTTGATCATTTATTTAGTCACTTACCTTTGTCTAGCCTTGTGACTTTACCTAATGACCAAATTAGTCATTTATTGGAAACTTATACATTGGAAAACATTACTAGAATATGATCACTTTTAGTCATGTGACTAAAAGTTTTAGTCACATAGTCATTTATTTGTCAAAATTCTACTAGTGATATTTATAAGGAATTTTCTTAGGATAGAGGTGTGAAGAAAAAAAAATTTGCATATGGGATTTTAAAAAATATTTACAATAAAAATCTATTATGAAAAATTAATAGAAAAATAGTATGAATAAAGTAAGAGAAAAAATAAACTAAAATAATTATAAAAACTAAAAAAAAACTAATTTGACCCATCACAAAAATCTAAACTAATTTAAAAGGCTTAAAACTAAAATAATTTAAAATAAGCTAATTTTTTTAATAATAAAATTGAAATCAATTTAGAAAAAATGGATCAAATTTGGTTTTTCTAAAAGAAAACATATATTAACTTGGAAATTATGAAATCATATGCTAATTTATAAATAAAATGATGAGAAAATAAGTGAAGTGTATAGCCAAAGGAGTATCTAGCAAGAGGGATGACACTTTTCGAGCAAGGAAAAATTATTTATGGGAACAAAGTTCCCGCATAAAGCCTATTGGCTCAATTAAAAAAAAATATATTTTGTAATAGCAATTATTCTATGTAATATAGAATAGAAAGGTAAAATTTAAATGTGCTTTGATATCGTATAATTAATTATATAATAACAAAAAATGATATATATTTTTAAGGATTTGAGCAATAAAAATCCATAGATCCCGTAGAACACCTACATGTAAGAACCTATCACAAAGAAGCAAAGACAAGAGAAGGCAAGGGTTTTGCTCTATAAATATGCAAGAATATAATTATAGACAAAAAAATAAGTAAAATAATACAAGAGATCAATCCTTATAGAAGGAGATCATAAAACCTAAAAGGAAAACCCTAAGAGGTAAAAAATATTTAAAAGTTAATATTCAATTATTAAATGACAATAAATTTTTATAGAGTGAATCTTAAGAAGGGAGTAAAAATAATTAAATTAATTATTTACTTTAACACCCCCCTTAAGATGAGCAATAATGCAGCTACAAATAATGCAAGAAAATGAAAAGGAATTACAATGTTGAAAGCATAAATGGGCCTTGACAACATGGCCTAATGAGGTACCCAACACAACCAAATCTTTGTAAAGGAAGAAATAGAGAAAACTACATGGGAAAAACCCTACTAAAAAAAGAGATAGAAGAATGCTAAAATAATAAATAGAAGGAAGAAAGAACTTGTCACTGAGACCCCCCAAGGATAACTTCCTTCATCGAAAGCATAGAATAAAATTGAAGATAGTGTGGGGATGCAAAAGGTTTAGTGAATATGTCAGCAACCTTCTCTATAGTGGGAATATACTCCTAGGTAAGAGAACCCTCATGTATAAAATTTTTGATGAAGTACATTTGAAGCTCAATGTTCTTGGTTTTTTGGTGCTCAACTAGGTTGTGGGAAATGTGTATAGCACCCTAATTGCCACACCAAAGAAAGATGGAACTATCAAGAGGAAAACCAAACTCTATCATCAACTGTTGAAGCCATAAAACCTCCTAACTAGCTAGCACAACCAACATGTACTCTACCTCTATATATGATAATGAATGAGCATGCTACTTCTTGCAAGACCATGTGATAGGACCAACACTAAGACAAAAAAAATAATGCAAAAAGTAAACCTTCGATCATCAATATCACCAACCCAATATGATTTTGTATAACCAACCATATGAGGATCCCCTGATGTATAGTGAATTTCATAACATGTAGTACCCTAAATGTACCTCAAGATACATTTGGAAGCTTGCAAATGACTCTCATGAGGATCATGTGAGAATCTAGGGACAAGTCCAATCGTAAAGGAAAGATAAAAATGTGTGTGTGTGTGTGTGTGTGTGTGTGTGTTTTAGGTACAAAAAAATGCCCACAAGATATCTATATAAAGTGGAATCTATTGTAGGAGTAGATAAAGTGGTAGATAAAACAACACCCAACTGAAAAGGTGTGCGAGAAGGCTTGTAACAAAGCATGTTGAATCTTTGAAGCATATCAAGAGCATACTTATACTAGAGTATGGCTATCACATATGAAGACTAAAAACCCTACATCCCCAAAAAATAGTGCATAAGTCCAAGGTTTGTCATCTCAAACTACTCTCTCAAAGCTCACTAACCACTCTAAATCATAGAGGATGAACTATGTGTAATAATGAGATCATCAATATATAATAGAAGTATCAATAGATCAACCCCATGAAACTAAATGTACACTATAGGATCAAAATGACAATATTTAAACTATGATGGAAGCAAAAAGGAATCCATCTTCTCATACCAAGCCTGAGGGGCTTGTTTGAGACTATATAAATACCTCCTAAGTCTACACACCATAGAAGAGTCCTACACAAAAATTTGAGGCTGCTCCATATAGATCTCCTCATGTAATTCTCCATGCAAAAGGCACTCTTTACATCCATATGAAATACCATCCATCCCTTAGAAACCACAAGAGAGGGTAAAAGGAAAATAGAATTCATTTTGTGATATTGCAATCAAGATTAAATTATGTAGCTTTTGAGTCAAATTCATTGAACCATGTTTCATGATTAGTGATTCGTACATGAATCCATCTCTCATGAGAATAAATGGAATACTTATCACTCTTTGGATCTAGGTTATGCTCACAAAGGTGAAGCACCGAGACTTCTCGGGAGGGCACCCATCCTAATACTACTCCAACTCAAGCGCACTTAACTACAAAGTCTCCTCCATGGTTAGACCCACTCTACTTGCAAACCCATTTACAAAACCTTCACCAATTGTTGTTCCTTATTAACCATTCATTAGAAATCCCCTTAATATCATCAAGTGATAAGTAGGAGATAATTCCACAGAAAGTCAAATTGTGATATTGCTATCAAGATTTAACTGTGTAGTTTTTGAGTCAAACTCATTGACCCATGTTTCATGAGTAGTGATTCATATATTAATCCATCTCTTCTGAAAATTAATGTAAAACTTAACACTCATTGGATCTAGATGATGCTCACAAAGGTGCACCAGGAGGTCACCCATCCTAGTACTACTCTAGCTCAAGTGCATTAAACTACAAAATTTCCTCCATGGTTAAACCCACTCTATTGGAAACCCCATTTGAAAAACCTTCACCAAGTATTGTGGAGTAAAAGTAAAAAGTCGTGTCACCTTTGAGGCTAACTTATCAGAACGACTGAATTTGAGTATTTCTATCTAAAATTCAATTTTGTTAAAACATATGATCTTAGCTAAATTAATTCTAGCTAAGTGTTATATGGTCTCACACTTTTCCAATTGGAAATGGCTATTAAATGCATGTTTTATACTAGTTTGTATCCAATTACTAAAGAAATAAGATTATTTAAGAAAAGTAGAGTTTCAATAACTCATACTATTTTTTATGATTTTTTTTAATAACATATAAACACCATTTTATAGAGTTCTGAGTCAATAATATTCTCATGTAGATTTTATAGTATTTTAATTAGATATGGTATATTGTAATTAAAAAATCCTATAAGCACGTACTGTAACACTCGAAAAGATGTCAATTTTGAGAAAGAAAAAAATTATTAAATATATCAAAAAATGCTAAAATTTATATGATGTTCTAGAGGAGAGAGTCCTCTTTTAGAATGTATAAGTTTTCTCTTAGTTAGAATAGATTTGTTTTGAAAAATGTGGTGGGAGATGAAAATTATCAATTTTAGGTGAGTTGAAATTTGAATCATTATAAAAGAGAAAATATAGGTCTAAAGCTAATTTTTATTTTTGATTTTCTAGCTATATATGTTATCTATAACATAGTCTGAGATCAAAAGTAAATAAATTTATTTCCCTATAGTTTTGTGGTGGGAACTAGACCCCCAAATTTTAGCATTTTTCAATAGCTAAAAAATTGTCTTTAAAAATTAAGAAAATATATCAATTTTTATACCAAATAATTATTAAAAATTATAATCCTAGACTTCATCCATTTCAAAACATTTCATTAGTTTGCTTAATTTTCAAATTCAAAATAATAATACCAATTTTATGTCATTGAAGGTGAACAATTATACTTTTGTTAGCCTTTTTCTTTACAAAAGTGCGACATAGGTTTGTGCTTTCACCTTGTACCTTATGAAACATTCATTAGAAAGACCCTTAAGGTGATCAAATGGCAAATAGGAGATATTTCCATTGCAAGACAAAATGTGATATTGCTATCATGATATAATTGTTTAGTTTTTGAGTCAAATTCATTGAACCATGTTTCATGAGTAATGATTCATCTTGGTGATAGGAGAAAAGGTCTCAAAGTAATCAAAACCCTCTACCAATGAAAAAATCCTTTACAAAAAGATATTCCTTATACCTATCAATATAACCATCTGTAGCAGACTTGGTACGGTATACCCACCTGCACCAAACCAACTTTCTTCCTTTTAGAAGATGATAAAGATCCCAAGTGTTTTTCTTCATCAACTAAGAGTACTCCTCATCCATAGTCATATCCCAATATGAGTGTCTATTTCATGTAAAAGAATATGTGGATCATATTAAATGGTATACCTCAATAGTCCAATACTAGATGTTTGAGCATGAGTATGGAAAGAATATGAAGGATCTCATTCCATAGGTTCAATTGCATCAATAGTATCATGAGCCCACCTAGGAACTCATTGAATATATGGTGGAGGTGGATCATCATCAGGATATTCCTTAGAGGATACACAATCTTGTAGAGGAGAAGAGGAAGTACTAGGTAGTGAGGGAGAAGTTGGCAATGGAGGCTCCATATGAGGATGGCGCTCATAAAACTAGACATCTTACCAAAACAAGACCTCTCTAGAATTAGGTTCAAACAACCTATATGCCTTCACATCCTCATAGTATCCAAAAAATATGAGTGATTAGATCTTCCTCTCCATGATTTTCCTTTGAGCATCTGGAATAAATTCTTGAGCCTGACTACAAAAAATACATAATGTAGAAACACTAGGCTTGACATGAGTTCAAACCTCCTTAAAAGTAAAATTTCACAATACCTTGTGAGGCATCTAATTCTAAATATATTTGGCACAATTAATATCCTTATCTGAAAGTAAAGAACTCATATCTTGAGACTGTATGCTACAGTTGGTCATCTCCCATAATGTTATGTTCTTTCTCTTAGCAACCCCATTCTATTGAGGGGTATGAGGAACTATAACCTAATGTTGTATTCCATGCTCAATGAAAAAATATCTAATAGATTGATTCACATATTCCCTTCCTTTTATAGTACATATATGTTGGTATAGTGATTTAGAATAACTGGGAGGGGTGAATCAGTTATCTCTAGGTCTAGATGTACCAATTCATCTTTTCCACACTTCAAACAACTTAGATCTATCCTTTATATAGCTTGTTCTATATAGAAACTTATCAGTAACATAAAACTTACAGTCTACCATCCCAATAATAACTAGTTTACAGAATGTAAAACATTAAACAATAAACATCTCAAATAATATCTACACAAGTAAGACATGAAGATTTAACTTGGAAACCCAATTTGGAAAAATCCACTAGTAACATGTTACCAATTTTTTGCTCTTCTAAACTGAGCTATGTTAGGAACTAATCCTGTGAAAGGGTACAATATACATTGTTGGGTGTGATCTCATTAAAGGATTTGATCACTCTATTAGGAGTGACCTTGTTAGAGGAATTAAGAACATTCTATTTGAATATCACTTTGATTAAAGGATTTACAAATGGCTGATAAGTCAACCTTGATTAAAGGATTTTAACTAATATAATTATTAGGAAGTAACATAAGGTTGATATGATAAATACAACTCACTTTTAAATACATATCATAATTTGGTTCGATAGTTGATTCATTGACTGGCCTCCACTATCATCTTCATCATTGATTTTCTTGGCAACCCTTCAAGTAATAACTCTTCACCTTAGCTCTTCTTTGTTTAGCCTTTTGCTCAAGTTTGGTAATCAATAGAAACAACAAATTGCTCCAACCTCTCTAGGTTAGTCCTTATGTCTCCTTAAATAGGTAGCTTGATCTTTTTCTACTTAAACATCATCATTGATCTTAGGTTTAGGTCAGATTCATTAGATCCTTCCATCTTTTTAATTCCTCCTTCTCCTTCTAACAACTCCTCAAAACTTCTCTTTGAATCCATGCTTGGAAATGCTCAAACACAGTTTATCTTGTGTTAAATGTTACATCTCATCAATGCTTATCTTCAACATGCTTTATATACTTCAAGAATTCAACTATGTTGGCGAAGAATCTTAATTCCTCCATAAAATAACAAATTCTGACACTCAAACAAAACTATGTTCCTCGGCCTTGATCATCACTAAGTTTCTTCCTAAGCTTATACTGTCTTCACTCGGTTATTTTATTAAAGTTTAGTCTAACTTTTTTTATACTCTGTCTTTGATGGTGCTCAGTTGACACTATATTTTCTTAATTCCTATTGTTCACTTAGTCAACACTAGCACAACTCAACTTCAACTATAAGTTCCTTAATCTTCTACTTTAAAGCTTAGTTAAGCCTATGTATATGTTCTTCACTAATCTTCTCTACTAGGCTTCAACACAACTATCTTCTCCACTTAGTGTTATGACTAAACAACACATTTTTTGGTATCTCTAACCATTTTTGTCTATTTTTGTCAAATACTTAGTCATATACAAGGAAAAGTCAAATGGTCATCACTATGATTGAGCTACTCTACATAAGCCAAGTCATTGATAGAATTGTATATAGATATGTATTTATCGAGTTCTATAGAAGCTGAGTAATATTTTGGTTGCCAATTATTTTTCATACAATTCAAATATATTGATGCAAAGTTACATTAATGATGTTGAGTATAGTAGAGACTGAGTATTAGCAAAGGGTTGAGTATCAGAAATAGTAAGTGTCGAGCAATGCAGAGCTTACATACAAATCATGAATGGTACAAACTTTTAGGTAAACCATTTTCAAGACAACTTGGAAAGAACATTTAATATTTGTAGACATTGTTACAAAAGAGGTTACATTTTTTGTGATGTGGATTACAAATTCCTATGATTTGTGATGAAAAAATCAAATGAAGAGGAAAAATAAGGAAGCGTCTAGAAAACTCTTTATGAAACTATTTAAATAGAGAAGATCCTAACCTAGATGAAGTGTGTGTAATAGATAATATGAAGAGAGGAGTAATATATGTATGGTGAAGTGATGGATCAACATCATAGAAGAATCAAGAATAAGTGTTCTATTATTTCTTAACAGAGAAAGTGACCTAGTCACATTAGTGAAGGGGAAACAAAGCTTTATTAGATCAGAGAGAGCATCATTTTGCAAAGAGGAGACCTAAAATCAATTTACAGAGAAAATTGAGGGTCAGGTACCGAATCAATTCTAGTTAATTAAGTCAAGGTAAATCTTTTAACATAGTGGTCTTAATAGATCTATGTAAATATCCTAATAGAGTTGTTACTTTATTTGAAGTGTAAAATCCTTTAATAGATTGAGACCTAATAATCTCAAAAGCTTTTAACAGGGCAGACCCCTCATAGGGTAGATCATATTTAATGGTCAAATATTGTAACCCTAATAGGTTAAGTTTATGACTATAGTAGTGAAGATTTGTGGGTATCATCCACACCCTAGTTTTACCTTCACCTTTGAGGGTTTCTAGGTAGCCAAATATTGTGTGATGTTTTTAATTTTCATGCATGTGATGGATTAGATCTACATATTACAACAAGTTTAACATGCATAAGACAATTGGTGAATGATTGAAAATTACAAGTGTTAAGATACTAATTCAACCACACCCCCCCCCCCCCTCCCAACCCCTCTCAGTGTCTTGGTGTCCAATTTATACTTCCAACAATTGGTATTATATTTATTGGTTCTCTTGGAGAAGCTTCACCACTTGGAGGTTAGATCTTGGAGATGGAGGCTTATAAACTAGACAAGGTTATTGACAATCATGTGATTGAAATCCAACTCATACTATAGCAACTTGAGAAAGCAAGACATGGCCTAAAGAAATCCCTAAAAAGAAGAAAGGAATTGGCTATCCAAGATAAACAATTTTTCTATGAAGAAGTCGAGACTAAAAGATTGTTTGAAGCAATCAATCCAAATGAAATAGAATCTATAGATCTACTTGAAAAGAATAGAATCCTAAATGAAGAAATCAAATTACTAAAAAAGGAACATGAAATTCAATGAATAAGGCTATGTGAAGTGACTGAGAAAAGGAAGATAAGGTCATGGCTAAGGAAGACAAAAGGGTAATGACAACTAGACTTGAAGAAAGGATATCAAATTTGCAAAACCTGACAAACACTCAACTAGAAATGATGAATTAACTAATGCTTAAAAATTAGGAACTAAACTGAAAGGATATGGATATAGCATATCTTAGATTAGAGAAGGACGTACTAAAGAATGAACTATGAAATGAGAAAGAACTTATGGAAAGATTCAACAATTCAAATGAAGCAACAAAATATTATGAAGAACTTATATTGAAGTCATCTGGTAGTATTAATGGTTCAGGAAGTTCATGTATCGAGCAAGGAGAATCATCCAAAAGTGAAGAAATAAAAAATGAAAAGCCTAAAAAAAAACCAATATGCTATTACTGTAAAAACTTGGTCATACTACAAACATCTGTAGAAGTAAACATGGTATGCAAAATCCTAAATCCAAATTTACTGATCATTATTTTTATTGCGAGAATCAAGGACATCAAATACATGAGTGTAGGTCAAGAATGAAGAATGCATCAACTACACCTATATTTGAAGGATATTGCTATATAATAATACATTATATATAATACATCATTTCCTAACATAAAATGCACCAAGTTCATATTTTTGTATATAACAATGCATGATTAATCTTAGATTGGTTTAGTTCATGCTAAACAAGTAATACATGTCAAGCATAAGTTGCCAAATAGTATATTTTGACCAAGAGATATACTATAAGTGTTGAGTCACTCAAGTGTCGAGTAGATAGTACATGTCGAGTCATTTAGATGTTGAGTGATCAATGGATGTCAAATCATTTAGAGGATTGGTTACAACATTGAAGTTGTAGTTGATGCTAAGTATTAGGGACTTCAAGTGTTGAGTGATACAGTTTTGACATAGTTGTTTGTAATGGCACAAACTACTATGTAAATTGTATTGGATCCAACTTGAGGATTTTTTTGTGATCCTAGATGATAAGGATGAATCTTTATTGGGGATCCCTATGCACAACACATAGCCAATAAGAAAAAGGGAAGGATTAAGTGGCATAATTGGTGAATCACAAGCATTAATTCATACCTAACACTAAGTCACCTAGGTCTTCTTAAGGAGGAAAAACCCTAAACTTTTATAAATATAGAAGGAAAAAAGAGAGAAGTTTGTATTTGTAAATAGAGAATTCATGGTGACTAAAGTATTGTGAATGAGATACATTTCAAAATTAGATTAGAGGATAGAAGAGATACATCTAATTAGAAGGATTAAGGATACATGCAAATAGGTGATCTATTATCTAGCAGTAGAGTGCTAACTATAGGATCATTGCTAATACGTTCTAGCACATGAATTAGTTAAATCTCTTAATAGACTATTGTAAATATTTTAATAGGTTTCTTACTTTATTACAAGTTAAAGTCCTTTTACCAAGAGCACTTCTAATAGGGTGTTGAAATCCTTTAATAGGGGAAGATCTAAAAATCTTATATGCCTTTAACAAGGAAGACCTTTCATAGGGTAGATCATGTTTCATGATCAAACATTTTAACCTTCATTGGATACACTTTATTACTGTAGTAGTAGAGATTTGTGGGTGTCATCCCCACCCCAATTTTACCTTCTTATTGGAGGGTTTTTGAGTAACCAAATATCATGTGTCATACATATGTTGAATGTTTATTTACTTTCAAGTTATGGATGTATATGCTTAATGTGGTATTTCAGTTTACATGCATAGATTATGAGATGGATGTGTGGTGAATGATTTTAAGGTTGAATTTTTAAGTTTTAATTCATCCCCCCTCTCTCAAAGTTTAATTTTCCCATTGTATTTCCAACAATTCATATTAAAGCCTTGTTCTTTGGAAAGTAAAGCTTTGCATCTTTAAGGAAAGATCTTGGAGATGGAAGTCTACAAGTTGGGAAAGACTATTAAGAAATAGAAAATATAAATATAAATTTTCCTAGCTAAATGAAGCAAGATATAATCTAAAGCATTCACTCAAGAGAACGAAAGATATAGCCATTGAGGAGAATGGAACACAATACCAAGAGATTAAAACTATTAGACTATTTGTTGAAGGAAACACAAGTGAATTTGATGCAACAATTGTAAATCTGGTGGAAAAGAATGAAACCCTAACTAAAGAGATCATAAATCTCAAAATAGAACAAGAAGTCCAATCAATATTACTATGTGAGGTGACTAAGCAGAAAAAGAAACATGAGGAAGACAAAGTCATGATTGAAGATGACAAAAGAATATTGACCAACAGATTGGAAGAGAAGACATCAAAGGTGAATAAGATTGCTCACGTGCAACTAGAAACATTGAATCAAATGATGATTTCTAATCATGAATTAAATGGAAAATATATTGAGATCATAACACTACAGTTATAGAATGAACAACTAAGAAATTATCTAAAAAGAGAAAAGGAGTTTGTTGAAAGCTTTAATAGACCTAGTGAAGCTATCGGGTATTTTGAGCAACTGATGAGATCTCCTAGATTCAGTAGTGATACTATTGGATTAGGATACACTGGCACTAAAGAATGAGAATCATATAAAAGTGATGAGGAGAGAAGTAACAAAGGTAAGAACTCCAAACCTACTTGTCATAATTGTGAAAAATTAGGGCATACTCCCAATGTTTGTAGGAGAAAGACTACAAATCAGAATCTTAAGCAAAAGTTCATGGGTCACTATCACAAATACAACAAACAAGGACATCAGGCACATGAATGTAGAACTAAGATCTTTGTTAGAAAGGTTAATCTTTCCTTGGATGTATTAATTGGAATATTCCAAGGGTCCCTAAATGTAGTTTGTCCTCTTGTACACATGTGGAGGACATGTCATTGTTTGTCCTTTATTCCACATGTAAGGACAACTCTTGTTTATTTCTTTATTTAGTTTATCCTCCTTAAGAGGATTGTGACACTTTGCACACACCTATTATGAATGTGGCATTCATAGAAATGGGAGTTACAAATGCAACTCCTTTCTCATCTCTATATAAGAGATGCTCCTCCTTCTTTCTTCTTCACTCTTATCACTTTGATGTTATTGTATTGAGCTATTTTTCTCCAACACTCTCTCTCTCTCTCTTCTCTAGGCATTTGCCTTCATTCATAATACTCACAAGGGGTTTTCTTTGCTTTCCCCTTATAAATCCTTGTCTCCATTGTTGAACCATCTTGGTGTATGCTCTTGGATTTTTCTTATCTTATGGTAACATTGTTTCACACTTAACTTACTTGGATTGTTTCTTGTTCCTTGCTCAATCTTATCATTTCTTACATGGTATCAAAGCTTGGCTATCTAATCCTTGTTTTAAGTTTTGTGTTGAAGGTTGCCATTCATTGGAGCACACCTTATTTGGAGACGTCATTGAGAGAAGAAGTTTGTGTTGCAATTTTCTGCTCACTCTAACGTCCTTTGTGTGCAAATTTTATTGCATCATTTTTAATCATTTTTTACTAACCCTCTTTGGAAGGCTTGCCGCCAAAGGATTTTCCTATAAAAGTTTCAATTTTTTTTTTGTTTTGGAATGCGTGCCATCAAAACAACAAAATATTACTTCATATCATTTATTTATTATTATTGAAGGATATCATTATTTAAAGTGTGCTTTTAAAAAATTTAGGTCCTTCAATAGATTAGTTTTTAAAAAAATTGAAATTTAAATCATTTCTTATATTTCTATTTTAAATTTTATATCTCATTTGAGATATTTTAAACCTTTCATATTCATATTTAAAAAAATAAATAAATATCTATTTTGATATATAAAAAGTTTTTTAATATATATGAGATTTTAGATATCTCATTTTTTTTCCAAATCTTTGTTGGGCGATCGCGCCACCCGTGCGCCACCTTCGCCCAGCCCGCGCGCCACCTACGCCCAACCCGTGCGCCACCTGTGTGCCATCTACACCCAGCCCACATAACACCCCCACCACTTGCACAACAACTGCGCTCAGCCTGTGCCGCATTTTTGGCCAATTCCAAAACCTCAGCTGCGAGATACTCCATGACGGTTGCAAGATAAACAGGAGCCCCGTCACTGACACATTTAGCATACCTGCCATTTTTTAAATATCTGCCGATTCTTCCCACGGGAAATTGAAGACCGGCCTTTTGAGACCTTGTAACTGATTTTACGCCCTTTCCTTTTTCTCTACCACCACGCAGACCCACCGCTCCCGCCGCTGCCTGCGTGCAGACCACCCGTCATCCGCCGCTGTCTGCACTTTGGCCACGGGTCACCCGTAGCCTGCACGGCCCGACCTAACACCTCTGCTGCGGCCTGTGTTCAGGCCACGCGTCACCCGCCGCCTGCGCAGCCACTTCATCCGCTCCCCCCTTATCATCTATTCAAAGTCCAGAGTGCTAACCACACATTTTTTTTTAAATCTCCGCTCGGTCTGCCCACCTTTTCACCGACGCCCTTTTGTTTAATTTATTTTTTAGAAGTTTTTTTTAAAAAAGAAACCTTTTTAACCTTACAAAGTTTATTATAACAAACAAAAAAAATTTATATTCAATTTTTTTTTTAGAAAAAAATTCATTTCATAATTTTTTTTACTCTAATTTGTTTTCTTTGAAATAAATATTATATATTTATATCATAAATTATTAATTTTATATATTAAAAAAAAAATGAGATTTTTTTCAATTAATTTAATTTTCAAATCAAGGAGTTTTTTTTTAAATTCATCAATCTTTTAATCATGTCAACCTTAATTTCAGAAATAAAACTTAGTTATTCTAATTATCATTCCTGGAAAACTCATATCTCATTCATTTTTCATTTTAAACACCTCTTTGAAATAGCCACTGATCCTTCTCTTGAACCTAGTTTAGTGGCTACCCAAGACGAGAAAGATACTTGGAAATCTAAAAATGAAGAAGCTTTAGGTTTAATTGGTATTTCCATTATTCCATATTTATATGTGTTAATTGCTCACTATTCTAAAGCTCATGATGCATGGTCCATCTTGCAAACCAAGTATGACAGTGGAGATGAATACCGCAAAATACAGTTGCAGGATCAACTTGAAGATCTCAGGTATGCAGATTTTAAAAGTATGGATGAATTTCTATTAAAATTTGATTCTCTTAAAAGCCAAATTATTGCCTTAGGTGTTCAATTAGAGGACATTCCTTTAATTCATCTTATTCTTAAAAAGTGTCTTCCTAGACAGTTTCAACAGTTTATAACTAATATTCATGCACAGCTTGCTATTCCTACTTTAACTTCTCAGTTAACTTATGTTATTTTTCAAACTTTATTAAGACAGGAAGAAGCTAAGCTAATTTAGTTTGGTACCCTTAAATCAACTGAACATGCATTTGTGTCTAGAAATTCAAATAATAATTTTTGTTCCAATAATAATAATAACAGCAAACAATATAATCCTAATTCAAACAATAAATTTCATACGAAATATAATAATAATAACAATCATCATAATAACACTCGTAATACTAATAATCAAAGGAATCATTCCAATTCCAAACCTCATTGTTGTTATTGTGGCAAAGATGGTCATATTATCAATAACTGTTTTAAAAAGCAAAATGATAAAAAACCTATGAACAATAGTAACAATAATAAAAAATCAAATCATAAAAAAGATAACTCTACTAATTCTCGTCATGCTTTTACTTGTAGCTTTAATCTTTGTAGACCTTTAGAATGGATTGTTGATAGTGGTGCATCACAACATGTAACTTCTCATAAAGAAATTTTTGATTCTTTACAACCTGATATTGCTAACATTCCTATTCAGTTAGCTAATAATCAGACTTGTAAAGTTGAAGGATTAGGTGATGTTACTATTCCTAATGGTAAATTGCATGATGTATTATATGTACCTAACTTGAAAACTAATCTACTTTCTGTTTCACAGTTATGTCAGGACTATAAAGTTGAATTCTACAAAGATACATGTTATATCATAGATCCTCAAATTCAAAAAGTGATTGCTCATGCTAAAATGGATAATGACAATTTGTTTAAATTCCATGAATTTGCTAGTTCACGTTATTCATTACATACTTCTATTGATTTCAATATATGGCATGAAAGACTTGGCCATTTAAATTCAGATTATATTACCTTCATGCAAAAGCACAATATGGTTGATGGCTTGCCTCACATTATTCCTTCTAAGATTGCCTGTACATGTTGTATGAGTGGTAAGATGCATAGGGAGCCCTTTCCAAGTGGAAAATCATGGCGGGCAACTCATAAGTTGCATCTTGTCCATAGTGACCTTTTGGGCCCCATGGAGAATAACTCCATCCAAGGTTCTCGGTATGCACTTACCTTTGTTGATGATTTTTCTAGACGAACTTGGATCTATTTTTTGCATAGCAAGGATCAAGTTCTTGATATATTCATTGAATTTCAGTTATATGTTGAGAGGAAATCTGGTTTTAAACTTAAAATTCTTAGAACTGATAATGGAAAGGAATATGTGAATAATGCTTTTCACTCTTATTTGAAATCATGTGGAATTAAACACGAGCTTAATATTCCTTATACACCACAACAAAATGGTGTGGCAGAAAGAAAGCATCAGACCATTGTTGAAATGGCTAGAAGCATGTTGCATGCTAAGAATCTGCATTATAAATTTTGGGTTGAAGCCATGTTTTGTGCAACTTATATTCTTAATAGGACTCCTACCAAAGCTCTCAAGGTTATTACTCCAGAAGATGCTTGGTCTGGTAGGAAACCTAATTTACATCATTTGCGGATTTTTGGATCTATTGCTTATGTTCATACTCCTAAACAGAAAAGGCATAAATTAGATGCAAAGTCATCCCCTTATATGTTTGTTGGTTATGATGAAAACACTAAGGGTTATCGTGTTTATGATTCCACTACTAACAAAGTTCAAGTTGCTAGAGATGTTTGTATTGCAGAAAATGGAGTCCATGACTATTCTACTACACATGATGGAGAATTCAATGGCACTAAAATAGTGTTGGTGGAGGACCAACATCCTTCTCTTAACCCTTCAACTCAAGTACCACCTATTATTTCTGCTCCTACAACTCATGATATTCAAGTAGATACTAATGATGCTTTTATTGCTAATGATTCTTCCTCTAGTGATAATTCTATTACAACTAAATGTAAACCTAAATGGGCTCAAAATTTAGTCAATGAAGGTGATGATTACATTTCTAGATTTGGTGGAATTAAACATAGAAGGATTAATTATTGTAATTATTCTTTGATGACTACTATTATGAATTCTAACAATCCTAAGTCTTTTGATCAAGCTAACTCTCAACCTCATTGGCAGAAAGCCATGCAAGAGGAATATGATTCTTTAATGGCTAATCAAACTTGGGAATTAGTCCAGTTACCTCATGGCAAGAATATAGTTTCATGTAAATGGTTATACAAAACCAAATTGAATACTAATAATGAAATTAGTAAATTTAAGGCTAGACTAGTTGCCAGAGGTTTTTCACAAATTGAAGGATTAGACTATAATGAAACTTTTGCTCCTGTTGCTAAAATGCCTACTATCAAATTAGTTCTTGCTTTAGCCTCTAAAATGAATTGGCCCATTCATCAAATGGACATTAAAAGTGCCTTCTTAAATGGTGATTTACATGAAGAAATCTATATGGCTCAACCTCCTAGATTTGTTAAGAAAGGTAGTGAAAATCTGGTTTGCAAACTGAACAAATCTATTTATGGTCTTAAACAATCACCTAGAGAATGGTATTCTAAAATTAATTCTTTCTTTATTTCTCAAGGTTTTGCTAGAAGTAAGAATGATCCTAATTTGTATATTAAACATACTAACGATGATATTATCATTGTTATTGTTTATGTAGATGATCTAATTCTCACTTCTAGTTCAGATGCCTTGATTTCTAATATCAAGTTTCAACTTAAACAGAAATTTCAGATGACTGATTTAGGTATCTTACATTACTTCTTAGGTATGCAAATTTTCCAAACTCCTAAGGGTATCTTTCTTTCTCAAAGCAAGTATGCTTATGATCTTTTAAAAAAATTTAAGATGAATGACTCTAACCATGTTTCAATTTGATGTGAATTAGGTACTAAATTAATGACTGATATGAATACTCCTTTTGTTGATGAAACTTTGTATAGACAGTTGGTAGGAATTTTAAATTATTTAACTCTTACTAGACCTGATATTGCTTATAGTGTTGGTTTAGTTTCTCGATTTATGTCTAAACCTCAACAAACTCATTTTAAAGTTGCTAAATGAATCTTACGGTACATTAAAGGAACTATTAATATGGGATTATTTTATGATGCAAATTTTGAATTTATTCTGCATGGCTATACCATGTAAGAAATGATAAGATTGAGCAAGGAATAAGAAACAATCCAAGTAAGTTAAGTGTGAAACAATGTTACCATAAGATAAGCAAAATCCAAGAGCATACACCAAGATGGTTCAACAATGTAGCTAAGGAAGCTTTATGGCTTAGAAGACTTCTTGAAGACTTGGGTCTACCTCAACAATTACCTACCCCTATACATTGTGACAATCAAAGTGCTATTGCCTTGGCAAAGAATCTAGTTTTTCATGCACAAACCAAACATATTTCACTTCAACGTCACTTCATTTGAGAACAAGTTGAAGACAAGAAAATTGCTCTTCTTTATTGTAAAGGAGAAGATCAAGTGGCTGATATTTTAACCAAACCACTTTCTAAAGAGAGATTTCAGTTCCATTGTAAAAATTTGGGCTTACAACCCGTTGATGTAAACTCCCCAAGTAAAGATTAAGGGGGGGTGTTAGAAAGGTTAATCTTTCCTTGGATGTATTAATTGGAATATTCCAAGGGTCCCTAAATGTAGTTTGTCCTCTTGTACACATGTGGAGGACATGTCATTGTTTTTCCTTTATTCCACATGTAAGGACAACTCTTGTTTATTTCTTTATTTAGTTTATCCTCCTTAAGAGGATTGTGACACTTTGCACACACCTATTATGAATGTGGCATTCATAGAAATGGGAGTTACAAATGCAACTCCTTTCTCATCTCTATATAAGAGATGCTCCTCCTTATTTCTTCTTCACTCTTATCACTTTGATGTTATTGTATTGAGCTATTTTGCTCCAACACTCTCTCTCTCTCTTCTCTAGGCATTTTCCTTCATTCATAATACTCACAAGGGGTTTTCTTTTCTTTCCCCTTATAAATCCTTGTCTCCATTGTTGAACCATCTTGGTGTATGCTCTTGGATTTTGCTTATCTTATGGTAACATTGTTTCACACTTAACTTACTTGGATTTTTTCTTGTTCCTTGCTCAATCTTATCATTTCTTACAATCTTGGGAAAACAAATATTTGAAGGATACTATTATAACTATTAGAAGTATGAACATAGAGCATATGAATGCAGATCCAAGCCCAAATGGTTATCAAATAAGCAAACAAAGGTAAAATAGAATGGAAACTTTTGTAATTGGGATCATAATACTAGATATAGTTGTCAGTATTGTCAAGAGTATAGACATGTTCCTAAGAGCTACATAAGAACACATTTCAGAAGTGACTACAAAAGATAGTTGAGTCAAACTACATGTTTTAGTTCCTTAAAGACTGGTCACATAAGCAAGAATTGTCCAACAAGGTCAAGAGCACCAAGCAATGAGTTCTACAAAGGTAAAGAAAAGGAAGATGTTGAGAATTTTAGAGATGAGATGATCAAGACATGGAAGAGAAATGATGATTGCAACACATCAAGTTTAGATGGGATCACTTGATCCAATGGGTCAAGTGATCACACCACCTCTAATGAAGCAATCGAGAGGTATGTGTGGAACTGATATTTACAAGATATATTATACATCAGTTCCAAGGGTTTAGTTCTAAAATTATTATATTTGCATGAAGAAAGATGCAAAGTGTTGTTTAGAATCTGGAAGAAATCTTTAAGTTTTGTCAGTTTTCATGTTACTATCTAGCATGAAAAGTTTCACTTAAGCTGCCAAGTGAATTAATGTTGAGCTATCATAAGTGATGGTTTTGACTAATTTTGTAGTGGTTGATAACCATAAAGAAGACTACATGGAAGCTGAGTTAGTTGAAATTTCTATTCAAGCCGAGCTTACAACTGTGTAAGCATTGAGCATTAATTGTGAAGTATTAAGGTCTATATTATCTATTTTTGACTCATTTGACATCATTTGAATTTGGAGAGAGCATGAAGAGCTAAATGTTGATTGAAGAGATTGTTCCAAGTTTTTATAAAGTAAATTCAACCACTATTTGACACCATTCATTAGATTTGTGAAGGTATTTATCATGTGTCAAGCTATGTTGTTTGAATTTGCGCAAACCCTAGGTATTAAATATGGTGTCTAGTTCTTCTGCTACTAAGGTCAAAGAGGGAAAGGAACTTTTAAATATTTCAACTAATCAGTAATGAGATTAGACAACCAAATTTCAAGGAAATTCCTAACATTGCTTATAAACAAGACTCATTTAGTGCATTATCCATGATACCACCACAAGTCTTAATGATTCAAGATGTGAGATATTATTAGACATGCAAGATGGGTAGTAGGAGACATGGAAATCAAAGATCTATATGGAAAACTATGTGAAAATAGAATACTCAAGGAGGAATATATAATTGTAGAAAGAAAAGGGTTAACTTGTACTCTAGATTTCCCAAACATTTTTAAGATGGAGTGGATAAAGATTGTTTTGAGCAGAATTCATGACAATTTTGTAGGGTTAGAAGATGGAACTATCAAGATTACTATGAATATTGTGTAGAGGGTAACAGGCTATCCAACCCTAGATAGAGCTAAAACTATGAGAAGTGATGAAAAAGAAGTTATTGATAAAAATATAGGGGTAGTGTGAAGAAGAGAGGAATGACAATTGATACCATCACAGATCTCCTAATTTCTTTTGTAGTGAGGATTATTTCACAAAATTCTTTCAATCAATTAGGTTGAATAGTGTACCTTGTATTGTTGTTGACGTAGGCTGCAAGATAGTGAAGAAGGATTACTCTTATGACCTTGCCGAGATATAGTTGGAATTATCATAAAACTTGGGAGCCATAAGGAAAGCCAAGAGTACACAATGCAAGTTTGGATCAATACTTGTATGTATATTTTTCTATGTGTAGAACACATTTCCTTCCTTTGGTAAAGTTGCATGGAAAAAAAATAGATCTATTACAGTACAAATAGGGGAATTGATTAAGAAAATGGGAGAGAATTTTTAGTCTATTATGACTAGTTACTTTGGGACTTTAAGAAGTCAATGAAATAGAGACATAGGATTCCAATGTCACTAGTTGAGAAATATTTTAATGATGTTTGCTTTCTAGTTGATACTGATTTCACATAAGCATAGGCTACAGTTCCAAGGGTAAGATGGTTAAGACCTCTATGATATGAGATTAATGTGGATGAGGTATCTGCATCAATTATAACTTTGCTTGTAGAAGAAGTAGATAATAAGGCTACTGCCTTTGGTAATTATGATGTTTGAAGATCAAAGATAACTATGGACTTGAAGACAACATCAGTAATAAGAAAGAAGAACAAAATAGTAAACAAGCTCAAAGAAAAATTTGGTGAAGGAGCAAAGGAAGATGAAGAAGAGGAAGAAAATGAAGATGATGAAGAAGAAGATGTCCCTACTCAAGCACCACTAGCCCTAACCCAAGGTCAGGGAGAAGATCAAGGTGAAGAGGAAGCCAAGCTTGAAGAAGGTGTTGAGGGATAAAAATCCAATGAAGCACCTATAGCCAGAAAGAAGAAGAAGAGGAAAGCTAAAACTCTAGCAGTCAATAAAACAAAGAATTTTGTAAAACCTAAGCCTATAGTTCTAGCCACTAGAACCAGCACAAGAGCTACCGCTAAGAAAGCTCAAGAAGTGACAAAGCCAAAAGAAAAAAATGCCAAGAAAGCTATACAAGATGATGATTCTAAGAAGAGACAAAGGAGAAAGTACATTGCTCTAGCCAAATCAAATGAGTAAAGGACAAAATATGATGATAGCAACCACTTCAAAGTGGTAAGTCATAGTCCTTCTTCTAATTTGGATAATCTATGTGAAATATATAAAGAATAATGCAGATTTGAGTGGATTTTCACATATTGAATTTGATAAACTTGGAAAGCTAGAAATGGATAAGGTAGAAGAGTCAATATATACCATGATGGCAATATTCAAGATGACTCCAATTTAGGCTATCAACTCTCTACCAAAGAACTTATATGATAGAGTTGAGAAAAGATGGAAATATAATCTCTCAATAGAGAGAAATATAAGAGAAACTAAACTTGCAAGAGTGATGCCAGATTTAGATAAATTGGAGATGAGAAAGGCCATTAAGAAGTATGCAGGAAGATTTGCTCCAAATTACCGAGCATTCCATATTTTTCAAAAAATATTGAAGATTTTGTTTAGGTGAGTACCCAAATATGGAAGGTAATTTATGGGCTAAAACCACCTAAGGCAATTGAGCAGACACCTGTTGAGTTAGGTGATGAAAAAGGTGAACAAGAAGTAATCGAGGTTACTAAAGTTGATACTAGGAAAGATGAACATGTGGAAGGGACTAAGACAAATGTAGATACACATGCAACCACTAAAGAAGAGAAACAACTAGAATAAAGTATACTAGATATACAGATGTTGAGTGCCAATCCACAATATGTAACAAAAGCAGACACTAAAATTACATAGATCAAGGATGTTTCTAACAATGTACCTCAAAACATCAATCCTCTAATAGAGAAGGACATGAAGAAGATATTGCTAGACACCACCACCAAGGCACAACTATGTATTCATCTTATATTAGTGAGTGTAGATGAAATTAAGAAGGTAGAAAAGACATCTCCAAAGGTGGAAGCACAAGATATATCAAAAACCCCTCAATTTACTATAATACAACCTACATTACCCATTTTAGTGTATCAAAGAAAAGAGGCATCCATGACAAACATTAGCAAATTGGTGCACACTATTTCAGTACCAGAAGTTGCTACAGAAGCACAGGATCGAACACAAGTTCAAATAGATCAAGTAGATATTCCTATCCCTACAGCACAAGTCCAAGGTGCAATTGAAATTAAAAGGCAAGAAGAGGAGAGGACTAAAGAGTCATACTTGATTACAAAGCCTGAGGATAAATTACCAATACAAACATTGGTTACTTTGCTAGCAACTGGTACTCCTCCAAGTCAAGCACTTCATAGGAAAAGTGCAGAAGCTACACTACTATACTCATCAAAGCCTAGTCCTAGTACATCCAAGGTAGATGAAGTTACATCATTTGGTGATGTCAACTTGGATGAAGTGATTTTTTTACCAAATTTTTACCTTGCAACAGTCACTATTTAACAACTAAGCATACTGCAAGATGCACTTGCAAGGAAAAAACATCAAGAATTTCTCAGAAGGGAGCATGTGTAGGAGAAAGCATTGTAAGACATAAAGGATATATTTCTTGATGCATTTAGCCTACCAACACCTATAGAAGAAAAGCCTATCATGGAGTAATTGGTAAACATTGTACAACAAATCAATGATGCATACCTAGATTCCAATGTAAAATTACTTGAGTGGTTTGAAAGAAAATTTCAAGGAAAAGTCAATGAAAAGATATCAAGTACTATTGCACTTAGTCAAGTTGAGTTAGCAACCAAGATTGAAAGTGTAAAGAAAGTCTTAGAGAATATTTTCTCACTTTACACCAAGTTGTGTGATACAACTCTATTCACACAAGAAGTGGATCACCATATTGGAAATCTAGAGGGAGATATGAAGCTAATGGGTACTACTCTGCCAAATTCTATAGCTCAGAGTCAGAAGCACTTTAGGAATTTGATGAATTCCCAAGGCCATTTGATAGCCCTACATGCTCAAGATGCAAATGTTCAGGCTACATTGATAAGCATCCAATCCATGTTGACCCCACACATGGAAATACATCACAAGGAGCTAGCCTTTGTAGAGACATTAATGCAAAAAAATCCCCATCTCTCTAAACTTGAAGGCTTAGTTCATCTTGATGCTGAGTTAGCCATCCAAATCAAATTATTGGAGGTAGCTTGTGATAACTTGGATGCATCTCTAAATTTAATACTTAAGATCCATAAATCTTTCTTGGATAAACACACTATACATGCATAACCCTTTGACATAAGTGTAAAAAAGGGGGAAAAATAAGTAATGGGGAGCACTAAGTTTTGAGAGTGACATTGTCTCTAAGGAAAGCATAGATTTAGTTTTGGGGGAGACCAACCAAAGGGGGAGTCAAAGACAAAAATAGAGTACAACAAAGTTTAACATGTTCATATTTACTTAGTAGGAGTATTGGTTCAAATTCATAATAGCACAATCAACTTAGGGGGAGTTATATAAGATTTTGAGGTATGATTGTTAAGTCAAATTTTTGCAAAAAATTGAAATTTTGCACATATGTCGAATAGATATAGTGAGTATCTAAGTTATGCTTGAAATGCTAAGTTCATTCATGCATGACCAAGTATTGTTCACTCGTGTTCAGGGGGGAGATTCTTAATCTCATATTGGTTTTAAAATATGAATGACAATATACTTAAGTCATTTACTTAGTTCATGCTAAATAAGTAATACATGTTGAGCATAAGTTGCTAGATAGTATATGTTGAGTGAGAGATATACAATAAGTATTGAGTAACTAGTAAGTGCCAAGTCACTCAAGTTCCAAGTAGATAGTACATGATGAGTCATTCAGATGTCGAGTGATTAATGGATGTCGAGTCATTTAGAGGCTGAGTTACAACATTGAAGTTGTAGTTGATGTTGAGCATCGGGGACTTCAAGTGCCGAGTAATACAATTTTGAAATAGTTGTTTGTAATGGCACAAACTACTATGTAAACCATTTTAGAAGAGTTGACTTGAGGATTGTTTTGTGATCCTAGATGATAAGGATGAATCTTTATTGAGGATTAATATGCATAACATGAAACTAATCAAAAAAAGAGAAGGATGAAGTGGCATATGAGTGAATTACAATCATTGATTAATACCTAACTCTAAGTCTCCTAGGTCTTCTTAAGTAGGAAAAACCCTAAAAATTTTATGAAAGTAGGAGAAAAGAGAGAAGTTTGCATGTGCAAACAAAGCATTCATGGTGACTAAAGTATTGTAAATTGAGATACATTGTAGAATCATATTAGAGGATAGAAGAGATACATTTGATTAGAAGGATCAAGGATACATGCAAAGAGGTGATTTGTTATCTAGCAGTAGAGTGCTAACCACGTGATCATTGCTGATATATTCTTGTAGGTGATCAATTAAATCTTTTGATAGAGTAGTCTTAAAGGCTATTGTAAATCCTTTAACTGGGTGTTTACTTAATTGTAAGTTAAAATCCGTTTACCAAGAACACTTCTAAAAGGGTGTTGAAATCATTTAACTGGTTAAGATCTAACAATCTTGTAAGCCTTTAATAAGGCAAACCTTTCATAGGGTAGATCATGTTTCATGATCAAACATTGTAACCTTCATTAGATACACTTTATTATTGCAATAGTGGATATTTGTGGGTGTCAGCCCCACACCAGTTTTACCTTCTCATTGGAGGGTTTCTAGGTTTTTGGGTATCAATCATACATATGTTGAATGTTTATTTACTTTCAAGTTATGGATGTATATGCTTAATGAAATATTTCAATTTACATGCATAGATTGTAAGATGGATGTGTGATGAATGATTTTAAGGTTGAATTTTTAAGTGTTGATTCACACCCCCGCCCAAAGTTTACTTTTCCCATTGTATTTCTAACACAAGAATAGATTTGTGAAAGGACTAGTACAAAAAAACTAGTTATACAGTCAGTGTTGAACATCAATAAAATTGTCTATATTGATTGAGCATTGCAATATGGATAGTACTTAAGAATTAATCTGGTGTATGGGTCAAGTTAGAAGGAAGAGATTGAGTTGTATAGTGAAGACCTAGTCTAGAGGTACAAATGAAGATCAAGTTAGCTAACTTCCACCTACTTGAGTACACATCATTAATGGATACCCTATATCAATCCAAGGAAGGCATATATCAATATTTGAAGACATTATTTTATGCCCTACATATGGATTTCAAGAGCACAAGCAATTTGACAATTTGAGAGACTATAAAAGAGATTTAAAGGTGATTTGAAGTAAATTTGAGATTGAAAGCTTGATCAAGTTAAGATTTTGAAGGTGTCAAGTTATCCAGTGAATTAAAGAAGATTTAAATCCTAATAAATCAATGGCAACATCATCAACTGAAGGAAATAGAAAATAGGTTAGCAACATTCAATTGGTGAAGAGTGACTCTTATCCTCCACCTAAGTTTTATGCCATTCCATAAATTGTAATGAAATGTGACTCAATGGGTGTTCTATCCTCAATACCACCCAAGGTTATCATGATTCATGATATGAGGTGTTGTTACATGTATAGGATTAGAGAACTAGGAGATTATGAAATATGTGCAACATATGGGAAACTATGCAATGAAGGAATTTTGAAGGAGTTTGAAATTGTTGAAAAGAAAGGGTTAACTTGTGCCCTAGAATTCCCAAGAAATTTGAAGATTGAATTCACAAGGTTATAGGATATCCAACCCTAGATAATAATATAACCATGCAATGCCTGAGTTGAGAGGATATTAAGGTAAACATGGGTGTTGATTCCAATGGGCGAGGACTATCCATCACAAATATTTTTGATCCATTGGTTGAATTTGCAGTGAGGGTTATTGCTCCTAAATTTTATGAGTCAAGTAGACTAAACAATGTGCCATGTATGGTAGTAGATTAGCCATTGAAGATAGTAATGAAAGATCATGAATATAATCTTGTCAAGCTTCAAAGACTGCAATTGGTAAAAAAAATTGGCATCTATCAGGAAAACAAATAATTTAATGTGTAATTTTGGATCCCTCATTATGTGTATTTTATTTTATATGCAAAAATTATGTAGAAATATTTTTATGGCATTGGTGATATTGTTTGAGAACAATAAAAACCTCTGGTAAGACAAATAAGTGAATTGTAATAATTTGAACCTGAGGAGAAATAGTATGAATTAATCAAACTCAATATAATGTGAGGAACACTGACAATCCTATCCCAACATTTTAACTTTCCCACAATATGGCAATGACAACATGTAACAATATGAATACTCAAAAGTCACAACATATTCCAAAATGCATTAAACCATATACTCAATTCATCCAATAGTAGGCTTGTGCTAACAATATTTGGAAATGTCATACACTCATATTCAAAGTCTAAACAATAGACATGTTGTCTTATGTAGACAAAATGCTAGATAAAATAAATGATGGAACCTGATGTTGCCATGGATTCGTTGGTTGTCTATGTGACCACAGTTGGGTTTTGTATGTGCCATTGAGTTCTTATTTTTTGACAATGACTAGACTACTGAAGCAACTTGTTGGGCCTACTCTTCAGTAGATATGAACTCTTGAAGACCCATTACTCAGGCCACCAATGTTCCTACAACTACTATTGGAACATATCACACCCTTGAATACTAGTATGTTACCTAAACATATCAGGATCCCCATGTAACATAAAAAAACACCTTCATGTCCCTCTACAATGAGGAAAGGGAATATCCAATACCTTTGAACTCCACATCACTGGTTGATAATGTTGTGTCTAATGCCACACTAATAGGATAAGCTTCCAAACTATACTATTAACTATTATGACTTACTTCCCACTCAATGCAAATTAATTATTTGAGCTCTAACAAGTATAAAAAAACTCACCACCATGTATACTCATTAGACATAATTACTTCTAGGTGTGGATCCAACAGTAACGATGTATCACTATGAAAACTCCACACATGAATATGAATGAAGTCTCTAATGAGATGTTGGGGCTACATAAAACTTCTTAAACTGCCTGAAGGGGTTTCGTCCTCAAGAGAAACCAGTCACATTTAAGAAACCTTTGTTATTTTTTAACAATATTATATTTCATGGTACAAATCTCAAGAAGGCCTATTTATTTTATAACCTCAATATGAGGAACAGCACAAACAACTAAGCAATGTGGGATCAAAGCCATTTTTGTCTTTTAGTCACTTAAGTTACTTTTTTTATAAAATGACTTAAGTCATAAAGTAACTTCATAAATTGATTTTATAAAATAAAGTGACTTAACTATATAAAAGCTCTCCAAACTTTTATATTTTTCCAAAAAAAACCAAATAAATTCATGTGACTAGTTGACATCCTCTAGATTAAAGTTGTTAGCCTATCTAGATGGAAAGATAGAGCAACAAGGTGTTAGAAAGGCCTTGCATGAAGAACAGAACATTACAATACTCCCTTGCCAAGATCCCTTGCCCTCAAGAAATCTTAGTGTCAGATGTTGTAGGATTGATTCACCCTCCTAGCTAGCATCCTTATATGGAAAATCCTTCCAACAAACCATATACTCCCTAATGGATCTATTATGCAACTTCCTCTCTCTGATCTCAATCACCTTGGTTGGAACCAAAACTAGTTTCCCTTTCACATCAAGTGGATCTAATCCAACTGAAGGCACTATATGTTGACCTATCACCTTCTTGAGGCATGACATGTGAAAAATATTATGGATTATGTTGTCATCGGGCAATTCCATCTCATAAGAAACCTCACCAACCTTCCTAGTAATGTGATAGGGGCCATAAAATCTAGGTTGAATCTTTTCAGATAGACTCTTCTTCAAGGATTTTAGCTTATAAGGTTGGAGGCAAGGATAAACCATGTCTCCTAACTCAAAACTATGCTCTCTCTGGTGGTGATCAATCTATATCTTCTATTGATTTTGAGCCAATAGGGTGTTCTCTCTAAGAGATCTGAGAATTTCCTACTAGTCTTTTGTCTAATCTCCAACTAGTGGTGCCTTATTGTCCTATAAGGCCAAATCTATGAATGATGGTGGCTTGTTTCCATAGAGAGCTTGAACCAATGTAATCTAAGAGGACATCTAATAGGAGGAGTTGTAGTTGTACTCCTCTAAAGACAAACATTTAGCCCAAGATCTTTATTGCCTTGCTACATAGTTTTGGAGATAATCGTCCACCCATTTATTTACTATCTCAGTTTTCCCATCTATATGAGGGCAGTAACTCATACTAGGTGTCAAATTAGTACCTACTAATTTGAATAATTCCTTCCAATAGGTGCTGAGAAATTATCTATCAATGATGCTCACAATGGTCCAAGATAGGCCATGTAGATTAAAATCCTCTCAAAAAAATAACTTGGCTACCTGAGAGGCCGACCCGTCTACCCCTATAGCATAGAAATGAGAAAACTTAGTCAATCTGTCCATAACCAAAAAAATGAAATCTCTACCCTAAACCCTTGGCAAAACTATAATAAATTCCATAGAGATACTCTCCCATTTCTATACTAGAATATGAAGAGGATGTAATAATTTGGCTAGCAACTCATGCTCCAACTTGTTCTACTAACAAGTCTAGCACTCTCATATGTACTGAAGGACATCATCCTTGAGGCCCTTCTGTGAAAACCTTTCTCTAAATTGTCTATAGGTTTTAAAAAATATGGGTGTCTAATTGTGGCACATTATGAAGGGAATTCATAATTTTTACCTTAATCTTAGACTCGAGCATGAGGTAGATCACATCTTTATAAAAATTCATATCATTGATTACCTTGTACCTATTGTCATGGAGTTTCTCAACCATGATTTGACAAGCTTGAGTATTATTAGAATACTCAACCAATAATTGGGACTTCCAATCTGGTGATATTTATGAAATGACACAACACTCTACTACTAGAGGTCTCTTGGAAAGTGCATCAACAACTATATTGTTCTTACCCTTGACATACTTGATGTCAAAATCATAGGCTTGAATCTTGTTGACATAGTTTTGTTGTCTTTCATTTAGATCCTTCTATTCTACAAAATATCATTGTAATCACCCACAAATGGTCATCTAGACTATGAGTCCCCTTTCTAGATTTTTTTCATAATTTATTTGATGCTAATCCTTGATCAAATCTCCAAAAATCCATTTATTTAATTTTATCCTATAGTTTGACCACTTAATCCTAAGTTCATATTTAATTAAAAGAATATGAACCCTCTTTAATTAAATAAAATTACCCACTCATCTCTTATCCTTAATTTAAAATAAAAGAAAAGACATTTTTGTCCCGCATGGGGGATAAAAGTCAACTCTTCATCACAATTGGTAAAAATGCTTGTGCACATGGATCACTCCCACTTTCAAACTCCACCCTTGATCACATGCATCTTGTCTCATAACCTCTATCGATCATTTATCTTTAAAAGGGAGAGCTCTCTCCCCACTTCACAAATCCACTCTTTTACTAATGTATTTTTGTAGGATTGAAGATGTCATGCTTTTGGAGCTCCTCTTCTTCTATTTTCTATTCTTCATTCTTCATGCTTCTCATTTATTCTAGTTTCTCTCCATGCTTATATCTTAAATCATCTATTCTAAATAAGGGTTGTAATACTTATTTTCTAATTTGTCTTGCATTCTTCTTTCTCTCATTTAACTTTCATTTGTATTACATTCATTCTAGATTCTCAGATATTCACATTCTTGCCTCTACTCTTTGAATCTCTCATTTTATGGTGCACCTTGCAAGGGTTGCATAGCTTAGCTCATTTGAGAGCCACAATACTATTATTTTGCACCTTTGCACATCATATATAGAGAGCTATAAGCCACCTCTTGAGATGCTCTTTTTCATGGTAATTCTCAAGAATAATGGTTTATAGAAGTGTGACATATTTTATACACACATTTTTGGTGCCCACCATGGGGCTAGAACCATGTTTTTAGCTCCATTTTATTCTTTGTATTTTAGTTTTATTCTCATGTATGGTTTTTATAGCAACTTATTGCATCTAATCAACTGGTTTTGTAGGTTTCCCACTTTGTTTTTAAGGCTAATCCTTGTACAGATTGGTTTGAAGGAAAAAAAACCCAAGTTTTTCAAAGATTTGATCATATCTTTCCAACTACATAGAGTTCAAATCTGAATTTTTTTTGCAACTTGGGGATGAATCCAAGATGTCTTAGACCAGTTTTTAGATTGTTTTGAGTTGATGTGCATTAGTTATGATTTTTTCTTTATTTTTCATAAAAAAACATTTTTGGTCACAAATTAGTGAAATTTTCAAAATAAACTACATTTTCAAAAAGGTTTTACAATTATACAAGGGTTTTGTTCTTTTTGTTTTGAATTTTAAACTCATATTAGGGCTTAATAACTCAATTTGAAAAAAATGGTATGTTTTGGAAAATGGGTCCCTAAGACACAAATAAAGAGATTTTGTTGAATTTCTTTCATTTCAAGAAACCTCTCTAGTTTTTAGTAGGGGTCTCTTCTTTACATTTTTGCTTTTGGAGCCAAAATAATAACAAACAAATCAAATGTTGTTGACTAGGTCAAAAGAAAAATGTAAAAAATTGAGCGTTGGTGATTAGTTTGCATATGTTTGATTGGAAGACAACTTGGATTTTTTAGGAAACTAACCATTTTATATTGCAAGTCTTACTTATATTTTATGCACTAACCTTATTTTTTTGTAGGGGTTTCACACTTTCTCGCCAAAACAAAACAAAAGAATGCATGTCAAAGAATCTATGGTAACAAGCTACTAATACTTGTTCGTAGGCTACCTAAAAGCGTAAAATTAAAAAAAAAAAAGTTTACTTGTATTTCCTTTATTTTATTTCAACATTATAGGAGTTGTTCATTTTTTTAGGCACATAAAACTTGCAATTATAATCTTTTTGTGGTAGGAGAGTATGCTCTTCACCCTTATGGTGAACTAGAAATCTTGACCCACACTCAGATTTAAAAACTAAGTGGGATAATTGAAATTCTTGGTGTGTTTTGGGGACATGATAGGAATAAGAGAGTATTATCTTCACCCTTGTGGTGAATTAGAAATATTGAACTCCAAAAATGGATCTATATTATGTAGTTTAGAATTCTTTAGAGGGCCTAGTCTTGAGAAATCAAGAGGAATGACCCAAGTGGGGACAAGTGAACCCGACTCTTCTAACCCACTATAGAATAAATTCTATCAAAGACACAAAAAATTGGTAGACATAGTTCTTGTCTTCATCTAGTTAGATTACTTGTGGGATTGGGACCATGAAGAAATCACTAGATAACAATGCTTAAGATACTCTTCTGGTCGCGAGGTCTGTTACTTACTACAAGGTAATGAGCCTCATATTGGGAGAAAGAAGAGTATTATGAATGGAATCCATTTCTAAACATCATAGGATTAGAAGATACCCTATTTTTTTGTTCAACATCTTGGTTTAAGGATCAATCCTAGTGGAATACCTAGATCACCCAAAGATTATACACTCACCATTTGTGTCCCTTTGGTTGTGCCATTGGAATTTACATGAAAAAGACAACATCTATTGTGGGAGAAAAATTTGTGTGTGGTGAGGGGGAATCAAGCATGGGCAAATTTGTTTAGTAATTAACCATGACCTTAGGTAGTTTTTTTGGAATGTGTCTTCACATGTGAAAAGACTCATGAAAATCTTTTGAACATACACATGACAATAGTTCTAGGTATTTTTTTGAGACCTAATATATGCTTGTATAATTTAAGGTTTCTTTGTCCCTTTCTTGATTATTTTAAGGCTACTCCATGTGTCACATCTTGCTTTTTAAAATTGAACTTGCTATGATGTCAACTTTGTCAACCAAATCAAAACACCAAGTCTAAACATTTTGTCTTGTGTTGCTTAGTAGGGGGAGTTTCATCATTTGAATTTTTTTTTATATGTATCTAATATTTTAACTTTCTTAAAATGTCTATTTGTTCTAGATTATCTTGGTTTCTTCCACTTTCTTGGTCCATGTCAACATATTAGGACCTTCTTTTTGGCTGAAAATGTTACCTTGATCTATTGACTACACTCTTTGATTGGAAAAGTTTTTCACTTGTCATCTTGTGTGCTTTATCTACTTGGCTATTGGGCTTCTTTCCTAGTTCTTGACTGGAGTTTCTAGTGTCGTACATTTCTTGGAAATTCTTCTTGACAAATCCTTCTCTCTATCTTGATAAGTGAGCACTCTACCTTTCTAGCTCGGAAATCAAGATATCTTGTGTCACCTTAGTCTCTTTCATTTTTGACTTCTTATCTACAACCATGGAATTCAAACATTGTGCTACCAAATCTCAACCAAGTCTAGATGATCAAGAGTTCTTCTATTTTGCTAAATATTTTTGAAGACTTATATGCTCAATAAAAGGGACTAGAAGAGACAAATGATCCCACATACCTTCATCTCACTAAGTGAATAATGGGAATGCTCTCTAAATTTGAAAAAAAAAAAGATAGAGGAAATGATTGCATCATTACATTAATCTTCCTTAAGGCATTTACATGCATGTGAGTCCACTTTTTAAGGTTGTCCTCTTCTTATTGGCCTACATATTCCACTCCAAGACATCAATTATCTTAATTTTATAGATCCAAAGACCTCTTTAGAGAGAAAGAAAATGATATCTCCTTTGAGCCTATGCCAAAATTTCATGATAAACCTATCTTTGACCAATATGATGAAGACATGGATGCATGTTATTCACTTGATGAACAACAAGAAGATCATAGACATAGTCTTAAGAGAACCTTTACTCTCTTGGAAGGTTCTTATGATGCCATCTTGTGAATTCTCCTTGCTAAGGAGCTCATCACATTGCCTAAGTCTAGCTCATATGGAAACCCATTCTTGGATATCTATTGGTCTTATCATTGACATAATGAGCATAATACTTCATCTTATATTGAGCTAAAACTCAAAATCAAAGATCTTATTAATGATGGGATTTTTTATAACTCTAATGACTCATGTGATGAGAAAAATTCTCTTAAGAGAGATCTTATTGATGAACCCATGGCAGATTGATTGGAACATGGTAATTTGATAATGGTTCTAGGTGAAAAACCTCTCTAGTTTCTTAAGGACTAATTGAGATCAGAGGCACGCCATCATTTCTTCTCACCACCCTAATAGCTTGGTCATAATTCTTAGCAATGGCTTCAAGAAAATCATAATCCATGAAAACACTTGGAACTACCAGCTTTCCCAAATCAAAATTCTAGACATTAGCATGTGGGGCAAACAGATTCCTTTCTGAAAACCACTTTTTAAACAAGACAAGACCAATTTGAGTAGTTGTTGCATCCCTAACCTAATTCCCCTTATCATATAAGCCATCAGAAATTTTGAGCCTAGGGTTTAAGGAAATCAATTTTTTAACTTGTGCAGGTTCAGTGGTGGACGCTAGGAGTAATTCTAACAAATCGTCATGAACATTCCTATCCATCTAATTAACTTGCCCAAAAAATGCTTTCTTAGGAGGCATCTTGATCATAATAATAGGAACTGGAATGTTACAAAGGTTATATACGAGTACTTACTTGACTTTCCAAACTTGTTCTTCTCTGAACTTCTAGACTTGCTTTTGAACAAATGAGGAATTAGTTCATGTTTATACCAGGCTAAACACAATATGATCAACCGGCTCTTGTGCTCAGAAAATGTGATATCTTTGTTTGCGTGGGACTGGAACTCATGAAAATCTCCTATATTATACTCTATTTCTCCCACACACAAAGCTTTCATTCATTATAAATGAATAGAATAGAAAAATAGAGTGGCATCACACTTCCTTTTAAATTTGTGTCGTTGATCCTCTAAAAATCCTACAATCCAAGAATGAAAACTAGGTTGACTCACTTTTCTTCTTAACATGCTAGCAGTCAAACCAATAAACTACCTCCATCTATACCTTTCCTCTAATGTTGGCATTTCAAATTGGGCCTACAAATAACTGAGGACACATGTCATCAATTCGCTACCTCGCTATACATAACTTTCAAGCATCTTTCTTTAGAAAGTATGCAACAACCACTAATTTTTCTATGATCATGCGGCAGATATTTGAAACAACTTTAAATAGAATAGTGTTAGGTCCCTCATTCACTAACTCGCTATACATAATCTTCACACATCTTTCCATAGCGAGTTAATGAGCATCGTTGATCCAAGACCAAATCAAAGGTAAAGAAACTGCACAAAGTACCCTGAAGAATGGTGGATCCCATGCTCACTATGACGCATAGAGTAAACAACTTACAAATTTCCATAGCAAGATAGCAAGGACTATTGGTTCTATTTTGATCTAACAATTAGAATTCTTTGCATGTTTTATACATGGGGTGTGGGTCTAGGTACTACTATCGCTGAGCTGGATTAACACGCTAGCACACATACACATTATTTAAATTCCAATGACATCACACATCCTTGGGCTTGCCGTGTTTTTTACTTTTAGGTGGGTCACTATATTGCTACTGGAAAAATTACTAACTTTCCGGCTAGTGATATAGCGAGTTTTGACGAATTTAGAATTTTTGGCTTATGGATGCTCAGTATGATGCCACCGTGTCATCTGCTCTACATATCTCAGCTCTGTCAAGTCACTCGGTCGGGGCCCACCTTTGAGAATTTTCTATTACATCACAACCTTTTGACCAGTCTCTACATCACTACCAGCAAAATTACCAATATTTGGCTAGCGATACAATGACTTTTCGGTAACCACCAAAATCTGTGTCGAGAAATAAAATTATGAGTGAAACAACTTGCACAGAAGTAAAAGCAAAGATGGCACAATATTTTCCTTGGGATCCTCAAAATCAATGCTTATTTTAAAAAGAATGTCATCTTTTGTAATGACTGGCCCTCGCTACATTGCTACCAAAAAATTGGTGATTTTTTGGCTAGCGATATAGCGACCTTCGATGAATTCTTAATTCTAGCGATGAAAAACAAAGACACATTGATTGAAAATTTACCAATTAATACTGGTGTCAGAGAAGGTAGTCGTACACATTTATAAGACTGCATTGGAACCTCCACAGTCACATCAACCTTTAAAAGAACACTGCCTTTTGCAAAATTTGGGCACTCGCTATGTCACCATTGGCAAGTCGCATGGATTTTCTAGTAGAGACTTAGCGAATTGCTAGAGAAACTTGAACTCTGATGACACCATTTTTTATTTTTTTCACGTGTGTTTCTTCTTAAAACTAACAAGCTTAGGACATAGAACGTGGTCATAATGTCTTCATGTTAACACATTTCTCAATGTCGGACTTCACTTTTCAGTATCACACATAGTTCTCCGATGGTCACTACCTCGCTATGTGTAATCTTCAAGCATCTTGCTATAGCGAGTATGGGACAAATGTAGATTTGAATAAGGTCCAACGAAAAGATAAAACCCTATCAAAAGGACTCAAAAAAGACCTAAAAGCAGGCAGGAAAAGAATATTCACTTATCCCTTTTTTTAAACTTTCACACCAAGATAAAATTTAAAAGGTGAGACTTAGGGTTTTACACAGATTTTAAAAGATATCAAGAATATGAGACCAAAACCTAAAACCCTAGGACCTAACAAGAGAACTCACATCTGACTTTTTTTTTACCATGATTCTAAGAAAATTTAATACATAAAAATTTGACCAATAGTGGCTCTGTCTGGGGATGATAGACTACTTGAGTCTATGCAAGAATTCAAAATCTTTGAGATAGTAGACCACATACTTGGTATAGGGATGACAAATTTTTTAGAGAACACAGAGCAACACACAAAAACAAGAAATGAGAAACCAAACTACACAGAGAAATTTACAAGGATTTGCAAAATATACAAAATGTACAAAAGCACCAGGAAACCCTAAAACTACTGTTCATGAAAAATAGATACTTCAAGAAAAGTACCTCTTCAAGAATTGTCCATGAATTGGAAATTCAAGAATACCTCCAATTAATTCCCTCAAAAAATATGAATCTTCTCCATTTCTATCACAAATGTTATATGGACCAAGCTAGATTGGGTCAAATTTACCATGCTTTCCTTTATCTTTCAATCTAGCATTCCACATCAGTACCATGTCACCTATTTCAAGTTTCCTCTCAGTGGCCCTTTTTTCATATAAGTGCTTCATTTGTGATTGTACTTTAGCATTCTGAATAGAAGACTCTCTCCTTGTTTCTTCTAATTGCAAGATATCATCCATTCTAAGTTGCATCTCATCAATGATATCATCTTCATATATCTGAATGAATTTATACATCTCCCTTAGATTATTCTGGGGAAGTCTAGCCTATATACCATAAACCAAGTCAAATGGGGCACAACCAATGGCATTTTTCATAGTAACCCTATCAGCCCACATGGCTAATGGAAATTTTGAATCCCATGCCTTCTTGTTTTCACCTAGAATTCTTTTGATGATATTTAGTATACTCTTATTGCTTGATTCTACTTGACCATTCCCTTGAGGATGATAAGGTGAGGATGTATATTATGTAATGCCATATTTTTTGCAAAACTCCTTATATTCATCAGATTTGAAACACATAGCATTATGTAATGTCCCCATTTTAGTAGTTGACCAAGTGTGTGTGCGTTAGCCTTGTTCTACATGGTCTCGAGGGCTAACGAAGGGTTTAATGGGATCCTGGAGTGTTTTGGCCTAGTCATTTCCAATTTGGGCCAAAATGAAGTTGATTTACTCAATTTTAGGCATACTTACTATTTTTAGTAAGTCGGCAAGACACAGTGCAGGTCAATTTTGGTGATTGGATTCGATACTCCTCGGTGAGAGCTTTTCGATGAGCTATCACTCACATTATTTGGAGTCCGATTGCTAATACATTTTAATGCCTGAAGTTTTATTAAAGTAACATCTAATTTAATTGTAAAATATTAAAGTGTTACTTTAATATTTATTTTATGGTGATGTGTACCCAAGGGAGACATAAGGGGTATTTTAATATATGTTTTATATATTACACATCTTTTATCCCACATTGCCCATATGAGTTGAGCAGACCCTTGGAAATAGAATAAAAAGAAGCATTTGTGGCTTCATTAGGCAAGTTGAATATGAGAAGGAATTGGTGTGTGAGTTGTAGCTCCGTTCTTGGCATTTGAGGACGTCTATCCTCTCTTGTAACATTCTAGATGTCATTCCCTTGGGGTTTGGCCTTTGAAATTCTTTGTTATTGACTTCATTATCAGGTAGTTTAGTTGCATTTCTGGCTATAGGCAGATTTGGTATTTTGCTCATATCTTCTTCACTACTTGTCCGACGCTTATGCCGCTTTGAGGGAATGGTATTATGGAGGTAGTGGACTAATTGAAGGACAAAGTATTGTAGCAGCAAGTTCGAAAGCATGGGCTAGAGTATTATGTCAATACTGCTGAAGTAATTAGTGAGTTGTTAAATCTGCCATATATTTGGTTTTATGAATTCTAAAAATAACATTTTATTAGCAGCAGTTCATTTCCACTTTGCATATTATTGTAGTTTCTTTCTTGTTTATGTTATATGATACCAATTCCATGCACAAAACACAACAAACAAATAAACGTTTGATTTTTGGAGTTATAAGGGGTTTAAAACATTAAACAGAGAAATAAGAGGTTGCATGCAAACTGTTTGACAAAATTCCTTTCAGCAAATTGGTTTAGTTTTTTGGGACATCCAGGGGTGCCCATTATAGTGGTATCAGAGCTATAAGTCCTGTCATCCTGTGGAGGTCTTATAGAAAATTTGGAACAGCCAGATAGAGGAAAAAAGTGTTTGACGAAATGTCAAAAAACTAAAATCAAAAATAAATAAAAAACACAGGCTAAGCATTTATGTTTCAGCATACGACAGGGGTCTTATAATTTCCGCGATACCAGAGCAAGACAAAATAGGATTTCAGACTTGCAAAGCAAATAGTCTAGTACATCTGTGCAGGTGGACATTGAATCCAACCATATAAACACTGAGGAGATATTCTTTGATCAGGACAATAACATGGGTGATCGAGATGATAGGAATACAGGATTAGGCGGAGGCGGAATTGCTGGTCCAGATCAAGGGGAGGTACTATTCAGATAGTTACTGGATACATTAGAGCAGGGGCAGTGTATGCAACAGGAGTAGAATAGGCGAATGGACATGATGTTGCAGCTCATGGCTGGACAGATGGGTGTCAATATTAATCCAGGTGATGCCAACAACAGAAACAATAACAACGAGGGAAACAATAACAACAGGGGAAACAATAACCATGGAGGCCAAAGCAACAACAATGGTCCTGAGAATAACATTAATGGTAATAATGGACACAGCAACAATGGGAATGAGGCTGATAACTTTAGACACGTTGCACGCCTAGTGCAGACTGCAAGCTCGAGACCTCTTCTACCCACTTTCCCACCCAGAGATCTGGTTCAACCATTAAATGAACCACAAATTATCGAGTTACAGGATCAGTTCAGGAGGGATTGGGAGGCTAGTGGATCGGAGTTTTAGGCGGATATTTCTCTAAAAGATTATATGGACTTGAGGATGAGACACATGCCTAAAGTAGGAGGGAGGAATCAAAACTTTGAGCTGAGGAAGAAAGTTGGAAAACTTTCTTTACCTTATTATGATGCTTCGGGGAAGATGACTGCATGAGCTTGGGTGCAGAAGGTAGATACATACTTGCAGCTAAATCCTATGCCTAAGGAGGAGGCTATCAAGTATGCGGCTATGCACTTGGATGGCATTGCACATGAATGGTGGCATCATGGCATGGTGACTTTGGGGCATAATCAGATTACATCCTATGAGGAATTCACCGAAACATTGATTGGGAGATTTGACACTAAGGATCCTGAGTTACATTTCAAGGAGCTAGCACAGTTAAAATAGTCAGGTTCTATGGATGCTTACATTTTCGAGTTTCAGTGCTTGTCTGTACTTTTTACTGATATCTCTCCTAGGAGATTGGTGGTGTTATTTTGTGATGGTCTTGATGATCCATTACGAGGTTGGGTGAAAGGACATGATCCACTCACCTTAGCTGAAGCAACTAAAAAGGCACAAGATTTAGCCCCTTTGTTATACAAAGGAAAAAACCATTCAATAGATTCTTCCTACTGCAAGGAAAAAGACAAAAAACTGTTTCAGAAAAAGTATAGCTAACCCAAAGAAGGATCAAAAGGACTAGACAATGAAACCTTGAATGAACTTCGAAAGAAGAAGCTGTGCTTCCATTGTAGAGAGCCTTGGGACTTATCTCATAAATGTTCTATCAAGGCTAAGGAAAATCAAATGGAATATTTTTTGGCAGAAGAGTCAGAGTTAGAAGAGGAGGATCAGCACTCTGATTCAGATGAGGGTAACACTATAGAGGAGAGAAACATTCCTAAGGATGATAGATCGTTGTCACGCTTGACAGGGGTCCAAAAGGCAATCACATTTAAGGTCAGGGGTACTATCCAGGGGCAAAAATTGATATCTCTTATTGACACTGGGGCTACACATAGCTTCATAGATGCACAGTTGGTAGCCAGGAGAGGGTTACAGATAGAGGAGCATGATGGGTTTAGAGTCATGGTGGCTAATGGTGATAAGTTATTATGCACTCGAAAGATATCTAATCTTCGCATCAGGTTTGGAGATGGCTACAAGTTGGGGGATGAGTTCTATGTTGTGGACATGGGAGATTATGATATCATCCTCGGCATGACATGGATGGCTTCACTAGTTGAGTTCACACTCAATCTAGCAAAATTGGAGATGAGATTCTAGCATGAGGGCAGAACTATGGTACTTAGAGGACTTTCAGATGGAGGTTGCAGAGTAGTGTCCTTGAGGAGAATGCAGAGACTTTTTTGTCATGATGACATAGAGTGGGTGGCAGAATGCTACATTATGCCAACTTCACCAGAGCCACAAGAAAAGAGTCATCCACCAGATAGCCAGAAGATACTTGATAGACACACTAAAGTATTTAGCGATATTCCTCATGGGGTTCCTCCTAACACAGGGATGTAAGATGTTATTGAGCTCGAGGAGGGAGCAAAACCAGTTATGATTACTCCCTATCGTCATCCTAAGAAACACAAGGATGAGATAGAGAAGAAAATTAAGGATTTGTTGGAGATGGGGCATGTCAGGCCCAGTAAGAGCCCCTTTGCTTCAGCAGTAGTATTCATAAAGAAGAAGGATGGGACGATGCACATGTGCATCGATTACAGGGCACTGAATAAGAAAACAATTAAAAATAGGTATCCCATTCATAGGATTGATGAGCTAATTTATGAGTTGCATGGGGTATGCTTCTTCACCAAAATTGATTTGCGGTCCGAATACCATCAGATCAGGATGAGAGCAAAGGACATTGTGAAAACAACCTTCTGATGTCACTATGGCCACTTTGAGTTCATGGTTAATGCCATTTGGTCTAACCAATGCACCTGCTACATTTCAAAGTTGTATGACCCAGGTATTCAGGAAGCAGCTGAGGAGATTTGTTTTGATCTTCTTTGATGACATCTTGGTCTTCAGTAAGACCTGGGAGGAGCACTTACATCATCTAGAGGAGGTGTTATCTTTTCTGGAGAGAGAGTCATTGTATGCCAAGGAATCTAAATGTGAGTTTGGCATGACTGAGCTCCTTTACCTTGGGCATATCATTAGTGCAGATGACGTTCGGGTTGATCCCGAAAAGATTAGAGCTATTGTAGAGTGGCCTACTCCCACAAACCTTACACAGCTTAAGGGATTCTTTGGTTTATGTGGTTTTTATAGGAGGTTTGTTAAGGGATTCTCACATATTGCTACACCCTTGATAGATCTTACCAAGAAAGGAGCCTTCGTGTGGACAGGGGCAGCATAGAGGTGTTTTCAGCATTTCAAGCAGGTAATGTCTTCATGTCCAGTTCTAGCTCTACCAAATTTCATGAAGCCTTTTGAGCTTCATTGTGATGCATCAGGTGATGGGATTGGAGCAATAGTGATGCAATAAAAGAATCCCATTGCATTCAAGAGTAGGAAGCTCCGGGGAGTTGAGAAAAGTTATTCTATCTATGATCGGGAGATGTTGGCCATAATGCATGCATTGGCCAAATTTTGATCATATTTGGTAGGTGGACATTTTGTGATCAAGATTGATCACAACAGTATTAAATACTTCATGAGCCAGCGTGATCTTAATGACCAAAAACAAATATGGGTGACTAAATTGCAGGCTTATGACTTTGACATAGAGTTTGTCAAAGGTAAGAAAAATGTGGTGGCTGATGCCTTATCTCAAAGACCTCACTTATGTGCTCTGGCAGAGATTTTAGGAGATTGGAGAGATCAGATTATAGCAGAGTATGTTAGAGATGCTTAGGCTTCTGGATTGATTTCAGGTACCATATAGGATGATCGCTATGAGGTGATAGATAGATTGATCAGAGTTCAAGACAGGGTTTATTTGATTCCATCATCACATTTGAGAGAGGTGATACTGAAGGCATTTCATGATGCACCCATAGTTGGACATCCGAGGGTCTTCAAGATCTACAGGCAGATTTGAGAGCGGTTTTCATGGAAAGGGCTCAAGGATGATGTTCAGAGGTATGTCAAGGAGTGTGTGGTTTGTCAATAGAATAAGGGAGAGCACACATTTCTTGCAGGTTTATTACAGCCCTTGCCCATTCTTGATAGGAAATGGGAAAGTATTTTGATGGACTTCATCACTGGTTTACCATGAGTGCAAGGAAGGGATTGCATCTATGTGGTGGTGGACCGCTTGACGAAGTTTGCTCACTTCTTTGCTATTCTGTCCACTTACACAGCAGCACAGGTGGCAGATCTTTTCTTTAGAGAGATATTCAGGTTACATGGGCTGCCCAAATTTATTGTCAGCGACCGAGATAGTAAGTTTATGTGTTTTTTGGCAAGAGTTGTTTAGGTTGTGTGGTACAGATCTTACACCTAGCACTAGTTATCATCCGCAAACAGATGGGCAAACAGAGATTGTGAATAAATGGGCGGAAGGATATTTGAGGAACTATGTAACTACACAACAAAAGGCTTGGATCAGATGGTTGCATATGGGAGAGTATTGTTATAACACCACTTATCATATGTCCATCAAGATGACTCCTTTCATGGCACTCTATGGTTATGAAGCACCTAGCTTCATGGATTTAGTTTTGGGGGACAGTAGAGTGCCCAAAGCCAAAAACTTATTGTAGCATAGTCAGGATATCTTGAAAGTGCTCAAAGAGAATATACAACAGGCCCAGAATCAACAGAAATTGTATGCTGATCAGCACCGAATAGAGCGTAGCTTCGAGGTAGGGGATATGGTTTACTTGAGGCTACAACCATATAGACAGTCATCGCTCAAGAAGAGCGGAGCTGAAAAGTTGAAACCTAGATTTTATGGTCCCTACAGGGTGATTCGCAAAGTGGGCAAAGTCGCCTATGAGCTTGAGCTTCCAGAGGGCAATCAAGTGCACAATGTGTTTCATGTGTCTAGGCTTAAGAAAGCCATTGGTTAGAGTGTAGTGCCTTCTGTAGATTTACCCCCTTTGGATGAGGAGGGCAAGCTTGTGTTAGTACCCGAGGCTATTCTGGACACCAGAGAGAGGAAGCTAAGAAACAGGATAGTGAAGGAGTATTTGGTCAGATGGAAAGACCTTTCAGAGGAAGATTCTATATGGGAGAGTGAGCAGGTTATTCAGCAGGCTGGACTGAGATAGCTTGAGGACAAGCAATTTCAAGGGGGGTGGACTGTAATGTCCCCATTTTAGCAGTTGACCAAGTGTGTGTGTGTTAGCCTTGTTCTACATGGTCTCGAGGGCTAACAAAGGGTTTAATAGGATCCTAGAGTGTTTTGGCCTAGTCATTTCTAGTTTGGGCCAAAATGAAGTTGATTTACTCAGTTTTAGGCATACTTACTATTTTTAGTAAATCGGCAGGACACAGTGCAGGTCAATTTTGGTGATTGGATTCGATACTCCTCGGTGAGAGCTTTCCAATGAGCTATCACTCGCATTATTCGGAGTCCGATTGCTAATACATTTTAATGCCTGAAGTTTTATTAAAGTAACGTCTAATTTAATTGTAAAATATTAAAGTGTTACTTTAATATTTATTTTATGGTGATGTGTACCCAAGGGAGACATAAGGGGTATTTTAATATATGTTTTATATATTACACATCTTTTATCCCACATTGCCCATATGAGTTGAGTGGACCCTTGGAAATAGAATAAAAGGAAGCATTTGTGGCTTCATTAGGTAGGTTGAATATGAGAAGAAATTGGTGTGTGAGTTGCAGCTCCGTTCTTGGCATTTGAGGACATCTATCCTCTCTTGTAACATTCTAGATGTCATTCCCTTGGGGTTTGGCCTTTGGAATTCTTTGTTATTGACTTCATTATCAGGCAGTTTAGTTGCATTTTCGACTACAGGCAGATTTGGTATTTTGCTCATATCTTCTTCACTACTTGTCTGACGCTTATGCCGCTTTGAGGGAATGGTATTATGAAGGTAGTCAATTGATTGAAGGACAAAATATTGTAGCAGCAAGTTTGAAAGCATGGGCTGGGGTATTATGTCAATACTGCTGAAGTAATTAGTGAGTTGTTAAATTTGCCATGTATTTGGTTTTATGAATTCTGAAAATAACATTTTATTAGCAGCAATTCATTTCCACTTTGCATATTATTGTAGTTTCTTTCTTGTTTATGTTATATGATACCAATTTAATGTACAAAACACAACAAACAAATAAACATTTTATTTTCGGAGTTATAAGGGGTTTAAAACATTAAACGGAGAAATAAAAGGTTGCATGCAAACTGTTTGACAAAATTCCTTTCAGCAAATTGGTTTAGTTTTTTGGGACATCCAGGGGTGCCCATTACACATTATCAATTATTATCTTTTGTGGGCAACCAAATCTAGTTATAATATTGTTTAAGATGAAATTGATCACCACTTTTCTTGTAGCATTCTTGGTAGGGATTGCTTCAACCCATTTAGTGAAGTAATCAGTTGCCACCAGAATCCAAGAATGTCCACCACTAGATTTGTTTGAGATTTTTCCTATGAAATCAATTCCCTACTATTGAAATGGTGCTTGTACTTCTATAGGTCTTAATGGTAAATTCTCAAAAAAATTCAACTTTCCACTGAATCTTTGACAAGTATCACATAATTTCACAAAGTTATGAGCATCTTTGAAAAGTGTTGGCCACCAAAACCCAGCCCTCAGAATCTTATGAGCAGTAGTCTTAGCCATATAGTGACCACCACATACACCTTCATGCATATCTTTCAAAATTCTTTTAGACTCAATTTCATCCACACATTTCAAGAGGACTCCTTCCATGCTTCTCCACTACAACTGTCCTTTGACTATAACATATCTTATAGCATGCAACTTATGGGATCCCTTTTGATTATTAGTCAACTCTAATGGAGATTTCATAGTTTGCAAATAATAAATTACATCATTGTACCAATTAGAAGTGTCCATATCACAGAGGTCTTCTTTGCAATTATCATCCAATTGATTAATTTGGTTTGCCTCTAGATTTTCTTATGTCATCAACTTGGCCAAACTTTGACATCTAACCAATTTAGTAATCTAGATGTCAATATTGAATTCTTGTATTCTATTGATCCACCTACACCTCCTACCAGATACCTCTTGTTGTGACAAAATGTCTTTCATAGCAGCAGTAGGCACAAAAGCAATAACTATAGCCCCCATTAATTAACATCTGAAGGCCTTCACCCCTTTCACCAGTGCATATGCCTATTTTTCATTGATGTCATACTTGACATCTGTTGCTTGCAAGGACTTGCTAAAGAATTCAATTGGTTGCTCATAACCTTCTCCATTTTTTTTTAACAATACTGCAACAACAGTGTGAAATGTAGTGAAAGAAAATATGTGCATTGGCTTATCATAATCAGGAGCTCTGTGGACAGGGGCATCTTTAATAGCTTGCTTAATTTTTTGAAATGCAATACTAGGTTCACCATCCCATTTTATCTCAGATCCTTTCTTTAGAATTCTTGATATAGGCCTGCTAATCTCTGTAAAGTTAGTCACAAACCTTCTGAGAAAATTAATTTGCCCAAAAAATGATTGAATTCCTTTAACACTTTTAGGCTTTTGAATCTTGTCTATTGCTTCTACCCTTTTAGGATCAATCCTTACTCCATGCTTGCCAACTAAAATGTCCTAACAACTTTCCTTCAGTGACACCAAACTAACACTTTCTTGGATTTAAACAAACACCATACTTGAGGGCTCTGATAAACATTTTTTCTAAATGCATGCAATGATCATCTTCATCCTTAGAATAAGCAGTTAAATCATCTTGATATACAGCCAAGAATTTATTAATGATATCAACAAAAGCTACATCCATGGCCCTTTGAAAAGTAGCCCTAGCATTGGTAAGCCCAAATGGCATTCTAACATAACCATAAGTACCCCATGGAGTAGTGAAAGCAGTTTTAAACTATTTTGATTCTTTAACAGCCACTTGATTGTAACCTGAAAACCCATCCATCATGGACATCAATTCTAAACCAGTGATCCTCTGCAACATGGCTTCCATATTTGGCAAACCATAATTATCCTTTAATGAAGATATGTTAAGATTTCTAAAATCAAAACATAACCTTATATCTCCATTTTTCTTCCTAACAGGGACTAAATTGGATACCTAGGATGAATTTCTAATAGGTTTTATGATCCCTACATCTCTTAGCTTGACCAATTCCTCTTGCATTTTAGGGGCCAGAGTTAGATTTATTGGTCTTTGTTTCTGCCTAAAGGGTTTAGCATCTGGTTTTAATGGAATCTCATGCTGAAAAAGATATTCTCTATAGGCCTTTAAGTCATCATATGACCATGCAAACACATGTCTATATTTCCTTAGTAGACATATCAAACCTTGTCTTATCTTAGGAGACAATTTTTTACCAATATATACCTTCTTAGGGGTTTCTTTAGTTCCCAAATTTATCTCCTCGAGATCCTTAGCATTATATTCACTAGTATCCATTTGAGATCTATCATGATTGTCAAAAATAGTTTCCAGGACAACTAAACCCTTTGGTATTTTATTTGTTTTCAATTGCACAACTTCTTGTCCAAAAATAGTATCTTTTCCATCTATGTTTTCTACATATGCTACACAATCAATTTCTTGCCCTAATAACATATACTCACAATTCAAAAACCTTAAAATATCTTTATCATCCTCAAATACTTGCCAATTTTGGATATTTTCAAGAACAGAGGGTCTAGCTTGGATTTCCACTTTAGATATACTAGCAAATGTAATGTCATCAGGCTTTATTGCTACATTTTCTAGCAAATCTACCATCTTTTTGTTAGTCCTATCCTTCCAAGCTATTCCAAATGCATCAAAATATTGAATCATATCCCATACTGCATTTCTGTACTATTTTAATCTTTTATTTTTTGACACATAAACATTTCTCACTTGGGATACAACTAATTCAGAATCTCCTTTAACATGTACACACTTTATCCCATGCTTGTGAGCTAATTTGAGTCCTAATAACAAAGCCTCATATTTTGCTATATTATTAGTATAAGGGAAACTCAATGTATAAGAGAACTTATATGCTATTCCTGCAAGAGAAATCAATAAGATACCTGCACCAGATCCTTCTTTGTAGCATGCACCATCAAAGAACATAGTCCATAAATCACCCTTATCTATTTTTGCATTAGCTTCCACTTCCATCAGTGATTTATTTTTATTTCTCCTTAAGGTTAGGACCTCAGCTCTGAATGCATTGGCATATGTATCTACAAAATTTGTTATATTATCTTCCATATCTTCCTCTATCATGTATATACTTTTAGGCTCTCTATATACTTTAACTAGATTCCCATCAATATTAAAAGTAGCAAATGATAGATCATATTATAAACTTCCCCCCATTGCAGCACTCCATTTTATAGATAATAACACACCGTATTGGGGTGGGATATCAACAACCAACACGCTCATAGTAAGCTCTTTGTCAGGACAAGCTGTTAATCTATATGGCAAAGATTTTATAGTGCCTATGACTGTCACTTCTCTTTTATCCATAGCACAACATCTTCCCTAAGTAGTATCAACCTTGAGACCCAATTCTTTCATTATTTCAAAAAGCATCACAATATTAGAGGCACTAGAATCAAGCATGCAATTTTTTAGTGTTTTACTGTTTACTAAGATACTCAAGAAAAATGGTTCCACATTTCCTAAACATTCATTGACAAAACTATCCAAAAACATCTGAGGAATTTGAGACACAACTATTTCATCTTCTTTCTCTTTCACCTCTTCCTTATTTCTTTCTTTGGGATGATGATTTTCATTGCAGTCATGTGTTACTTTTATATCAGTGTCTCTCAACCATGCCATGGCTTTAGTTCGGTGTTCAGGGATTCTTAACAATTCACACAATGGGACTTTGATAGTGATTTGTGATAACACATTGGTCATGTCTATAAAATAATCATAGGAATCATCAGTCATCATACTCTTTTTCTCAAATTTTTTATCCAAAATATTCACAACCTCTTGATGATTCTTGCCATTTTTAGTGGTCAATTTTGGTACCTTCTAATCTAACTTCTTGGGAACGTTATTTGGAAATTCAACAATCTTGGGATTGTTCATTTTCCTTGGTTCCCATTTCTTGCTAATAATTTTAACCTTCACAGTGGGATTATCTTTAGGCTTCATGGCTTCCCCTTTTTTAAGATTGACACCTTTTATAAACATACTAGCCACCTTGCCATTATCCTGTTTCTGAGTCATGTTTCTAATCTACACTTGAGCTATCATGTTAGCATTAATTTGATCAATCTCTTCCCTAGAAGGCTTCCTTAATGTCACCTCCTCTTTAGTACTCATCATGTTGCACACATTGTCTTCAACATCACTCTCATTAGAAAATACTTGTTGCTGCATCTTATTTTGAAATTGCCTTTTCTCATTTACATCTCTATCATAATCTTCACAATCAAAATATTCACAATGTGAGTCAAACATATTACACCCTACATCATCATGGTTTTCTTCATGCTCATGACATTCTTCCACTATAGTTTGATTCCAAGAAAATGACAAAGCTACTGCACAATATTCAGGGGCATGAGGTAGTTGACAAGCAGAACACCATGTAGGTTCAGCAGTGAATTCAGGATCATCTACCAAATTTATAGAGTTTTTGGATAAAGGATCAGGGGTCACCTTGTTATTTGTGTTCTTGGGGGGAGGAACATTAGGCTGACCATCCTTCCAAGTAGTGTTATAAGGGAAATTTTTCAATCTATTTTATCAATTGAAATTTGATTGGTAAGGGACTCTATTTTCAAAGGGGTTCCTATCATTCTTTACCTAAGGAAGATTCAAACCTTTTATAGCATTTAGAATTTGACTCATTTCACTAGGCTCTTGCTTTTTCCCACCAGCAGCTTTATGTTCTTCCTTTCTATTTCCCTTATTCCCAAATAACCTAGGATCATCTCTTTTTCTTTCTAACCTCCCTAAAATCTTTAAGTTATTTTCTATATTAATGGCAATTCTGAAAGCATCTCTTAAAGTCATAGGCTCCTTATCCCTAAGTTGGTATGCCATTTTACCATAAAAAGCATTTAGATAAGTAATCAGACATACCTTGTCATTAATTCACATGGCTTGCATTAGCTTGTACATCCTTTTCTAGAATCTAGTGTTAAATTTAGTGACAGATTCATTAGGCAACCTCTTAATATTATTGAATTCACTTAAAATATAACTCTGATTTTTCTTGTCACCATATTGCTCTTTGAAACAATATTCGATATCTTCCCAATAAATAATAGATAATTCAAGGAGTCTCTTGAACCATTCTCTAGCATCTTCAGTTAGTGACTGAACAAACAACTTCATAATGACATCTTCAGCGTCAACCTCATAATCACTCATCATATCAAGAAAACTCCTCAAATGGTCCTCACAAAAGATAGCATTATTTCCATTAAATTTAGGCAATCTTTTCCTCATTTCTTATGGTATAGGATTAGGAAAACTAGGGATCCCATGAAAACATATTTTCCTATAACCTTCTAAGTGGACAGGTCTCCTTTGTACATCAATCTTAAGCTAATTAGCACTATCTTTCCTATTATTACTCATAGTGTTACTAGTGCTAGCATCACCAACAGATTTTTTGAGATCTAATTTTAGTGAAGATGAAGACAAGAAAGAAAGAGGTACCTTAGTGGTATTCTGATTTGCATCATTAGATCCATCATTATCTTTAGGCATAGTTGTAGACTGCTTCTTGGTATTTTCCAATAATTTGATCTTATTGTTCATCTCAGCTATAGCAGCCTCATTTTCTGCAATCTCTAATCTCTTGGCTAAAGCATCCCTTTCTTTCCTTCTCTTTTACAATTCAATATTAGAGAGTGACATAGAATCATGGATCTGAACTGTCTTTACTGGCTCATTGATCTTAACACCAATCTCCTTTTGTTTTCCTTTTTCCTTAGCCCCTACAACAGGTTCCACATTTTTTACTCTATTGTTATCAACTTCTAGAGCAACATAGTTCCCAATATATCATATTGTATGTCCCTCTAGATTCATTTTCTAAGTTTCTAGCAAATTCTACTCTTGCCTCTTAAGTTGTTCAACTTGTCCCACAATCTCAAGTTTCCAGGCACTAGCTGCTATCTCATTTTTCTTTTTCAAAGCAGCAATTCACCATAGTAATTCTTTTTTTTCTTCATAGTTCTTTGTAATCACTTCTTCCCTTTCCTTTTGAAATCTCCTATTAATAGCTTCTTGCTCAATAAGTTGTGCTTTCAAATTTTCATTCTCATCAGGATCAGGGATAGTGAACTCAAACCCAAATGTTTTCTTATCATTAAAACTTTCAAGTTTTAAGTGTCTAGGTCTGACCTTTTCAGGGGAATAATTTGACAAGAAAGGGTTCATACTACATTAGAAAATATTGTTACTAGTCCTATCCTCAAGACTAAATACATGTGGTTGCACAATCTTCTCCTGGCATATCATTTCAGGGGTATTATAGAAATCATCATCAAACAAAACTAGATGAGATCTCAGACCTTTGGAGGAAGGCACTTTTTCAAGAGTAGAACGGTGAGCATTATCTTTCCCTACTACTTACTCTTGTGAATAGCTTCCTTTTTGCATCTAGTTTCCCTTCATAGCCCAATTCTGTCTTCCTCTAGGAGGGAGATCAGTTTGTAATTTGATTGTCGAGTTTTTCCTCACATTTTCACATGTATTTCTTTTATTCTCCATAATTTGGGACAACAATTTTCTTAATCTTGACACTGGTTAAAACCTTTTTGAGTCAGCACCCACTCTATCAGCATGGGAAAAAGAACTGAACAAATGATAAATCCTTTAGTGACAATCTAAGGCAAAATGTATACAAATTCCAAATCCACGAGAAAATTTAGCATGAAATATCTACAACTCTACCCAAGGGGACATAGATCTCTAATAATTCATTGTTTATGACAATACTAAGTGTAATTCCCCAGCAAAGTCGCCATTTTGTTGGTGTTTGAAACTACTGAACAACAAAATACTCAATATCATAGTGAAATTATTCACATAATCTAAGGATTAGCCAATTCCTAATAGCAATTACATAAATAAATCACTTTGACCCAACTTCAACAAAACCAAAAATGGTTTCCTACTCTTTAGGCTCTGCTAAACCAAGGCGGTTATACCTAGGGATAATTCTAATGCAAACTGTTGTGTTGAGATTCTTTTAGTTTCATTTTGATTCTCATCTCTTACCCACTAATACCTGAGCAATTTACTTCACTTCTTTTAATATTCTTAAACTTGTACGCATCCCTTATTAGCAATACTGGTCATATTTCTCCTAGGATTTACAAATATTCTTGGAAATAGTAGTTACCTAAGACTCAAAGAATAGATATAAATGAGTAGTGACTAGCATTTATAACTTTGAACCAAATGGAATGAAAAATGATTTTGATTTTGTTATTGGTTTGATATGTAGCAGCAGAATTCATCCTTGTTCACTTCTGATTTATGTGACCATTGCCTTATCCATCGGGTAGAAAATTGACTATTGGCAGGAGATTTAATTCAAATAACTTGTAAATGAATTAATCAGTTGCAATCACCCATTTCCATTCTTATAAAGTATTCTTTCTATAAACTCATAAACCCTATTGATTCATTGAAGCATTTCTATAATTCCTTGAATTAAAAGCAACAATGATATCAACATACAACCCATCTAGATTGCATTCAGCCAAGTTAAACCTTATTTAAAATGACTTCAAAGTAGACAAACCCATAAAAAGGAGACAAAAATTTATGACACAAATATAATGTAAATACCCCTTTGTATTATCCTTTCAGATGACATACAATGACCAATAGAAATCAATAGAAAAGCCCAGAACATATTGCTATTTCTTTCATTTCAATGTGTCATCAGAGAGTGCAAGTGGAAACAAACTCAAAACAACTACATACTATTGGGCCGACTATCTGTACTTTTCTTGAGAAACACAAAAATTATACAAGTTATGAACCATCACAATGCCTTGAAAACTCATTTTTATAACATGACTTGCAACAAGCAAAGGACAATTGTGATTTGACAAGTGTCCAAGAAACAAAATACCATACAAGAGACAAAAATGAGCACAATAGAATGCCAAGTGCATCAAAAATTCTTTGGGTAGGCTCGTTTCTATTACTACTACAAATCATCAACTTTTGATTTTTCCCCTACTACTCTGAATCTTTAGAATACGTGGCTACCAAACTAGCCAGCGACGTGTTATCTTGTGGTGCTTCCAAATTAGTTTTTTCTTGCGGATTTTCACTGCTTTCACCTTGAGCAAGCAATATTACCTTTTCACCTTCTTCTTCTTTTAGATCTAGTGCTGATGTGTTAATGATCTGCACCTCACCCTTTTTTTCCTCATCATCATCTGAACCGCCTTGTTCTAACTACTCATCAAAAGGAATATCTTCTAACCAGGTGTTAAACTATGCATCATCAGGCCAACTAAAATTTAGAATATCATCTTGCTTCTTTAATATATAGTTAGCCTCATTTTCAAGACTAAAAAACTCACTTGAAAGAATTAAAAAAAACTAGACTTTAACCAATTCCTCTATTGTGGTAGCCCACCAAGCATGCCCCTCTTTGTTTATGACTTTATTTATTCTTATGCAAAAAAGGTCATCCAATTCTTTTTTCCATTCACCCTTATTTTTCAATTTATTCTTTCTATCCAAGACACAAGGAAACAAATCAAATTTTTGACTCTTGTATCTGTTTAAGTAAGAAACAATTTTCAGTTGCAGAGCAATTCTCCTATTATCAAAATCTAACAGGTCATTAGCAACATCATATAATTTTTCAATATGGTCATGGGAAGACCTTATAACTCAATAACATAAAAGGGTGATTTCTTTTTCTCTTTTTCCCCACTTATTAACAATAGGCTTGAGGGTTTCATCATGGGTTTTTAGTTCCTCCCATATACTTATTACTCTTGCCAACTGATTATAGAATAATGGTCATTCAATTTTATCTACTAAATACATTAGAGCCTTTCTAAGCTTATCCTCATATTGCATATTTAACTCTACATGTAAGCCCCATAGCTTTCCTTTCTCTTCTTCAAAATCCTTAGCTGTGTAATATTCTAGCCTTTGAGGTGTGTTTGGTATTTCTACAAGGGGGGTGGATTTAAAAGGTTCCACTAGAAGACAGGGGTATATTATTCTTGGCTTAGTGGACTTCCCCATTAGCTTGTCTTCAAGCTCAATTCTCCTTTTTACCTCCTTATTATAGGCCTCAAAAAAAAATTCATATTTATTTTGTAACTCAAACATAGCATGTTCCTCCTTCTTAGCAGTGGCCAAAAGAAACTTGGAAGAATCCACATTCCTATGTGTTGCTTGCACATTTGAGGCATCAACAACTCTTCTCACAATTATGCTTCCCATCAATCCAGACTCATCTGGTTGTGATGATGGGGCTCTAGATCCTCTTCTCAATGACCAACTAACCAATGTAGCTTGATCTTCAATGAATGTAGTGCCTTGGAAATCCCCTTTATTTTGATCTTGCAAAGTTAATTTATTTGAAATAGATCTAAAAACTAAGGCATCAACAATATCCCAATTTGGTAACAATAAAAATGTTAGATGCCTTCACCATTTTCCTTCCATCCTCAGGGCTTATATTCTGAAATTCTTTTATCATTTCTTCTTTTATTTGGTTTTGGATGGAAGCTTCATCCATTTCTAGATGCTCTATTTTCAACCTCTTACATTTTTCCTCAAAAGTATTCATGTTTGCCCTCCATGCAAACTGTTGAAAAGCCCTAGATTTCACAAAACTATCATCAGCCAAAAATTGATGACTTCCCTGTTCTAACATAGGGTCCAATTCCCTGCCTCTATAGTCAGCTATTTTTAGGTCCAAACTTGGTAGAGGAGGCTTTGGAGGGTTACCTTCATCCAATTCTACTTGAGTAATAAAAATACCTCCCTGTGATCCCATCTGCTCAATTTGCTCACCTATAAGTTGTTCTTCTCCAATCTTCAAAAGGGATTGAGTGGGTGAATATTCCTCAACTTGAGGCCTCTCTTCTTTCATGACCTTCTGCCTCTTGGGACTAGGCTCATCAGGTCTCTCCTCTTGGGCTATATTGGTGGATCCCATTATTTGCTTGCCCTTATCTACAAGAGCCCTTTTATTTTGAATTATAGTATAACCAGTCTTCATTTGTATAATTATTTGACCAACTTCTATATTAGCAGTAAAAGCCAACCTCCTCATGACTTCTCTATCCTTATCAGGATAAGAATCAATAAAAAAATATTTTTTCTCATTCATAGCTTCCATTATTTTAGGGAAGTTACTCATGAGCTTATTTATTTTGTTAGCCTCTATATTAGCATTATCTAAAGGACTATATTTATGATCAAAACAATGAATAAATTCTAGGACCCGGGAGTAAACTCTCCATTTTTTCTTTTTAGTTTGTTGCTCCTACAATGAGAATTCATTCCTTATACTATCCTCTGGATAATATGAGTCATGTTTTACCTATCCCAGCTTAATTCTATGCCTCAAGGTTTGGTTAAAAAATCCCTCAGAATCACAAAAACGGGGATGGGAGATAGCCATCATAGACTGATCCAAAATTTTATGCAAAAAGAGCCAACCCCCTTTTGTAATCACAAACTGATGGGCCATTTTTTAGGTAGGGAAAATTGACCCTGGTTGCCTTTTCAACAGAAACATTTCTTCTACTCCTCCTAATTGCCACAAAACTTTAGCCATTCCTGCCTTCAAAGCTACTTGGTAAGGAAAGACATGAGGACTCCCTTTAAAACCATAGATTCTGAAAACCGCAGAAATAGGGTAAGGAATGATATTTCCCCAATTGTGTGAAACTTTCAAGTTATGGGGTTTGTCCATAGGTATGAGGAGGTCCATAAATACCTTAGGGATTCTAGGATTGTCTCTTAATATTAGACATCTCAATTTAGAAGTAAAATATCTATCAAATCTGACTAAACTGGCATTATTTGCATCCCAAGTCATATCTGGGCTCCACAACTGGACTGGCAATGCTTCTCCATTTTCTTCCTTGTTCAAATCCATCTCCTCACCAAAATAAGTCACCCCTTTGAACAAGAACATGTGCATCAATAGAGAATAGTGTCCAAAAGTTTTCTCTACCTTCCCTTTTGCAATTCCAACTAAACCAGTATGAATTTCTTCAGCCAAATAGGAACAAAATCAAAGATAACATCTACACAAAAAGAAGCAATTTGAACCATCATATACACAAGGCTAATGGGCATGAAATCATATTCATCTTCACCAAAAACATAGCACGAGGTCCTGTATATCTCTACTGCCCGAGAAGTGAAAAGACTCTTCTTAAAAGGTTCTCTAGAGGCTACAGTAATTATTGGTAGAGTTCCTATTCTACCAATGTGTGCCCTCAGTAAACCTCCCCTAATTACATCCTTCTTTGCTTTGTATTCATTCTCTAATTCTAGTAGATTGATTGGCACATGGTAATCTAACAATGGTTCTAGGTGAAAAACATCTCTAATTTCTTTAGGACTAATTGAGATCAGAGGCACGCCATAATTTCTTCTCACACCCTAATAGCTTCGTCATAATTCTCAGCAATGGCTTCAAGCAAATCATAATCCATGGAAATACTTGGAACTACTAGCTTTCCCAAATCAAAATTCTAGACATTAGCATGTGGGGATAACAGATTCCTTTCTGAAAACCACTTTTTAAATAAGATAAGACTAGTTTGAGTAGTTTTTGCATCCCTAACCCAGTTCCCCTTGTCATATAAGCCATCAAGAATTTTGAGCCCAGGGTTTAAGGAAATCAATTTTTTAACTTATGCAAGTTTAGTGGTGGATGCTGGGAGTAATTCTAAAAAATCGTCATGAACATTCCTATCCATCTAATTAACTTACCCAGAAAATGCTTTCTTAGGAGGTATCTTGATCGTAATAATAGGAATTGGAATGTTACAGAGGTTATATATGAGTACTTACTTGACTTGCCAAACTTGTTCTTCTCTAAACTTTTGCACTTACTCTCGAACAAATGAGGAATTAGTTCATGTTTGTACCAGGCTAAACACAAAATGGTCAACAGGCTCTTGTGCTCAGAAAATGTGATATCTTTGTTCACGTGGGACTGGAACTCATGAAAATTTCCTATATTATACCTTTTTTCTCCCACACGCAAAGCTTTCATTCATCATAAATGCACACAACAGAAAAATAGAGTGGCATTGTACTTCCTTTTAAATTTGCGCTGTTGATCCTTGAAAAATCCTATGATCTAGGAATGAAAACTAGGTTGACTCACTTTTCTTCTTAACATGATGGCAGTCAAACCAATAAATTTCCTCCATATGTACCTTTCCTCTAATGTTGGCATTTCAAACTGGGCTCACGGATGACTGAGGACACGTGTCATCAATTCGCTACCTTGCTATACATAACTTCCGAGCATCTTGCTTTAGTGAGTATGTGACAACCATTAATTTTTCTTTGATTGTGTGGCATATATTTGAAATAACTTTAAATAGAACAATGGTGGGTCCCTCGTTCACCAACTTGCTATACATAATCTTTGCACATCACTTTCCATAGTGATTTAATGAGCACCGTTGATCCAAGACCAAATCAAAGGTAGAGAAATTGCACAAAGTACCCTAAAGAATGGTGGGTCCCATACTCGCTATGTCACATAGAGTAAACAACTTGCAACTTTCCATAGTGAGATAGAGAGGACTATTGATTCTATTTTGATCTAACAATTGAAATTATTTGCATGTTTTATACATGGGGAGTGGGTCCAGGTACTGTTGTCGCTGAGCTGGATTAACATGCTGGCACACATACACATTATTTAAATTCCAATGACATCACACATCCTTGGCCTTGCCATGTTTTTTACTTTAAGGTGGGTTGCTCTATCACTATCGACAAAATTACTAACTATCTAACTAGCAATATAGCAAGTTCTAACGAATTTAGAATTTCTAGCTTATGGATGCTCAATAGGATGCTACCGTGTCATCTGCTCTGCATATCTCAGCTCTGTCAAGTCACTCGATTAGGGCCCACCTTTGAGGATTTTTTGTTACATCACAACCTTTTGACTAGTCACTACATCACTATCGAAAAAATTACCAATATCTGGCTAGTGATACAACGACTTTTCGGTAGCCACCAAAACTTGCGCCAAGAAATAAAATTATGAGTGACAACTTGCACAGAAGTAAAAGCAAAGCTGGCACAATATTTTCCTCGGGATCCTCAAAATCAATCCTTATTTTAAAAAGAACTCCATCTTTTGTAATTACTGGGCCCTCGCTACATCACTACCAAAACATTCGTGATTTTGCGGCTAGCAATATAGCGACCTCTAACGGATTCACAATTCTAGTGATGAAAAACAAACACACATTGATTGAAAATTTACCAATTAATACTGGTGTCAGAGAAGGTAGTCATGCACATTTATAAGACTGCATGGGAACCTCTGTGGTCACATCAACCTTTAAAAGAACATTGCCTTTTGCAAAATCCAGGCACTCGCTATGTCACCACTAGCAAGTCGCATGGATTTTTCGGTAGTGATTTAGCGAATTGCCGAAGAAACTTAAACTCCGATGACACCATTTGCAAATTTTTTCACGTGTTTTTCTTCTTAAAAATAACAAGCCTAGGACATAGCATGTGGTTATAATCTCTTCATGTTAACACATTTCTCGGTGCCAAACTTCACTTTTCAGTATCACACATAGTTCTTCGATGGTTGCTACCTCACTATACGTAATCTTCAAGCATCTTCCTATAGTGAGTATGCGACAACTGTAGATTTGAATAAGATCTAATGGCAAGATAAAACCCTATCAAAAGGACTCAACAAAGACCTAAAAATGGGCAAGAAAAGAATATTCACTTATCCCTTTTTTAAAACTTTCACACCAAGATAAAATTTAAAAGGCGAGACTTAGGGTTTTACACAGATTTTAAAAGATATCAAGAAAATGAGACCAAAACCTTAAACCCTAGGACCTAACAAGAGAACTCACATCTAACTTTTTTTTTTACCATGATTCTAAGAAAATTTAATACATAAAAATCAGACCAACACTTACTATGCACACTTTAGCTAATCCTTCATGAACTCTTCAAGATCCTTCCATGCAAACCTCACATTCTCCCTTGTGCTTAGAACTGGCTCCATGTCAAGAGGACTCTCAAAAATATGAAGATATAAATGTTAAGAAATATCAAGATCAAGCACCCTTTCATCTCCTTGAGGATTTCAGCCTTCCATATCCTATGTATTATCCACCTCCTAAGTATGATGAAGAAATCACTTCCACTATTTCTATTGAGCTTATTGAAAATCTTGAGAATTTTTCTCTTACTATGCTATCCAAAGCTACTTGTCAAGATCAAAGAATCCCCTCATGTTCTACTTCTCTATATCCACTTCAAAATTATGCTCAAGCTTTAATTTCTCCTATCAAAATTTCTCATGAGTCTATTGATTGCCTCGGCCACATTGCTCACTCTAAAGATGTTGATATCCCTACTCAATATCCCTTTTCATCTAATAAGTCTATAGTTGGTCCTTATCCATCTATGTTAAAACCTTAAAACCTTCATTCCATATTGGGGCCTAATGCTCCTTCATCTCCTACATTCTCTACTCCTACCCCTCCTATTATACCTCAAGATCAACAAAGATATTCATCCTGATAAATATCCATCCACTCAACCATCTAAACCTATCATATCAAGCTTATCCATCCATAAGTCCCAAATCTTTTGGAAGAAATTTGGATGATCAATGTAATAAATACAAGAATCCATTGAAAAATGAAGATCCCTATGTCCTTTCTAATCAATATGTGAATAAAAAGAAAAAACTATCATTCAAGAGACCACAAGGTCCACTACTCAAAGATCTAAATCAAAGAAAATATGGGTTCCTAAATCCATCATTGAAGATATGCAATCTAAAGCATCCAAAGAAAAATAAATCAAAATCTATATGGATTCCCAAGTCTCTCTTGGAAGACTTGAATATGGAACATAAATCTAAGTTGACATTAAAGCTTCTAAAGGCTTCCACTCCATTTTCTTCCAAACATATTCCCAAAACTATTTCAAAGCATTCCACTCCATCTTCCTCCAATATTATTGTATCACTTCATAAATCTAAACCTCAATCTATTTCCTCCATGATCCCTTCATTATTTCACTACACTTCAATGTGTGTGAAAATGTTGATCTTTACCACTTTTTCACCCACACTTATGTCATATTTTCAAGCCTACACTTGCCTACTATCCATAATCCTAGCTTTCCAAGGTATGAACTCATATCCTCCATATACTTAGTGTACTATCATCTCTCTTCCTTCAACTAGTCAGCATCTTTGAGCATACTTATATGTGGTCTTTCCTTATCATGACTTATCTTTCCTATAGGAGCACTATCTAACTTCAAAAATATTTATCTCTTTCTAAAAATTCAAAAAATTCAACAACAAAAAAAATGTGCCTTGGTGAAAACCACTTCTTGTGGAACCCTTTTAGAAAAAGTATAGAGACACAAATTTTTCCTATAGTGAAAACCACATCTTGTGGCACCTTTGATAAGTAAAATGATGAAAACCTAGTAAATAGATGTCATGTGCAATTCCTCCATCATTCCTCTATTCCCTCTTCCTCTTTTATCTTGACAATGTTGATTTATCCTTTTGTATTGGCTATCTTATTGAAGAGCTTACCTATTGTGCTTTCTCATTCACTCATAGCCTTCGTATCCAACTTCATTCTTATTTCTCTATCCCATTGATATCATATCCAAAAAACCTCTTGGTCTTGATCACAGTAAAGAAAATCAAGGTTCTTAGGCCTCTTAACATGTCTACTCTTTTGGATTACATGATTTCATGCTATCTCACTTTTTGGCTTCACTATTTACCCCATATTCTATCTTGTTTATTGGCTTCACTACTTATTGTATATGCTATCTTGCTCATTGCTTCCATTTCTTATCCAAAACCTTCTTCATATGGTTTTCTTTCACTGTCTTGGGTACTCTTGAGGAGCCATTCTTTGAGGATTGCTTTTACTCACTTCATACTCCTTTCGTATCCATCTCTGCTTATCCACCAGCTTGCTACTCCATCATGTCCTACACCTTGTTTGATAATGGAACAAAATGATGTGATCTTACTTGACAACTAGAAATCTCTAAATCATTCTAACAAATTAATAAATAAATAAATTGATATATGGTCCTAAAAATCATAAAATATTATGAAAAAACGATCATCTTAGTGAAAACCTAGCAATAGGCACTTTCATGTATCACCAAAAAAATTACAAAAATAATTGAAAAAATTTTCTAATTGGTGAAAACCTGGAAACAAGTTCTACTTGAGGCCCTCGCACCTATGTCTATGAGTCTCACGCATTCACTCCACAACACATTTCCTAGCTTGGAATTATCTCCTGTCCTCATCTTGGGGGCATGACTGCTTAGCTTGTTAGAGTCTTCTTGTGCATTAGGATTTTTTTTGCAACTCATAAAAATAGTGTTTCTCAAAACTCTCCCATTAGCATCAAGTTTTTCTCAACACTTTTTGGATACTTTACCTACAATCTAGGATGCTACAATATTTCTCACTATAAGATGCAAGTCTTGAATAAATGGCTATGTGATATACACACATGAACTTAAACATTAAACTTGTTGAAATATGAAGAACTTTATCTTCTTTGTGTGTTATCTATGACAATTTCTCTACTGAATGTTACCTCCATAATAGTATTTTGAGGATGTCATGGACTAGAAGACTAGGAGCATGGGGCATGTTTTAATTTTCTTCTTCTTGTGGGTATACTTTGTTAGTCTAAAGTTGTTGGGAGAATTCATGGTTGTGCTACTTAACACTTTGGACCTACAATGTATCATCCTTGTCTATTTTTGCAAGACCACACGCGGGGGTTATCCTAGTGCTTATGCCTTGGTAAAGGTGTAATACTACTATATTAAACTTAGGGAACCCAATTACATAGTTATCTTGACCTATATGTCTTTGATCAATAGGTTGGATTCCCCTTTTTCAATCTAATATAGATCATATTCATATCTTCATAGGTCATCCTAGTGATGGTTGTATGATCTTTTGATGTCCTTAATAAGGCTCAATGATAAAAAATAGGACCTACTTATGCAACCCTTGCAATTGCACATTTTCATACTATCTTACATTCTAGGGTTCATTCTAGTTTAGCTGTGCATTTTGCATGTTGAGAGAGCTCTCTTCTTTATCTTTCATGGACATGTCAGCTAACTATATTCATCCTTCTCTTGCCTCTTCTCGATCTTATCTTATCTCTTCTTTCCTATGTCTCACTTCTTTTCTATCTTGCCATCACATTTATGTTTTTGACCTATCTTTTTTAATCTCAACATCCAGGACCCATTTTCGGGATCGAAATCCAAATTTGGGTTCATCTTGCTAGTCAAAATTTCTTCCTTCTTCTATATAGTTGGCTGACCTATTGATCCTTAATCTTTGAATCTTTTTGGGGAAATCATCATTTCTCCATTTCTTTATCATTTCTACTCTCTTCCACTCTTTTCTTTCATTTATATTTCATCTCATGTCATCTTTCTTCTTTCTTTGACTTAATTCTTATGTTTTATCTTTCTTGGTCAAACTTAATCAAACTAGGGCATATCTTCATTTCTTGGTGGTTACTCTTTGGTCTTAATCTCTTATCTATCATCATGAATTATTCTTTGTTTTGATTTGATTAAATCTAGCATATTTCTACATCTCCTCTAACTCTTTTTGATTTCAATCTCAATGGGGCAGGAATATTATATCATTGTTGCAAATTGTGTTCTACAACAACTATCTATTTTCTATTGATCATCTACTTTCTTTTCTCAACATATCTGTACTCATCTTGGGTACTAATATTGTCTCTTTTCTCTCCAAATGTTCAGTAGTTTTGCTAAATAGATTGTGCATTTAGGATCTTCCATCTCTCGGTGCTTCATTCTTAAGAGTTTGATCTCTTTATCATCTTCTCTTATTCATTATTTGGTGTAATGTGTTTTCAGATTGTTAACACATTGTTCAAAGAGGGGTAAATGTAATCACCAAAAAATGCTCATCTAGACTATGAGCCCCCTTTTTAGGTTTTTTGCATAATTTATCTAATTCTTATCCTTCATCAATCTCCAAAAATCCTTTTATTTTATTTTATCCTATAGTTTGACTACTTTATCCTAAGTTCATATTTAATTAAAAGAACATGTCCCCTTTTTAATTAACTAAAATTCCTCAATCATCCCTTATTTTGAGTTGTACACACAAAATAATTTCCCTTATTTATAAATAAAAGAAAATACATTTTTCTCCCACATGGTGTATAAAAGTCAACTCTTCATCACAATTGGTGGAAATGCTTCTGCACATGGATCACTCCCACTTTCAAACTCCACCCTTGATCACTTGCATATTTCTTTTTGATCTGTATCATCCATTTCTCTTTAAAATGGAGAGTTATCTCCTCACTTCACAACTCTACTCTTTTACTAACATTATGTTACAGGATTGAAGATCTCATACTTGTGGAGCTCCTCTTCTTCTATCTTCTATTCTTCATTCTCCATGCTTCTCATTTGTTTTAGTTTATCTCCATGCTTATATCTTAAATCATCTAGTCTAAATAAGGGTTTTAATAATTATTTTCTAGTTTATATTTCATTATACTTTTTCTCATATAGCTTTCATTTGCATTATGTTCATTCTAGTTTCTTGGATATTGTCATTCTTTCCTCTATTCTTTGAATCTCTCATTCTATGGTGAACCTTGCAAGGGTTGCATAGCTTGATTCATTTGAGAGCCACCATACTACTATTTTGCACCTTTTCATGTCATAGATAGAGAGCTATAAGCTACCAATTGAGATGATCTCTTTCATGGACATTCTGAAGAATAATGGTTTATAGAAGTGTGACATATTTTACACACATTTTTTGCATCCACTGTGGGGCTAGAACCAAGTTTTTAGGTCCATTTTCTTCATGGTATCTTATTTGCATTCTCATGTCTTATTTTTTGTAGAAACCTATTGCATCTAATCAAGTGGTTTTCTAGGTATCCCACTTTGGTTTTAAGGCTAACCCTTGTATATATTGGTTTGAAGGCAAAAACCCAAGTTTTTCAAAGATTTGTTCATATCTTTCCAATCACTTAGATTTCAAATATAATTTTTTTTTGCAAGTTGGGCATGAATCCAAGACATCTCAGACCAATTTTCAAATTGTTTTAAGTTGATGTACATTATTTATGCTTTTTTCTTTATTTTTAATTTAAAAATGTTTATGATTGCAAATTAGAAAAAATTTCAAAACAAATTACATTTTCAAAAAGGTTTTACAATTATACAAAAGGTTTGTTCTGTGTATTTTGAATTGTAAACTCATATTAGGGCTCAATAAATCAATTTGAAAGAAATGGTCTATTTTGGGAAAATTGGTCCCTAGGGCACAAATAAAGAGATATTGCTAAATTTATTGCATTTTTAGACACCCTTCTGGTTTTTAGTAGGGATTTCTTCTTTACATTTCTTCTTTTGGAGCCAAAATAATATCAAACAAAATAAATCTTGTTGACTAGGTCAAAAGGAAAAAGTTAAAAAGATTGTGTTTGTGATTAGTTTGCCCTTTTTTGGCATATGCTTGATTGGAAGACAACTTGGATTTTTGAGAAAACCAACCAATTTTTGTTATAGCTCTTACTTATTTTTTATGCCCTAACCTTATTTTTTTGTGGGGGATTCACACTTGCTTGCCAAAACGAAAGAAAAGAATGCATGTCAAAGAATCTATGCTAAGAGGTTGCTAATACTTGTTTGCAAGGCTACCTAAAAGCATAAAATAAAAAATAAAAAACAAGTGTACTTGTATTCCCTTTATTATGTGTGTTGAATTATACTAGTTGTTCATTTTTGTAAGCACATAAATCTTGCAATTAAAATCTTTTGCTAGTACAAAAGTATGCTCTTCACCCTTACGGTGAGCAAGAAATCTTGACCTACCCTTAGATTTCAAAAGTAAGTGGGATAATTAAACTTCTTGGTGTGTTTGGAAGAAATGATTGGAATAGGAGAGTATACTCTTCATCCTTGTAATGAATCGTAAATTTTGACCTCCAAAAGTGGGTCCATTTTGTGTAGTTTAGAATCCTTTAGAGGGCCCGCTCTTGAACAATCAAGAGGAACGACCCAAGTGGGGACAAGTAAACCCGACTCTTCCAACCCACTATAAACTTAGGGATACCAAAGATACAAAACCTTGGTAGACATAGTTTTGCATCTAGTGACATTACTTGTGGGATTGGACCATGAGGAAATCACTAGATAATGATGCTTAAGGTACTCTTGTGGCCACGAGGTCTAATACTTGTCACTAGGTAAGAAGTCTTGTATTGGGAGAAAAGGGGATTACTATGAATGGAAGAAATTTCTAAACACCATAGGATTAGAAGCTACCCTCTTTTTCCACTCAACATCTTGATGCAAGGATTGATCCTAGTGGATTACTTGGATCACCCCAAGATTTTGCACTCACTATTTGTGTCTCATTGGTTGTGTGATTAGTATATCCATGACAAAGTCAACATCTATTATGGGAGATCACTTTGTGTGCAGCAAGGGGCCATCAATCATGGGCCAAGTTGTTGAGTAATGAATTATGACCTTAGGTAGTTTATCTTGGAATATGTATTCGCATGTGAAAAGAACCGTGAAAATCTTTTGAACATATACATGACATTAATTCTAGGGCTTTCTTTTGAGACCTTGCATGTGCTCAAGTATCATGCAAGGTTGCTTTGTTCCTTTCTTGATTATTTTAAGACTACTCCATGTGTGAAATCTTTCTTTTGAAAAGTGAAATTTCTATTCTATCAACTTTGTCAACCAACTCAAAATACCAAGTCTAAGAATTTTTCTTGCGTTGCTTAGTATGGGGAGTTTCATCATTTGACTTTTCTTTTCCATGTCTCTAGTATTTTAGCTTGCCAAAAATGGGCCTTATTTCTAGCTTCTGTTGGTCTCTTCCACTTTCTTGGTCCATGTCAGCATAGTAGGACCTTCTTTTTGTCTAAAAATGTTACCTTGATCTGTTGACTACACTCTTTGATTGTGAATTTTTTCACTTCTCATCTTGCTGACTCTATCTACTTGGCTATTAGGCTTCTCTCCTAGTTCTTGACTTGAGTCACTAGTGTTGTAAGTTTCTCAAACACTCTACTTGACATGTCACTCTCTCTATCTTGATAAGTGAGTAGTCTTCCTTTCTAGCTTGGGCATCAAGGTATCTTGTGTCACCTTAGTCACTTTCATTTTTGGCTTCTTTTCTACAACTATGGAATTAAAACCTTGTGCTCCCAAATCTCAAACAAGTCTAGATGATCATGAGTTCATCTACTTTTCTAAATAGTTTCAAGACTTATATGCTCAATATAAAGGACTAGTAGAGAAAAATGATCGTAGGTACCTTCATATCACTAAGCTCATAATGGGAATCCACTCTCAATTTGAAAAAATGATAGAGGAAATTATTGCATCATTACATGAATATTCCTTAAGGTGTTTACGTGCATGTGATTCTACTTCTTTAAGATTCTTATCTTCTTCTAGGTCTACATATTCTACTACAAGACATCAATTGTCTTCATCTTCTAGATCCAAAGACATCTTTAGAGAGAAAGCAAATGATATCTCCTTTGAGCCTATGCTAGAATTTCATGATAAACTTATCTTTGACAAATATTATGAAGACATGGATGCATGTTATTCACTTTATGAACAACAAGAATATCCTAGACATACTCTTGAGAGAACCTTTACTCACTTGGAAGGTTCTTATGATGTCATTTGTAAATTCTCCTGGCTAATGAGCTCATCACATTGCCTAAGTCTAGCTCATATGGAAACCCATTCTTGAATATATATTGTCCTTATCATTGACATAATGGGCATAGTACTTCAGATTACATTGATCTAAAACACAAAATCCAAGATCTTATTGATGATGGGATTTCTAATAACACTAATGACTCACATGATGAGAACACTTCTCTTTTGAAAGATCATATTGATGAACCCATGTTTAGTGATAGTATCCTTGACATCTCCACTTTTTCTAACACTCTTGCATCTTGCAAAACTTCAAAGCTCTCCAACATGACTCAGACAAATAAAGAACCTAATGCTTTTCACATTGACTATGTGTATCCAAAAGGGATACCTCTAAAAAAACTCAAGATAACATTCACTTGGCTACAAATATTTTACATCCTACTAAGCCTAAAGATCCTCAACTTTTATATGATGTTATACTTCCTATGCACACTTTAGCTAATCCTTCACTAACTCTTCAAGATCCCTCCATGCAAACCTCACATTCTCCCTTTTCCTTAGAAGTGGCTCTATATCAAGAGGAATCTCAAAAATATGAAGATATAAATATTAATAAATATCAAGATCAAGCACCTTTCGTCTCCTTTGAGATTTCTCCCTTCCATATCCTACGTCTTATCCACCTCCTAATTATGATGAATAAATCAATTCCACTATTTATGTTGATCTTACCAAAAAATATGATAAAAGTTCTCTTAATATTCTATTTTAAGCTACTTGTCAAGATCAAAGAATCCCCTCATGTTCTACTTCTCTATATCCACTTCAAAACTATGCTCAAGCTTCAAATTCTCCTACTAAAAATGTTTCTCCTATCAAAGTTTCTCATGATTCTATTGATGTCCTTGGCCACATTTCTCACTCTAAAGATGTTGATATCCCTACTCACCATCCCTTTTCATCTCCTAAGTTTATACTTGGTCCTTATCCATCTAAGTTAAAAACTTAAAACCTTCCTTCCATTTTGGGGCCTTATGTTCCTTCTCCTACATTATCCATTCCTAACTCTCCTATTATACATCAAGATCAACAAATATATTCATCCTTGACAAATATCCATCCACTCAACCATCTAAACCAATCATATCAGCCTTATCCATCCATAAGTCCAAAGCATTTTGGAAAAAAAATTGATTATCAACATAAGAAATACAAGAGTCCATTGAAAAATGAATATATGTATGTCATGTATAATCGACATGTAAATACAAAGAAAGAACAATTATTCAAGAGACCACAAAGTTCCACTTCCTAAAGAGATAACTCAAAGAAACTATGGGTTCCTAAATCTAGCATTGAAGATATGAATTCTAAAGTGTCCAAAGAAAAGGAAAAATCAAAAGCTATATGGATTGAAAAGTCTCTCTCAAAAGACTTTAATATTGAACATAAATATAAGTTGACATTAAATATTCCAAAGGTTTCCACTCCATTTTCATCCAAAAATCTTCCTAAAACTATTTCAAAGCCTTCCACTCCATTTTCCTCCAAGATTACTCTACCACTTTATACATCTAAACCTCAATTTATTTCTTCCATGATCCCTTCATCATTCCACTACCCTTGAAGGCATGTGATAATGTTGTTCTTTCCCACTTTCTTACCTACACCTATGCCATATTTTCAATCCTACACTTACCTACTATCCATACTCCTTCTATCTTTCAAAGGAATCAAATCTTATCCTCCATATACTTATCCTACTATCATCTCTCTTCCTTCATCCTATTAGAATCTTTGAGCATACTTATCTATGGTATTGGCTTATCATGACTTATATTTCCTATAGGAGTACTATCTAACTTGAAAAAACTTGATATCTTTCTAAAAATTCAACAAACAAGAAAAAAATGTGCCTTGGTGAAAACCACTTCTTGTGGCACCCTAATAGAAAAAGCATAGAGATATAAATTCATCCTATGGTGAAAACCTTTTCTTGTGCACCTCATCTAAGTTCCATGATGAAAACCTAGTAAATAGACATCATGGGTAGTTCTTCCATCATCCATCTATTCCCTCTTCCTCTTTGATCTTGACAATGTTGAGCTATCCTTGTGTATTGGCTATCTTATCCAAGATCTTACTTATTTTTCTTTCTCATTCACTTATAGCCGTCATATCCAACTTCATTCTTATTACTCTATCCCATTACTATCATATCTAGCTAACCTCTTGGTAATGATCATAATAAAGAAAAACGTGTTTCTTAGGTCTCTTGACATGTCTACTCTTTTAGATTACATGATTTTACGCTATCTTGCTTGTTGACTTCACTGCTTATGCCATATTTTATCTTTCTTAGTGGCTTCACTACTTATCCTATATTCTATCTTTCTCATTGCTTCCATTTCTTATCCAAAACTTGCTTCATATGGAAATCTTTCCCTAGCTTGAGTACTCTTGAGGAGGCACTCCTTAAAGGTCATTTTCACTCGCTTCATAGTCATTTCTTGTCCATCTATGCTTATCCACCATCTTTCTATTGCAGCATGTCCTACACCTTGCTCAAAAATGCAATAAAATGATGTTATCTTGCTTGAGAACTAATAATCTCTAAATCATTCTAAAATTCTATTAAAAAATTTGATACATGGTCCTAAAAAAATCCTAAAAAGCATAAAATGTCCTAAAAAAATTGATTGAACACCTAGAAATAGGCACTTTGATATATCACCCAAAAAATTTTTTATTAAATTACAAAAAGAACTAAAAAAATCTTCCAAGTGGTGAAAACTTGGAAATACGAGCTACTTGAGACCCTCACACCTCTGTCTATCAATCTCACTCATTCACTCCACATTGTCTTGTGTGCTCCATGGGCATGATTGCTTAGCTTATTTGATCCTTCTTATGTGTTAGGGTTTTTTTGGAAACTAATAAAAAATAGAGTTTCTCAAAACTCTCCCCTTCACATTGAGTGTTTCTCAATACTTTTTGGATACTTTACCTAAAATCTAGGATGCTATGATATTTCTCACTATCAGGTCTGAGTCTTGAATAAATGGCCATGTGATATATGCACATACACTTGAACATGAAACCTGTTGAACTATGATGAACTTTATCTTCTTTGTGTGTTGTCTATGATAATTTCTTTGCTAAGAATTACATCCCTAATAGTCTTTTGAGGATGTCATGGACTAGAAGAATGGGGCATGTGGCATGTTTTACTTATTTTCTTCTTGTGGGTATACTCTATTAGTCTAAAGATTTTGAGAGAATTCATGCTTGTCCTACTTGACACTTTGGACCTACAATGTATCATCCTTGTTTGTTATTGCAAGACCACACTCAGGGGTTATCCTAGCACTTATGCCTTGATAAAGGTGTAATATTGCTATAATAAACTTAGGGAATCCAATTGCATAGTTATCTTTACTTATATGTCTTTGATGAATAGGTCAACTTCCCACATTTCAATCCAATATAGATCATATTCATATCTTCATAGGTCATCCTAGTGATGGTTTTGTAATCTTTTGATGTCCCTACTAAGGCTCGATGATAAAACCTAGGACCTACTTATGTATGTTAGAATATATAGTCCATTGATATAACTAAGAGGGGGGGTGAATAAATTATCCAACTATTATCACAATTATCAACCTTAAACAAACTTAACCAAATGAGCAATATAAAATGAAACCACAAAAAGATACTCATACACAATAACACCAAATATGTTAACTAGGGAAACCCTTGCTCAAAGGGAAAACCCCAGTGGGGATGGTACACACAACATGATGTACTAATATAAATGTTCCTTATTAGAGGATGGATCCTGTTAGGAGTCTATGAATACATTTAGTACATATGAGTCCCATTTAGGAGACTTTGAGTCTCTATTAGGAGATTCCAACCCTGTTAGGAGTTTTTCCAACCCTATTAGGAGTTTTGGAAGATATTTGGAACCGCTACCCAAACAACTTCAAGGGCAAGACCAATGAACCCACTATCCAAATGATCTCTATATTATTCCTTGTAGAATAATAGAATTGTATTCCACTATTCCTTTGTCTTTCTCTCTAATGTCAATTAGACTTCTACTCCTTCTAGTCTTGTAACCAAATCATAAATCTTGCATCCAATAATCCCTTGGATCACTTACACACATTTGGTAAGCACTCTACTTCTTTTCACACTTCACACTTCATACAACAATCACAACATCCATACTTATATTACAAAAAAGGAAAATATATTTCCTTTATACCACATCTTCATAATAATTCCTTGAGTCAGCCTTGAGGCTTTTCTAATTAATTATAATAAGACAATTAATTAATTACAATTAAAATTTCACTATCATCCCACAATCTATACAAAAATTCACACATCCGATACTAGGGCTTGCACACTCGCTGACATCACCAACTGACTATCCTTTGTCACTACTTGACTATGCATCTTCTCATTACATATCAAATGTAAGATAGCAAATAAATATCAACTATTATTTTCCCAATACCCTATCTCTAAATTTCTCTATGTAATCAGGTACAACTTTCATATGTCTTTGACTTAGACTTTGCATACTCAACCACATCATCAGGACACCATGTAGAAGATGTCCATGACTACACATCACTAGACAATCAAATTATTGTTTGTACCATCAAGATCTTTGTCTACTACTCAGCCAGTCTTTATAGAAACCATGCTATGTTGACATCAATGACAAACATAGTCATGAATGCAACATTTCAATACTCTCCAATGCTCAAGATACACCCTAAATGTAGTATCATCAAAATTCATGCTAATAATCTCCCTTTTTGGCATTGATGGCAATCTAGATGAAAAACATCTAAGTTCCAAGAATACCAAGTAATACTCTACTTCTATTGTTATTCTCATCTTTTCAAATCCTCTACATCAAGAAAATTTGAAATCCTTTGGGTTTTGGGACTGGCATTAGTTGTTCACACACTAAATAAATCTCAACACAAAAAGTGCACAATAGGTGCATACTTCTTCTTCTTAGACATCAATTTTTTACTTCACACTAAAAAATTCACAATACATCAGGTCCATATCCTACTTACTTTCATGAATATTTCTAAATCTCTCTAAAGAGATATCTCTCCCCCATAACTGAGGAGATGATTCTCATGCATACTGCCCCCCATGCTTTAAGAGATATTTTTCATACATACTCTCCCCCATTGACATCAATGTTAAAGTTCTCAATCTCAATGTTATAACATACCAATTGTTAAATACTAATTGCTAATATGTTGCATCAAGTCTTCAACTAGCTTGAGTGTCCAAAGACACTATTCAATACCAAATAGCAAGAGTCCTTGGTGACTCAAATCATCATAGATACTCCCCCATATGGGAAGAATCAACATTTAATCCAGGCTAACAATAGTGTTATGTACCACTAGACTAATGCACTCTCTACATCATCTACTCAAAAGTAGGTAGGGGCATAATCCCAAGTATACCTCTCAACTTTAAGCAAAGGCTTCATAAAGATATCTTCAACCTAATATTTAGTACTCACATACTCTAATCTAATCTCCTTTTCTATTGCTTTATCTCTCAGCACATGATACTTGATAGATATATGCTTAATCTTATAATGCAATTCAAGATTTTTAGACATACACATTGTACTTGTGTTATCACAGTAAATGATAGTAGGTTCTTCAAACTCAATTCTGATATCTTTCAACATCTACTCTATTCAAATAACTTGATTGCAGTTATTTGCTACTGCAACATACTCTACCTCAATAATACTCTATGAAATACAATCTTGCTTCTTGCTTAACCAAGAAACCAATCTTTCTTCAAGAAAGAATGATTCACCACTAGTGCTCTTTCTTTCATCCATACTACCTACCCAATCCACATCATTATGCACATAGAGTGAAATCACTTGATCTATCATAAAAAAATTCTGTAGTCAGATGTCCCTTTCAAATATCTGAATATTCTCTTAACTACTGCAAAATGATACTCCTTAAGATCAGCTTTAAATCTAGCTACAATCCCAACGACATTTTCTATATCCAATCTAGTGTGAGTTAGATAATGCAAACCTCCAATCATGGATATGTACTTCTTCTGCACTACTACAGGTGTCTCATCTTTACTAGATAACTTGTGACCAATTATCCTAGGTGTACCAGCAGGTTTAAAAATTTCTAAACTAGACCTTTTCAATAAGTCATTTAAGTACTTAGCTTGTGAAATAAAAATACCATCATTGTTCAGTACAATCTACAAACCTAGGAAAAGTTGCATTTCTCCTATCATGCTCATTTCAAATGCATTCTTCATCTCTTTAGAAAACATATCACTTGCTTCATCATAAACTCCAAAAATGATGTCATCAAAAAATATTACAATAATCAGCAAACGATTCTCAACTTCTTTCAAATACAGGTTACTATCTACCATACCTTTAGCATATCCAAGCTTTCCCAATTAACTATCCAACCTTGCATACCAAGTTGTAGGTGCTTGCTTTAGACCATATAGATCTTTCTTTAGTTTGTATACCATGTCTTTGTATTCTAATAAAGGAAAACCTTCAATATGCTCAATTTATACACCTCTTCTTCAAGCTCTCCATTTAGAAAGGTTGATTTAATATCCATCTGATAAACCTTAAACCTCTTATTCATTGCATAAGCTAGGAACCTCTTTACTACTTCCATTCTAGCTACAGATGCATATGTCTCCTCGTATTCTATGCCTTCCTTCTATGAATATCCCTTGCATACAAGTCTAGCCTTGTTTCTCACAACTTCACCTTGCTCATTCATCTTGTTTTTTAATACCCATTTGGTTCCTATCACATTCTTGTATTTAGGTCTAGGAACTAACTCCCATGTATCATTCTTTACAATATGATCTAATTCTTCCTCCATTACTTGAATCCAATGATCATCTTTACATGCTTCATCTACACTCTTAGGCTCAACTTGAGATATCAAACATCTCTCCTTATTTACTCTAGTCCTTGTCATCACACCTTTTTCTTTGCTTCCAATTATCTACCTAGGAGAGTGATTATTTTTCATATTCATTTTAGAGAATTTCAACTCTTATATCTTCTCTAGGTTTAGATCTTTGCTCTCTTCTTAGCTCAATAGTTAGCACATAATTCAACAAATCATGGTTAGTCTCAGAGAAAATTTCAAAATTTTGTCAAACAATTCCATAATTATCTTCTTGTTCATCTAAATTATAACCTACCATATTATCCCTAGTTCCAAACTTTTCATCAATCCTTACATTTGTACATTCAACTATTGTATTAGTTTTATAGTTAAAACATTTGTATGCATTGTTTTTCAATGAATAACCAAGAAACATGCCTTCATCACTTCTTCGATCAAACTTACAAATGTCATCATCTCTCTTAATATAACATTTGCTCCCAAATATTCTGAAATACTTAACTAATGGTGAATGACCAAACCATACTTCATAAGGTGTCTTGTTCATATCTTTTCTAATCTGTACTATGTTCAAAGTGTATACTATTGTATTGACTGCTTCTCTCAAAAATGTCTTAGAAACATCATTTCTAAACAACATTGCTCTTGTTACTTTTGCTACAAACTTATTTCTTCTTTCACCAATTGCATTTTTCTTAGGTGTTCTAGGAGAACATAGTTTTCTTTTGATTCCATTCTCTTCAGAAAGTATGTTAAACTCTCTCAAGGTGAATTATCTTCCTCTATCAAATCTCAAACACTTTATCTCAACTCTATTCTTAAATATATTAAACTTATTAAACTTCTCAAAAGCTTCAGATTTATTTTTAAGAAATGCTACCCACATCATTCTAGTGAAATCATCAACAAAAATCATAAAATACCATTCGCCATATAATCCTCTTGTTCTAAATGGTGACTCAGATCTGTGTAAACAATCTCTAGCTTCTCTATGGTAGTGAACATTTTTGCTAGGAAATGATACTTTCTTCTACTTAGCCAAAATGCACTCTTTTCACACAACATTAGTAGGCTTTGTAATATTAGGCAAGTCTCTAACTGCAAATGTGCTACTAACCTTCACAATATTATCAAAGTTTATGTGATAAAATATTCTATGCCACAAACAAATACTATCCACTTTAGCTACCTTGCATGGAATTACAGTAGGATTCACTGAAATACATTACCTCTAGTTCAAGTGCTAGTTCCAATTAGCTTACCATCTTTGTCTTTGATAATGCAAGTCTCTCAGTAAATTGCAATTGATAACCCTTACCAACTAATTATCCAATGCTCAACAAGTTATACTTTAATCCATCAACAAAATAAACATCATTAGTGTTAGTTTTACCATCAAGAGTAATGGATCCAATTCTTGTTATATGGTAGACTACATTGTTACCAACTCTAAAAATACCACCATCATGATTCTTGAACTTAAAAAACTTATTCATATCACAAGTCATGTGATGTGAACAACAACTATCAATTATCTAATCAGATTTCTTTTCCACTTGGGAAATTAGAGCTCTTTCTTCTCTAATTTTTCTATTAGGATCATCTTCCTTGATAGCCATAAATCCCAATTCATCATCACTTTCACTTTGACCTTTCTCATCAGATTCTTCATCCTCATTTACATAAAAATAATTTATATCTATGTCTCTTCTAGGCTTAAACTTTCCCTTATACTTTTTTCCTCTTTTAGGACATTTAGATGCATAGTGACCAAATTCATCACAAGTCCAACATTTAAAGATTTTCTTACCATCTTTTTCTCTTCTCACAAGAAGGGTTATTCCTTCCTAAATCTTCTTGTCTTTGTTAGATCTAGTGCTACTAGTAAAATCTTCATGTTTTTTTGCACTCCTTGTCAGATTAGGTTGAATGTTTAGGGCATTGAAAGTTCTTTTGACTCTTGCTAGATCTCCAAACTATCTCAGATCTACTTCTATAGACTCTAATCTTCCGAGCAACATTTTCTTTGAGAAATTCTTATGCAGGTCATTACTAATTGAATCATCTGAGCCACTTGCTTAAATGGTGGTGTCAAACTTTTCAAGATCTTCCATATAACTTCATTTTCTTCCTTGGTTCCACCATGAGACCAAATTCCTACAATAATTTTTGATATTCTACCAATATAAATTCTAACAGATTCATCTTCCATCATTTTAGAATCTTGAAATGCACATATTCAATTCTATAATCTCATTCTCTTTGAATGTTTATCACCTTCAAAAGTAGATTCTAATGCTTTCCAAATTTCATAAGATGTTTTGAGTGACTTTACTTGACTATATTCATTCTTTGGAAGAGTTTTTAGTAGAGATTATCTTGCTCTCATGTTACACATGAATAGAACTCTTTCATCTTTATTGCATCCATCTACTTTTTCTTCTTCAACGATTGCCTTCTTACTGTTTGTCAAGATCCAATTTCCCAGACCCATGCAAATAGATGAGTCTTCATCTTGTCCTTCCAATTTTCATAGTTGGCCCCAAAAAATCTAGGACTATCCTTTTTGAAAAGATTTTCCATCAATCTCCCAAAGCTATTAAGCTTATCCTTCAAGGACCTGATGCTCTGATACCAATTGTTAGAATATATAGTCCACTACTATAACTAAGAGGGGGGGTGAATCAATTATCCAACTATTATCACAATTATCAAACTTAAAAAAACTCAACCATATGAGTAATATAAACTAAAATCACAAAAGGATAATAATACACAATAACACCAGATATGTTGACTAGGGAAGCCCTTGATCAGAGGGAAAACCCTAGTGGGGATGGTACCCATAAGATGATGTGCTAATATAAATGTTCCTTGTTAGAGGATAGACCCTTTTAGGAGTCTATGAATACATTCAATACATATGAGTCCTTGTTAGGAGACTTTGAATCCCTATTAGAAGATTCTAACCCTGTTAGGAGTTGTGAGAGATAGCTAGACCCACTACCTAAACAACTTTAAGGGCAAGACCAATGAACCCACTATCCAAATGATCTCTCTATTGTTCCTTGTAGAATAATAGAATTGTACTATACTATTTGTTTCTCTTTCTTTATCCTAATCATCAAACTTATACTCCTTTTGATCTTGTAACCAAATCACAAATCTCACATCCAATAATCCCTTGGATTACTTACACACATTTAGTAAGCACTTTGCTTCTTTTTACACTTTTCACTTTATACAAAAATTACAATATCTATACTGATATTACAAATAAGGAAAACATCTTTCCTTTATACCATATCTTCATAATAATTCCGTGAGTTGGCCTTGAGGCTTTTCCAATTCATTATAATAAGATAATTAATTAATTACAATTACAATAGCACTATCAGCTCATAGTCTATACAAAACTTCACATGTGTGATACTAAGGCTTGGACACTTGTTGACATCACCAACTAACTATCCTCTATCACTTCCTGACTATACATCTTCTCATTGCATCTCAAGTGTAAGATAGGAAACAAACATCCGGTACGGCTTTCCCAATACTCTGTTTCTGAAATACTTTTTGTAAATTAGGTACAATTTTTATATGTCTTTGACTTAGACTCTACACATTTGACCACATCATCAGGACACCATATAGAACATGTCCATGACTACACATCACTAGATAACCAAACCATTGTCTTTACCATCAAGATCTATGTCTGCTACTTAGCTAGTCTTTATAAAAACAATGCTATGTTGACATCAATGACAAACACAATCATGAATGCAACATGTCAATACTCTCCAATGATTAGGATACTCCCCAAATGCAGTATTATCAAAATTCATGCTAATAGTGTAACGCTTGTAATTTCTCCTTTTCATACTAGCTTGAATTTTAGGGTTCATTCTAGCTTAGCTTGACATTTTGCATGTTGAGAGAGCTCACTTCATTATCTTTCATGAACATGTCAGCTAACTATATTCATCCTTCTCTTGCCTCTTCTCAATCTTATCTTATCTCTTCTTTCCTATTTCTCTCTTCTTTTCTATCTTACCATCGCATATATGATTTGGACCTATCTTTTCTAATCTCGACATCTGGGATCCATTTTTTGGATCAAAACTTAAATTTGAGTTCATCTTTCTAGTCAAAATTTATTACTTATTCTATGTAGTTGGTTGACCTATTGAGGCTTAATCTTTGAATCTTGTTAGGGAATTCATCATGTCTTCATCATTTATATTGCCAATTTTGTTTTCTAAAGCATCACACTATAAGAAAAAGGAGTGAGAGAAGTTAGGAAGTGCCAAAAGTAGACATGTGCTCATCACCTTCTTGAGCCTATCAAAGAATACCTTTGCATCATTTTATCCATCTGAATGCCCCTTTCTTTGTGAGATTGGTGAGGGTGTTTTTGTTTGAGACAATCCTCTAATGAACCTCTTGTAATAAGAACAAGGATTGAGGAAGCCTCTCAAATCTGATACATTACTCAAAGGTAGCCAATCTAGGATTTCTTGTACCTTTTCCTAGTGTACCTTAACTCCATCTCCGCCAATCATGTGTCTAAGGTAAATAATATTAGTCAATACAAAATCACACTATGATTATTTCATAAATAATGAATTCTCCCCTATAATGCTAGGTACCTCATCTAAGTGTTGCAAATTATCCTCCCAAGTCCTACTAAAATCCAAGATATCATAAAAGAATACCAATGCACTCTTGGACAACTTTTTTTTAAGATATGGTTCATGCATGATTGAAATGTAGTCGATGCATTACTGATCCCAAATGGCATTACCAAAAACTCATAGTATCCGTAGTGGCATCTGAAAGTTGTCTTATTCATGTCCTCCTCACAAACACGTATTTGATGGTACTTAGATCAAATATCTATCTTGGAGAATAGACTACCGCATGTAGCTCATCTAAAAACTCATCAATGTGGGGGATAGGATACCTATTCTTAATTGTCCTTTTGTTAATAGCATGGTAATAAATGTACATGTGAAGAGTACCATCCTTTTTCTTCACCAAAACTACTAAAGAGGCAAAAGGGTTGGAGCTAGGTCTAATATGTCCCATGTCTAGGAGTTCATTAATCATCTTTTCCATTTCCTCTTTATAGTGCCTAGGATGACAATAAGGGGTAGTAATGACAGGCTTGGCACACTCCTCTAGCTTAATGATATGTTGAAACCCTCTATCTAGGGGAATGTCTAGGGGTGTTTCCTAAAAAACCCTCTTGTGCTTATCGATTATAGGCTAAATGTCACAGTGAAATTGTTGTCCTAAGCCTAATATAGCTTTAGAGGAGATGAAACAATGTGCCACCAACTTAATGTCATCATGCCTCATAATATCCTCCATCCTATGAGATAAAATCACTCTGGGTTCACCCTCTAGCATGGCCTTAACAATCATCTATTGACCCTCCTACAAGAATTCCAGCTGCATCCTACCATGATCAACTATATACCTGCCAATAGTCTATAACCACTACCTTCCCAACATGGCATCTAACCCATCCAAATTAACAACATAAAAATATGCCTCTAAAAGGTTGTTGGTGTAGGAGAACCTATCCCTCCACTCTCTAGAGCATCCATCATATCTAACTCTTCATGAGTTTTACTCAAAGGCATTAGTGCCTAAGATACATTTGTAATTAGTAGAAATAGGTAAATAATGAAATAAGCCTATTTGTAAGACTTGGTCCCTATTTGGTATTCTATAAACCATGGGTTTTGACAATGTTCAAAGGGGACATATAAGTCCTAGAATAGGTTAGGTGTTTTTATAGGTTTTGTAATATGTTTCAGGCCCCTAGGGCATAAGAGGAAGGTCCTAGTTGGGTTAGATTGTGCAATTTGAAAAAATTGCAAATGCAAAAAGTTGAAAACATTTTCCTAATTGCTCCCTAGTGATCAAAATCTTTGAAAATAAGTTGGATTGGCTAATGGAAGTATCACTTTTAGGCAGGTGGAAGGAAAAATATGTAATTTTGCAATTTGAACCAATAAAAGATCTCATTTTTCCTTGTAAAAATATTGCATTGTAGGGATTGGTATGGATTGGAAGAAGAAAATGAATATTTTATTTTTTATATTTATTATATTTTTACAATAATTCAAGTGGTTTGAGCTTTTTAAGTGACCCACATCAAAAGATATCCAAGTTTCTTTCTCAAGTGCACCAAAACCCTCAATTTAATGACTTGTTTTTAGCAAAAATGCCCTAAGTTGCATTTCCACCATGGGAAATCCATGCCACTTGGTAAAGTTAAAGTTAGGAGGTTGTACCATAATACTCCAAAATTATGGGAGATGAAAAGCAAGGAATCTAATTTTACAAGCCAACCCTAGGCCAACCATCCTTATGTGTTTGGTGCAAGACAATAGGTGTTGAAGTGTTGTAGGCACTTGGGGGATGGATGAAACCTTTATAAGGGTGGAATATGACCTCTCATATATCCCTACATGTTTCCATGTTGGTGGCTTAACTTTGTCAATCACCTAATCCATACTTCCTACATAAACCCTAACAATTAGGTCTAACAAGGCTAATTGTTGCATTTTGGGTAAGGGTGACATTTGACCAGCTGGGAGTCTAAAGTTTTGGAATAAAAAGCTTCTTCCAAAAGGGTATCCCCATATGAAATTTTCTTTCTTTTCCCTTTGGAACAATTTCAAATGAAACCTTAAATTCCTTGTTGATGGGGCTAATTGGGGACTCCTAGGCCTAAAGCCAATTTTGCTATCTACAACCTTTGGGAATAATATAGGCTATTCTAACCCATCATTTTAATTTTTTTGAATGTCTAGGAACCTTTCCACTACCCATTATGAATATAGGTCCCCATTCCAACCATAAACCTAGTATTTAGTATTTTTGTGTTTATAGACCTAGTTGTACTCTTTTGAGTGCCTTGGCCATGTTTGTGAGAAACTTTATTCTAAAGGTGTAGAGCCCTCTTTTGACTCCATCTTGGGGTACTTGAATAAATCTTAAGACCACACCACAACCTAGTTGTCTTTATAAGGGAGAACTTTGCATCAATTGGTATCAAAGTAACCTAAGATCCCTTAGATTAAGAGATTTAATAACACCATGGAAGGAGAAGAAGATGGAGGGCTATATTCAAGGATGACCAATGTAGAGATTTTGAAATACCAGAGAGATCAAAAATTAAGGCAAGATGGACAAAGAGACAAGGAGATGTAGTTGATGAGGCAAGAGATGAATAAGCTTAAAGAAGAGCTTTGTAACAGAAGTAGTGAGAACTCTTAAGAATTAAGACAAGGGAGTGATGAGGAACCCCTTGAGCTGGAAGAAGAAGAATGTCCTACTAATCAGAGGCTAGTTGTGAGGACTCTAAAATTTATGGAGGAAAGAACCATGGATGCTAAGCTTGACTTGCACACATACAATGGGAAGATAGAATTAGAGATTGCAATAGATTGGGTAGATGCCCTAACTAGTTTCTTTGATTGTGAAGACATCTGTAAGAACCAAAGGGTGAAGATTACCAAGTCTAGAATCAAGGACTCTACACTCACATGGTGGAACTTCACTCAAGATGACATGGTGAAGAATGACAAGAATCCAATCACCACATGCAAGAAGATTGTGGCTTTACTTAGAGAAACCTATGTCTGTGAGGATTATGAAGCTCAACTTAATAAGGAGAAAATGAGTTTGAGGTAGAAATAGATTGACATCTCTACCTATAATAAATAATTTTATAGGTTGGTGATGAAATCCAAACTTTTTGAACCTGAAAGTGTAAAGCTTGATAGATATTGTATAGGCTAAAAATGGATCTTTAACAATGCTTCTAACATCCACTGCTATTCATTTGTTATTTTAGAGTTGATATGGAATAAGTAATGGAAATACTTGAAATTAGACAAGATAAGACACATACCTTGAAATAGAACCAATTTGGAAATACCTATTTTCTAATGCTAATGCATAGTTTCTAGAAATTTTGCAACTTGTCCTAGACTAGAAATGTTGAGACGAAGAAAATCGAGAAAAGTTTTGTCCTTCTAAGAGTAGATCAACCTTGACCCAAATAGTGGCACACAATCTTACCCTATGGCACAATTGTGCTTGAAAAATTTGACCTTGACTTGCACTACTTCAATCAAAGTTTTGTTCACAAATCTTGGAAGTTTTCCAAAAAGGGTATCCAAATATGTACTTTAATCTTTGAAACAAGACATACATATATCTAAAAATAAGGTTTTTGGGGTTGCTATATAGGGTGTTTCCTTAGTCAAACCCCTATTTTGGTGATTTCCACCTCCACAAATACTCAGAAATAATAGAATATATGTGTGTGTATTGAATATGTAATACCAAGATCAAATCTACTAGATTGAAACCCTAGCATGAATATGTATGAGAAAGAAATGCATAGATTTGAATAAGATAAGAAAGCTTACCAGACCCCCAAGGCTAAAGTACTCCTACTAGACTCATAATCTATAATTTCTACCCCATGATTGTATCTTTGAATGCTTGAATATTGATAATGGTGGATCAAGGAAGATAGGATCTTTCTTGCTCCAAATAGATGGTCACAAGTGTGTGCTAATAAAAAATGCTTTATATCCACAATACCTTGATCCTCTATATCATTCTCGTGCAATCTTGCATATTTATAGCATCATATTTTTCTCTTGTTATCTCTTGATTCTATTTATTCTCTTTATTCTAGTTGTAAATAGATGCAAATGAGAGTCTTTATATAGAGGCTTCAAGGTGAGGCTCCTAGAGTAATGTGAGGAACCATAATTCAAATTTTACCTTGAATTATGATCCAATCACAATAATCACCTAAGGAGGGAAAATAATTAAATGAATATCAAATTAAAACCCTTCCACATTCAGATTTGAAAGCCCAACATTGATTTTAGGGCCCCTCTAGGACCAAAATTTGAAAAGGGGAATCAAATCTTGAAGAAGGTCAAGGACGACCTCAACCCTAACCTAGGTTAGGAATGATCTCAATCCTACCCTAGGTTAGGGTTAACCTGATTGACCTTGCCCTAGGTTAGGGTTTACCTAAGGGGTCTAGGTCTAGCCAGAGTAGAAAATAAGAGGTCTCAAGGATTCCTGGAAACCTAGAAATGATATCAGAATAGGACTAAGTGCAAAGAATAGGCACAAAATCCTATAATAAACATGATGAAGGCTAGGAGGACCTATGCCTAAGTTCTACCTATAAAATAGAGCCATAGAGGAGGGAAATTAAGGATAATATTTGAGATCCTAACCATAATTTCACCTAGAATGAAGGAATCAGGTGTAGAATGCATCCTAAATGCAAGTCTATCATGATAAATGTACCAAAAGAGGGTGCTAAACCTACCAAAATGGAAGTGCTTCTATTTAAAGATGATACATTTAGCCCCCACTTTATCTTAGATATGATACTACGTGAATATGGCAACTAAAGTAAGAAAACATCATAGTTTATAAATCACCTAAATCTTACTAAATGACACTTGAGAAGTTCATAAAGGCCCTTATGCCCCCTATTTCAGCTTTCTATTTCTAAAGGGTGAAACAGGGTGATAAGGATAACTCTATATATTGGATATGTAGTTTGTTGAAAAGCTCTTTCTTAAACCAATTAGAAGGATTATTACCCTTCCTAAACTGATTTAATGAGTTAGGTATTTGCATCATGATTCCAACACCGCTAACAAAACTAAAACTGGAGTTATCAAACTCAAGTTATGATGAAAAGAGTGGATGTCTATATAATTACATAAATAGGAGAATTTGAGTTTACCATGAGTAAACCCTAAAAGAAATCCTAAATTGAACTATATATAATGAAAAGGAAGTCATACTTACTCATTCTTAGCTTTTGTAGATTTGAAAAGAGGAAGCAAGATTTTAAGGAGAGAAGAACTTTGAGTGACACATGTGGAGCTTATGAAACAGTGTCTAGCTACTAGACGGTCACTTCCCAAGGTGAGTTTGTTGTTGTTTGTTCCTATATTTTCCAAATATTTGATTTCTATAGAAAATGTCGACCCTGGCCCTTAAAGGTTGACCTTGACCCAATAATGTCAACCCTGACCCAAGAAGGTTGACATAGACTAAAAGGTTTCCACCCATTCTAAGATGAGGTCATCCCTAACTCAAAAAGGTTGACCCTAACCCAGAAAGGTTGACCCTAACCTAAGTGAGGTCGAGCTTGACCTAGTCAAGTTAAAATTGCATATTTGATGATGTAGAATGCTGATATGATGTTTGTTTATGCTTACAGGACATGGTTTGTCTCCAAGAGCATCCCTTTGGAGAGTTGCTTGTGATCATTAGAGAGAGACTATTAGAGCTTGATGAGGAGGAAGTATAGCTACTGAGAGATGTAGGACTATAATAGGTAGTAGTGCTACCATAGATCAGGCTATACCAAGCCATGTTATTGGCTCTGATAGAGAGGTGAGATGAGGATATATTCTCCTTACATCTTCCCTTGAGAAAAATCACAATAACATTAGAGGATGTCTATAGGATCTTGCAGCTTCCATTTTGAGGTGAGACCATTAGACCAAGAGCACAAAGAGTTTTTGAGGAGATCCTTGCTGAAAAGGAGTATTTCTTGGGACAAGTTCCATAGATGCAAACCCAATCAGATCATGTCTGTCTATCATCCATACTATTAGGCCCTACACCTTTGGTATGGAGAGTGATGCTTGGTATAGTATCCTTGGTTGTGTTACCCAACTCAAAGGGTACCATATTTTCCACACCTCTTACCCATGTTATACGGAGGATGGAGAGAAAGAGGACCATATTCTCATGGGGTCACAATATGTTAGCCTAGCTATACCATGAGTTATGACAGCTAGTGAGATATCAGAGAGAGAGTCTTTCAATATGCACACTCTTATAGATTTGCTTGTTTGAGAATTTCACATATACATGTCCATAGGGCATCTTGGTGATGGTAATATGAGTACACTGAGAGTCTTTTCTGATCCTATGAGGAATTCCTAGAAGTTTGAAGATATCCTCTATTGGAGAGTATCTCTAGACCACATTCCAAGTATAGATGTGATATGGAGACCCTACTGCCAGATGACATAGTGGCCTAATACATGATTCTAGATAAGATACTCATAGCAATGGAAGTTGTTAGAGGGTCATCAGAATCATATAGTGATATCATACTATTATGATTGGCTAATGAGACAATTTGGCCTATTATAGGGAGTCCCTAGAGTAGTTCCTCATTATGTACATCTGGCAAGGTATTATTAGAGACCTGACGCCATATGTCGATCATCGATAGAAGACATAGAGGATAGTGATGCATATGAGATAGAGGATATAGAGGTACCATCAAATGTGACCTATTAAGCAATAAGAAAGGATTACATCAAGTATTAGAGCCTACAAGGGACCTGCCACATCTTCCCTAAGGAATATCCTATTGGGATGATGGTACAAAAGAGGAGGATGAGGATATCAGAGATGAGGAGGAGCACATCTCCAAGAAAGATCCCATGGAGGAGAAGAAAGAGGAGGAGAGAGTAGAGATGCCCCTAGCTGGTGATACTAGTCCAAATGTACACATTTATCATATATCACCACCAAGATCACAATGGCCTCCATGTGCCCACATAAAGACACCACTAGTGAAGCCTAGACATAGCAAGTGAAGAGAGAGTAGTCATTCCATGCCTCCACCATCTAGACCTTTTAGTGACATCCAAGAGGTAGACCCAGGTATGAAATTGATAAACGTAATTTTTACTCTAGTATCCAACATTCTAAAGAATACATTCATATCCTATCAACTACCAACAAGCAAGCAAGATTCTTCTCTTGGCTACAGAGATCCTAACAAACATGTCAATATATTTGCAGTTGTCCAATGAGAGTTAAGGATGTGTAGAGAAAGGGAGAAGAAACTAATAGCTGATCTATAGAGTGCTTAAGAGTTCTCACATGGTATGAGCATATCAAGGAGCCATACATGGACACGCAGATCTACATCTTCCTATTATAAGATAGATAGATCTAGAAACCATTGGCCATAAAAGCGTAGTGATAGACATAGTGATAAATAGGGCCATTGGCCACATATGTATCAAAACCCGAATCACCTTTTTATGAATGAAAAACTTTCTTTGCTAATTAGTTCTATGTTTGATGTAAAACTTAATAGAAAGAAAGAAGGTGCATAAATATATTCAATATGTAATTTTACTAAAGCTACATAACCTATAATACAAAGTCTATAAGCAATATATAAATGTAGAAAGAAATAAAGAATGGACTTAAGGATAATGATGTTTAAGAGACGTAATATTAATACATTCCTTAAAAAAGCACCATCCATATCAGCAAGTTTATAAGCACCTGAACCAAAATCTTCAATGACAACAAAAGGTCCAAGCCAATTAGGGCTAAATGTTCCTTTTTCACTAGGTAAAGCATTCACATTTCTTTGATTCTCATATAAAATTAAATCACCAACTAAAAAATTTTTTTTCAATTACCTTATGATTATATTGCTTCTATAGATATTTATGATAAGATTTTATATGTTGCAATGCATGTATTTGTTGTTCATCCAACATTTCTAGTTCTTGCAAGTGTTGTTCCCTAAAAGTATCTTTATCAATTATCCCAGTAAATGAAACATGTAAAGAAGGTATTTCTAATTCCAAATACATAATAGTATCAGTACCATAAATGAGATTATAAGGAGAAGTACCCATGGTAGTATGAGCACTGGTCCTATAAGCCCATAAAGCATATGTCAATTGAGTATGCCAATCTTTTGCATATTTGTTAACTATTTTTTCTCAAAATTTGTTCAATAATTTTATTTGATGCTTTAGCTTGACCATTAGATTGAGGGTAATAAAGAGTTGAAAATTTATGTTGAATTCAATATTTCTCCAAGAATTTTGTGACTTCTTTATTCTTAAAAGAGGTACAATTATCTGAAACTATCACTGAAGGTATACCAAATTGTGTTATGATATTGTTAAGGATGAAATCACAAATAACATCTGCAGTTGTTGAATGAAGAGGGACAACTTCAACCCACTTCGTAAAGTAATCTATAGTGGTCAAAATGTAAGTATTTCATTGAGAAGAAGCTAGTGAATTTTTTTGAATAAGGTCAAAACCTCAAATACTAAAGGGTCATGGAGAAACTATATTATGAAGCTCACAAGTAGGAGAATGAATCAAATTACTATGTTGTTAATATTGAGGGCATTTATTAATAAACATAAAAGAATCTTTCTCCATCATTTTTCATTAATATCTGATTATAAGTAATTTATTAACCAGAGATTTTCCACCAAAATGCCCTCCATAAGAACCAAAATGGGCTTCTATCAAAGCTACCAAAACTTTAGTTCTATTGAGACATCTTAATAACAATCCTTCATAAGAGTGTTTGTAAAGCATATATCCACAAATAATGTAATGCATTACAAGCTTCCTAATACAATTACATGTGTTTCATGTTGTTGATTTAGGAAAACAACCATCTTTCAAAAAATGAAAAATGTGGGAATACCATTCATCCAAATGTAAATTAAAACAATTAGAGGTAATATTTTTAGAAATTTTAGGATTTTTTAGAGTCTATATAGTAAATTGAAAGTTTTTAGCATTATTTTCAGGACACACCAAAGGACTTGCACTTGTCATGGTATCCTCATGTCGATTATCTTTTCTAAGTAATATTTGAATCGTAAAGGAAGAGAAAATTGAAAGTGCATCGAGAGCCAAATCTCTATATGGTGTCATTTGATCATTATTAGTTTGATAACCTTCTTAATTTTTTCAAAAGTAAATTGAGAATCTCCATATATTTTCAAGTGTTTGATGTTAAGGGATGAAGCTTCTCCTAAACTAGCTATAAGAGATTCATACTCTGCAATTTTATTAGTACAAGGAAAAGTTAATTTGTATGATAAAGGGATTGGCTTTTTTGTGGGAGGAATTAAAATAATACCAAAACTAGAACCTATTGTACATTTAGATCAATCAAAATAAAATTCTAAATATCATCTTGTTGAATAGCTAGAATAGTATCATCAAGAAATTCCATAGTAGTAGAACATGTATCTGAATGAGGACAAGCAGCTTTAGGTAAATAATCTATTAAAGCTTGTCCTTTAATAGGCTTTTGAGAAATTAAATTAAGATCAAATTTTGTAAGTAACATCACCCACTTTTCAAAATGGCTAGTAAATTTTGGCTAACGTAATACATAGGTCTTTCCTTACCAATATCATCATTTTGAGCTAACAAGGCACTCACAGCCTTCAGAGTTGCTAAAGTATACAAATCAAATGGCTTATTAAATTGAGTTGGCTACAATATAGGAGGATTTGCAAGGTACTCATTAAATTGCTCAAAATTTTATTTACATTCATCATTCCAAGAGAAAATGGTATCCTTTCTAAGCAAGGATCAACTAATTTAGAAACAAAGCAACAAATAGCTTATATCTTTCCTTGTAAACTGCATAGCTGAGAAATATTCTTAGGAGGAAGCATATTAACAATAGCATCAATATTTTCAGTATCAACCTCTATACCTCTCTTAGAGATTATAAATCCTAATAATTTACCAAAGTCTACTCCAAAAACACACTTATTAGAATTCAATCTCATGTTGTAACTTCTAATCCTTTCAAATATTTGTTGTAAGATAGTAACATGATCTTCTCTTTGTATAGACTTTGCTAAGATATCATCCACATAATCTTCAATAATCTTATGGATGTAATCATGAAAAATAAAATTCATATCTTGTTGATAAGTTGTGCATGCATTCTTTAATTTTAAAGGAATCATGACCCAACAAAATATTCCCTAAGGTGTTATAAATGTAGTTTTGAATTGATATTTTTGAGGATTAAAGATTTGATTATATCTAGAATTCCCATCCATAAAAGATAACAAATCATGACCCACTATTGAATCCACAATCATATCAATATTGGGTAATGGGAAATCATCCTTTAAGGATGCCTAGTTTAAATCTCTAAAATTAGTACACATCCTTATCTTAGTTTCTCCTTTTGCAAGAGGCACAGTGTTAGAAATCCAATCTGAGTAATCAATAGAATGGATAAATCCATAATCCTATAATTCTTCAATTTCATTTTTGACTAGTAAAGAAATTCATTGATTCATCTTTCAATTTTTCTTCTTCACAGGTTTCATATTTGGTTTTAAAACAATATTATGAGTAACAATCTTAGAATAAATACCTAGCATATTTGAATATGTCCAAGAAAAAATATCCTTGAATTTAAGTAAAATAGAATGCAATTGATCAAATTCATCTTGATTCAAACATTTCAAAATCTTGATTATCTTTTTAGGATTATTCTCATCCATTTGAATATCAACAGTCTCAATTATTAAAAAATCACTTATAATCAAAGGATACATCAGTAAAGGAAGAATATCTTGATTATCATATTCTCCAAAATAAGCATATGTATTTAAACAATAAGGCTTTCTTCATTTGTGATGGAACTTAGGTAAACATTAATGAACCCATAAAATTTTTGTTCAGGTTTCATCTTCAAGAAAAAAATCCAAAGTAGGTTCTTGATTCATATCAATGAGAACAGGGTTAACCAATTTCAATTGTCCACCACATATATGATTAACATTAAGAGGAAAAGTTGATGGTTTTTTATATGGATTAAATCCTAATCCATATGTATGATAATAAATTTTATTATTCAAAGGTACTTGTATAACTTGTTCATATTTACCACATCCTTTCCCATTAAATCCTAATTTCTTAAGAAAATGATAACGAGAACCATACCAATCAGCCATTTCAGATGGATTCCAAGGAGCGCATATGTCACAATGTCAAAATAATTAGGTTTTATCATTTCAATCTTTTCATTGATCGAAGCAACCACATTATTATTTTCAATATCTCAGAAAGCGGTGAAGCAATACAAATTTCTTTCTCAAATTCAATTTGTTGCTTCATGAATTCCAAATCAGAGACCTTATATTCTCTAATTAAATTAGGATTAAAATCTAATGTCCCCCAATCATCTTCATCCAAAGAAGAAGATTGATTTTATGATAGTTGAATCTTGGGAAGTTGTATCTCAGGTTGTTTCTCAATCTCCTTACTTGGTTGAAGAGGCTTAGAGATCTTAACATATTCTAAATTTAAGAAAGGATTTGGTGCATCATCTTCATGTAATATATACATTAGGTTGTTATAAAGGAATTGAACCTTGTGATGAAGAGTAGAAGGAACTGCATTCATAGTATGTAACCAAGGTCTTTCTAAAAGAAGTTTATAATTGAGAACTCCAAGAATAACATGAATAGGCATATTTAAAATAATTGGACCAACTTTAATAGGTAAGGTAATAATTCCCAAAGGTCTCTTTGAAATATTATCAAATCTACGTATCGGGAGATTATCAGGTTGAATAGTAGTAAGATTAGCCTTAATCGCTTTAAGCATCTCCATGCTACAAACATTAAGCCTAGATCCATTATTATTAATGTTCTTTGAATAATACTCTAATTAATAGAAAAAATAAGCATAAGAGCATCATATTGATTTTGCACCTCAATAGAAGGTAAATCATTATCAGAAAACACAATAGGAGGTACAAAATGCATAGTATGCATGCAATTTAAAATAGAATGAATATTTTCTTGATTAGGAAGCAAAGTAGGAAGAGTACATAAGTTTTTTTGTAATGTCCCATAATATGTCGGAGAAGTTTTAAGTAACTCCCATAAAGATATCTTAGGAGGAGTAGCACGTAATTGATCAACTAATTTATACCCCTTAAAAGTAGAAGAAAACTTAGGAGCTTGAGGAAGAATAGGTTGAGAAGGCAGTAAAGAAACCAAAATAGTAGGCTGAGGGTTATTCTATATGTGATAAGCATGTGAAACATAATCATGTTATCAAATAAATCCAAAGGATCTTTAGCTTTTCCCTTAACTATCAGTCAAGGACATCATTTTACCATCATCAAAGGTGTAGGATATATCATTTAAGGTTTATGAATGTTGCATATAGTGGAACATGAAGGTAGCCATGCACACACCCTATGGTGAAGGTCAATTGAAGAGGTTGTGGAGGAGAGTGAAATAAGAATATGATCAATAAAGATCTTATCTGGACCATTTGCATCCTCACTACCATGTACCTCATTAGGGAGTCTATCCTCGTTTACAATAAAAGCCTCATCAAAGTATTCCAAACAAGAATAATACATATTGAAATACTAAAAGCATGAAAATATAAATGTTTTTGTATTTTTTAAAGAAATTTTATTGTTTTGTATTTTGAAACATACAAATAAAGGAAATCGAATGTAAGATTTAAATTTCTAACACCAAAAAGAAAGAGTTGTCTATCATGGGTTCACCAAAATGAATAGGATAAAAATAGATCTTTAACAAGGCCTCTAACATTCACCACTATTCATTTTTCATTTTAGAGTTGATATGGAATAAGTAATGGAAATGCTTGAAATTATACAAGATAAGATACATACCTTGAAATAGAACCAATCTGGAAATACCTATTTTCTAATGCATGTACATAGTTTCTAGAAATTCTACAACCTGTCCTAAACTATAAATGTTGAGATGGAGAAAACCCAGAAAAGTTCTATCCTTCTGAGGGTAGGTTGACCTTAACCTAAATAGCAAGGCACAATCTTACCCTAGGGCACAATTGTGCCCCAAAAATTTGACCTTGACTTGCACTGCTACGATGAAAATTTTGTTTGTGGATCTCAAAAGTTTGCCAAAAAGGGTATCCAAATTTCTACTTCGATCTTCAAAATAACACCTACATATATCTAAAAAATAGGGCTATTGGGGTGGGTATATATGGTTTTTCACTACTCAAACCCCCATTTTTGGTGATTTCTACCTCCACAAATAGTCAAATATAATAGAATATGTGTGTGTATTGAATAAGTAATGCCAAAATCTAATCTACTAGATTAAAACCCAAACATGAATATGTATGAGACAGAAATGCATAGATTTGAATAAGATAAGAAAGCACACCAAGCCCACAAGGCTAAAGTACTCCTACCAAACTCATAATCTCTAATTGCTACGCTATGATTGCATCTTTGAATGCTTAAATATTAATAATGGCGGATCAAGGAAGATAGGATCTTGCTCACTCCAAATAGATGGTCACAATTGTATGTTCATTAAAAAATGCTTGATATCCACAATAGCTTGATCCTATACATCACAATCTTTCATCTTCATAATATCATCTTGTTCTCTTATTATCTCTTGATTCTCTTGATTCTCTTTATTCTCTTTCTTCTAGTTGTAAACATATATAAATGAGAGTCTTTATATAGAGGCTTCAACATGAGGCTCCTAGAGTAATGTAAGGACCCATAATTCAAATTTCACCTAAAATTATGGTCTAATCATAATAACCACCTAACGAGGTAAAAGAATTAAATGAATATCAAATTAAAACCTTTTCACATTTAGATCTGAAAGCCTGACATTGATTTTGGGGCCGTCCAAAACTAAAATTTGAAAAGGGGAATCAAATCCCAAAGAAGGTCAAGGATGACCTCGACCCTGACCTAGGTTAGGGATGACCTCGACTTTGCCCTAGGTCAGGGTCAACCTAGTCGAGCTTACCTTAGGTTAGGGTTGACCTAGGGGTCCAGGTCTAGCCAGAGTAGAAAACAAGAGGTCCCGAGGATGCCTAGAAACCTAGAAATGATATTAGAATAGAACTAAGTTCCATGAATGTTGGAATTCTTTTAGAATAATTAAGAGGCTGTGAATCAATTATTCAAGGTCCAAATGTACCAAATAAAACTTTTCACAATTCAATGAACCCTTAAAACTTTCTTAACCATGCATGAATTCATTGTGTGTTAACCAAAACTAATATGTTACCGTAACATTCACATGCAGAAATGTAAAGCATAATGTGAGGCCTCGCCCTGAACCATCATAGCATAGTTGATACATTACTATTTTGATACTCATGACTTGATATGTTGGGACATTATTTGATGCACTGAAAATTATTATGCTATTTTATGATGTGTGATGCTTTACTTTCAGATATTTGATTTCTTCATTTAATGCTTTATGAACATGTATAATGATGAAGTAAATGAATGCAGAACTAACACTTTGATTATGCAATTTTAATGGTCAAAAATATGAGTAGAATGAGATAAACAATTGATTATTAGAAAGATGGATGTTTTAAATTTACGTGATTTTCCTAATATGTAATTTACATATATGCATGTGATTTCTTGAACTACTGATGTGTGCAATTAGTGTGTAGGATATTTAACCTGGAAACCTAATGGAAAGATGAAACTAAACCCCTTGCTATTTGTGCTAATTTGCATTGTCTTTCTTTGAAGTTTTTTATATAGTATTAAAATTCTCCTAGCTTTTGTTGGTTTCTATTAAGTCCTTAAGGCCTAAAAATATTAAATTTAAGTATCCTAGGGGTAAAGGTATGGGTTGGGAGTACTTTCCACACCCTTAGCCTCTTAGGTTGACTTTTAGGGTCACTCAAAAACCCTACTTTTGGTTGATTGCGAAAATTGACTTGTCTCTCTCATGAGTTGGTGACTCAAACTCCACCTTGGGGTTACCTAAAGCCTAGTTGAGTTAGGATCATATTTAGATGCATTTTAGAGAAGTTTTTGGGTTGTTACCCAAACTCTAGTTTTTTAGAGAGAAGTTTGAAGATTGAAGGAAAGGAAGGATAAGCTCTTCGCAACTTGTCATTTTTCCATAACTTTATTTTGTGAAGGTAGGGTTCTTCACTCTTTTGATCATGTTCTTCATATTGTTCATACTTTTATTCATGCATAAGGTATTGTGTTGTTCTTGTATTTCTTGCATGTGTGTTGAGTTTTTTTGGGGAGGGATCTTAACTTTTTCTTAGATGTCATTCTTATGCTTTGCTTTTAAATTTTGAGGGGATTTCATGGAGATTTTTTGGGCATTACTCACCCTTGGATAGGGAAGAACTGGCCAAGTATGGGGGAAGGGCCTTAGTTGGACCTCAATAGTGTAAAGTCTCCTTTCATGGTGAGAAGAGGGAAAGAGGGTAGGGTGTATGGGCCCCTACTTGTCATCATATACCTTGTATGAAAATTTGAATTCTTGAAGAAGGGAAGGAATGAAAACCCTTGTTCTGTTGGCCTCGAAAGGGCATTTGTAGAAGAACAAAAGTTCTTGAATTTTAGCCCCGAAAGGGCTATCTTATGATATGGTGATTGACGTCTCCTATTGAGAAAATCCACCTCCCCCCTATTTTGGTTCAATGTTGAACCTATTGTGCAAAACTAGGTTCAGAATGCATGCTTGAATTGTTCATCATATATGTTTTTTTTACCTCTGGGTCAGTTCTTGTCTTTCCCATGGTTCCCTTAGTGCATTGCAGATATTGAAAAAGACCTCTTGTGAAAGACCTAGAAGAGAATTCAATTGAATTGTAAGATTATGTAAAAATGTATTTAATTTTAATGTATTTGGCAAAGATGTTGGGTTTTCTTATTGGTTCTTTCCTTATGGAGCCTTGAACTAGGTTGATTAATAGAAAGAAAAGATTGAGAAACTTTCTTGCATTGTAACTTATGTTATTTTAGTTCTTGCATATGTGCATTGATGAGTAGATAGAATTATGATGATAAATTACGTATTTTCAAGTTCAATCTTGTTAAGGAAGAAATTATATTACGTTGCAATTCTCAATTCAATCTGTGCTTAATTGGAAATAAAACAAATCTTGTATTATTTCTTAAACACATTACTCAATTTCTTGGTTAACTTGGCATTTTTGCAAATTCAATTAGAAAGGAGTAAGATAGTACACACACCTTGTTATAAAATCATATTAGACTCAAAAATATGACTTAGAAAATTAGGCAAGTTAGAAAATTTTCACACTTCAAAAATAAATCAACAATTAGAAAGGAATTGGCTTGACAAAAAAATGTATACACCGAGGAGCATTTTGCTCTCTGGAATTTGTATGTGAGTCAAAATTTAATCCTTGGAAAGCAACAGAGTATATTCCATTGATTCTCTTTTTTTTAAATCTATTTTCAAACCCCTGTAAATATAAACAGGTACTTTTGGTGTTAAAACAAATAAATTATATATATATATATATATATATATATATATAACTCTATCCTAAAACTCACCTAAATAACTTTATACATTTATTACCCTTCCCTTCTCCTAAACCTCCACCTAACCCCTCACACCTATCCCATGATTCTAGTGCATGGGAAGTCTGATGGGGTCGACCTTTAAATTATTAATATTGTTCATTAACATCACCCCCTTTTTTAGGTGACAGATTGGCTAGGGGCGCAGGTCAGGGGAGCAAGTAGAATAAGCATTTATTGCTGATTTGGCAACCCAACTACCTTACCCAATCCTCGCCATGTGAAGTTCATTCCCAAACTAACCTCGGGCAGCATGAGACCTCCTTGTTTGGCATCCGTGGCGAGTGGCATGTCAGTTCTTAACATGCTTATCATCTCCTTTTAATCTCATCCTCACTCCTCCATTCCAAGCGCACGCAATATGAAGGCTTGGCACTATACGTTAAGGGGGACAAGATCTATGCCAATGAAGGCCTGGGAGCAGCGTCGAGGGTCTTGGGTTCCACCTAAGCACTTGGGATATGGGGGTGGCAGGGTGGCCAAGTGGCCAAGTGGGCAGGGCAGGTAGGTAGGAAGGTAGTAGATGTAGGTAGTTTGTAGGTAGTTTGTAGGTAGTTGTAGAGTTAGTTTTAATTTTAGTAATAGTTAGTTAAATGTTTCTTTTGTTATTTAGTTTGAATATTTTTAGTTTATATATATATATATATATATATATATATATATATATATATATATATATATACATATTTATTTATTTATTTTTTATTTTTATTTTTAATATGTGTTATTCTTTTTATATTAGTATTAGGTTAGTTAATTAGTTATGGAAAGTTAGCATAAATAAAGGATTGTTATTTTGATTATTAGAAATTTAATTAATGTGTCTTAGCATTGAAAGATTTTCTTTTGATTTTAGTATAAGTAGAGTTATCCATTTTAATTAGATTTATTTGTTTATTATATGTTAATATCATTGTAATTTAATGTCAAGGGGTAGAGATTATTATTTTTAAAGGCAATTAGTAGGAATGTTATTTTTGTTTATTTAATTAGTGTTCCAACATTATCACTTTTAGACTAATATGAAGAGAAATAAATTGATTTAAATAAAGAAAGAAATTGTTGATGATGTTATAAATTGACAAAATCAATTATTTAATACTAGGCTTGATTTAAAAACATTGCTAGATTAGAGTTCTATTATTTACAAGGGCATCCAAATCATTAAATCATATAGGTTAATTGATAATTGGCTTAATCAGAGTTATAATGAATAATGCAGATAGGATTTAAATTTATCATAACTGTTGTTTTAATATTGTTCTAGGGAGGTGAGATTTTTAGGAAAATTAAGGATAAATGTGTGCTAGATCCTTCAATTAACTTAATTTTGGTTTGTTTAAATTAATTAATCAATCAAGCAATAAGAGTTCTAATTGTCATTTTAAGAGTGATGATGTATAATCATGTGATAGGTCTTTAAATTAATTGAATTTAGTTTTTTTTTAAACATTTAAGTTTAACAACCTAATCCTTCAAGTGTTTTATCTGAGTAGTAGTCTCACAGTATTGTTAGGAGATCTTATATCCATCTTGTAATGTACCCTAGTCTTATCTGAATTTTAAATATATCAAACTTTAGCAAATTAATTTTAAAAACAAAAATTGGTGTGTTTTGCCCTATATTTTGGGCATGACACATAAAACACAACATATCCATCAGCACACTTGACACAATGATTTAATGTGGAAACCTAATTTGGGAAAAACCACCAATAACTTGCTACTCCTTTTTCACTCTTCTAAAATGATGCCATGTTAAAGGCTAACCCTATTAAAGGTTACATCACACATTGTTAAATGTGACCCGATTAAGGGATTTCAATCACCCCATTAAAATTGAGCCTTGTTAGAGGACTTTAGGCCATTCACTTAGAATGCCACCCTATTAAAGGATTTACCCTAATCTAATACAATTGTTAGAAATTAATAGTAGAGCTTTGATTTGATACAACTTACAACCTTACTTGCATATTATAGATCACTATTCAATCCTCAACTCTTCTTGGCTTCCAAACTTTTCATCTCTAACAACTTGTTCACCCTTCAAGCATTCATCCTCTTTAAGCCTTCTTTCTTAGTTCATCATTGCAAACTTCTTCACTTAGGTCACTTGATGAAGCAAACCCTCTTCTTTCTCCTTGTTAGATTTTTGCATCCAAAACTTTCTAACCTCTTTGCTTCATGACCAAATATCCCTACATATAGAAAATTAGAACTCTTTTTCCTTCTCATTATCCATCACAAAAATTAGGGTTCTCAATGGATTAGGTAGGATACAATGTATCTACCTCATGTATCTTGTCTTCTCTAGAAACTTCTCTTAGAATCCATTTGAATTTACCTCCAAATAGTTTACATAAGATTATGTGCCTCCATCTCATCAATCTTATCTTCCTCCTGATCCACAAGTTCCAAGAAAACAAACTTGTTGGCTTTTATTTGGTGAATCTTCTATCTTTTTCATAATGCAGTAGCTCAACATTATCAATTTATTGAGGCTTAGCACATACTGTGTTACTCGGCATCTATTGTAAAATCACTCAGCATCTACTATCTTACTTGGCACAAATTATTTTACTTGGCATCCACTAGAATTTTCTTTCACTTGGCTCCAACTGACTTTTTGTTTGGCATGCACTAACTTTGCTTGGAAACTTCTATCAACTTGGTCAAGCTTAGCAAATGAACTTTGTCCAACCTTATTCTCCTGGACTTTCTATGTGTAGCCAATCATTTTGTAACCTCAAGTAGATTATCAACACATTATATTATCACTGTCTTAACTAATTCTTGCACTTCTATATATAATAATAACTCAACCTTTCCACTAGTTACTTTTATTACATCTTGTTGATCAAATCCTCCTCATCAATCAACTAAGTGATAGTGCTTGAAACAAATAAGCAATTGTCTTACCAGAATGTAGTAGGTTTAACATCAATGAAAAAATAATGATTGAAAACACATAGTCTTCTTTCAATATTCTTCTACTCAAATGATCTTTTTAATCATATATCAACAATCTCCCTCTTTGGTATTGATGGAAAACCAAACTGATCAACCAATCAAACAAATGATAAGCTAACTAGGTTAAAATAGTAAGGCAATACCAAAAAGAAAGTTTGTGAATAAAATTTCTCCCTCTATCTGTAGCTCCCTCTTCGGTTAGAAAATATAACATTTTCTTCTTCCATGGATCAGTAGAATATCTAAATATCTCCCTCTTTTTGATCTTCTACTTTCTCCCTCTTTCTTTCTTCCATTCTTCTAATCTTTTGATGATGTACTCTCACTTCATTGTTCCTCTTTTGTATTGATTAGTTTATTGTACTTTCTCCCTTGATTGTATACTTTGATCATCTCCCTCTTAATCAGTAAGCACTTGATTAGTTTACTCTACTCTCTCCCTCTTTGACAACAATGCCAAAGACATATACTTAACACTTGGCATGTTGTATATATGTAGACATAAGTTTTTTTAGGCTCTTCAATTTTCTCCCTCTATCACCTTGCTTGTGACTAATTTGAAATTCCATCTCTATGATTACTTTAGGAAATTTCCTAAAGCAAGATCCCCTACATCAATTTGTATGAAATGAATGTCAACTTGCTTGATGTAGGGTACTCCCTCTATCTTTTACATAGCCTTTGATAGGGATATCACCCCTACCTCTCAAATACTCATAAGCATCCTTAGGTAATTCTTTGGTGAAGATATCAGCAATTTTATCCTTTGTGTTAATATATTCCATCTTCACCTCTTTGTCCTTAACCAACTCCCTTACATAATGATATGTTATTGCATTGTGCTTTGTCTTTGTATGCATTACAGAATTCTTTGATGTATTTATAGCACTTGTATTATCACAATAAAGTGTCACTAGTTTAGTGATCTCTTCCTTCATTCCTTTTAGTAGTTATTTGATCCATACAATGTTTGTGTAATTAATAGCAATAGCAACATACTTTGCTTTAGTAGTAGATTGGGAAGTACAACTTTGCTTCTTGCTTGTCCATGTAACAAGTCTTCTACCTAAGAAAAAAGCTCCCCATTGATGCTCTTTCTGTCGTCAATATTTCCAACCCAATCATCATTAGTGTAGGCTTTTAGTTCAAACTTTTCATTCTTCTTATAGTATAAACCATACTCTTTTGTTCCTTTCAAGTATCTCATTATCCTATTCATGGCCATCAAGTGATTCTCTCTAGGGTTAGCAGAGAATCTAGCAACTATCCCCACAGCTAATGCAATACTAGGTTTGCTATGTACTACATATTGCAATTTTCCAATCATGAATCTATATAATTTTTGATTAACCATAATTGAATCATCATTCTTTAATAGCTTGAGTATTGTTACCATAGGTGTACTTACTAGTTTTGAATCCTCAAGTCCAAATGTCTTCAATATCTCCTTAACATATTTTGACTAAGTGATATATGCACCATATTTCATTTGATAGACTTATAATCCCACAAATAATTTGATCTCACCAAAAATTGACATTTCAAACTCTTACTTCATCTGATTTGCAAAATCTTTACATAAAGCATCTTGTCCTCCAAATATGATGTTATCAACAGATATTTCAGACAATAGTATACCTTTTTCTTTATCTATCTTCATGTACAATTTTTTTTTATCATCTATCCTTTCAAATCCAATCTTAATAAGATAAGTATCAAGTCTCTCATACCGTGCTCTTGGTGCTTGTTTCAATCCATGAGGGCTTTGTGTAGTCTACATACCATGTTCTTATTTTTCTTATCTATAAATCCTTCTAGCTATTCTATCTAGACCTCTTCTTCTAATATTCTATTTAGAAATGCAAACTTGACATCCATCTAATAAACTTTGAAACCTTTATATGTAGCATAAGCAAGTAGAATTCTTACTCCTTCCATTCTTGCAATAGGGAAAATTGTTTCACTATAGTCAATTCCTTCTTCTTGTGCATGCCCTTTGCAAATTAGTCTTTCTTTATTTCTTGTCACTTCACCATTCTCATCTAGCTTATTTTTGAATACCCATTTTGTGCCAATCGCATTCTTATCTTCTAGTCTAGGAACTAGGCTCCAAGTCTTGTTCTTTTCTATCTACCAAATTTCCTCATCCATAGCATTGTACCAATCAGCATCTTCCAATGCATCTCTCACTATCTTAGGTTCCTTCATGCTTAACAAGCATGATTCACTTCTCAACCTAGTTCTTATCATTGGCCTTGCATCTTTGTCTCCAATTATTTGATCGACAGGATGGTGTCTTTTGATATATTTGGATAGTCTAGGCTCAGCTCTTGTGGCTGCATTCTATCTCTCAACTTCATTATCCTTATGTGTATCTCTATCAGGTGTTTCAACATCTTTTTCATGTGTGTTAATCTCATATTCAGATTGTGCATTTTTCTTATTTTGTAACTCGGCATCTGAATGCAACTCGACATTCACAGGATGTGACTCAGTAGTTGTTGAGACTTGTTGTTGACTTGCTGCATGATTTGTAGCATCTTCTTCAGTAGGCATTCCTTCATAATAATATACAAATGTCTTGTAATCTTTTGGTTCTTTTGTAGTTTCAGCCTCATGTGCTTCTGTAAACTCATCAAAATTCACATTTGCACTTTCCAAAAAAATTTAATGTTAGTAATTAAACACTTGTAAGCTTTACTTCTTGTGGAGTAAGCAAGGAATATACCTTCTTCACTCTTTGCATCAAAATTTCCACTCCTAACATCTTTAATAATATAGCATTTGCTTCCAAACACCTTAAAATATTTCACACTAGGTGGGTGACCATGCCATAGTTCAAAAGGTGTTGAGTGAGTACCTTTATTTACTTGCACATGGTTCAAGATGTATACAACAATACTTATATCTTCTCTCTAGTATTTTAGAGCAAAAATTTTCTCCATCATGAGTGTTCTAGCACAATCCATTATAGATCTATTTGTTCTTTCAGCAATTCCATTTTGTGGAGGGGTCCTAGGTGCTGATGTTTGTCTCTTGTTTCCTTTGTCATTGTAGAACATTTCAAACTCGTGTCAAGTGAATTTACCTCCTCTGTCTGATCTAAAGAATTGCAAGCTCTTATCTATTTCTTTCTCAACTCTTGCCAAGTACCATTTAAATATTTGAAAAGCATCTAATTTTGTTTTAGAAACATGATTGTCATCATTCTAAAGAAATCATCAACAAGCAACATTATATACCTATCTCCTTTTTAGCTTTTCACTTCAATGGGTCCACACAAGTCGGTATGAAAAATTTCAAGTATTTTCTTAGAGGTATAAGCTTTACATTTAAAGCTTGACTTTGTCATCTTTCCTAGTTGACATTGTTTACACATTATATTTTCTAGTTTCTTCAACTTAGGCAAACCTCTAACTCTTTTCATGTTACTTATACTAATTAGATTATCAAAGTTTACATGATATAATCTCTTGTGCCAAAGCCATACATCATCAAATTTTGCAATAAGACAAGTAGCATCTTCTATATCCAAATAGAACAGATTACTCCTAGTTCGATCACCTTTTCCAATCAAGTTTCCATTTGTATCATATATCTTGGCTAATTTATTTTCAAACTCAACTTTGCACCCCAAATTATTCAATTGTGACACACTTAACAAGTTATAATTCAATCCTTCAACATAATAAGCATTGTCACATGAAATCTTTTTTGTGAGCTTGATAGACCCTTTTCCTTTTATTAAACATGGTACATCATTACCAAATCTTAAACTATTTCCATCATAATAGGTTAAGGTAATGAACATACTTTTGTCTCCAGTCATGTGATGTGAGAATCCATTGTCAATGATCCATTTGTCATTCTTGTTCACATAAGGCATAACTGCAGTAGCCTTGTCCTCCTCTTATTCATCCTTTATTGCAACATATACCACTTCGTCATCATTTTCATCAGATTTGTGTTCATCAGTAATATAGCATGACTTCTTGCCTTTATCTATGTAGTCTCTTCCATCATCTTCTCTTCTATTTTTGTACTTGTTCCCTTCTCTAAAGTTCTTCTTCTATGTGCATCTTGCTACAATATGGACAACATCATTGCAATTAAAATAAATGATAGGCAGCTTACCTTTGAATTTACCTTTTCCTCTGTGAAATCTTCTTGCCAGCAATGCTTCCAATTTTTCAATGTCTTCCTCATTTGTACCACTATCACTAGATGCATACTTTATCTTTCTTTTCTTCTTCTTTGGCTTTACTTCCTTAGAATCCTTTAGTAACAATTTTTCTTTGAAAGTTGATTCATTACTCTCTGGTATGTAGTTGTCAAAATTTGATAACTCAAAAGTAGTGAGTCTTCCTACCATACCTTCAAGGGTTAAATCATTTCCTGGCACACATCTTAGCTTTATATTATAGACACTCTAATGGCATACACAGGCAACAATGTTCTCAAGACTTTACTTAGCACATTATCATCATCTATTTTACTAGTAGCACCTGTTATTATACTAACAACTTCTTTTATTCTAGCAGCATATTGAACAATTTTTTCACCTTCTTCCATTCTCATGTCATCAAACTTACCTTTAAGGCTCTTTGACTTGGCTTTTTAAATATTTTTATCTCTTCCATAGATGGTGTCTAGGGCATCCCACATTTGCTTTGCACTTTTAAGATCTTTGATATCATCAAACTCAGCATAGCTTAAGGCAAAGGCAATCTTCAACATAGCTTGATTGTTCTCTTTCTTCTTCTTCAAATCTTCAATAGTTAGGGCTCCTACTAGATCAACATGTGCTACTAAAATGCAAGATTGTGCATAATCTCCAAGTCCTCCAAGGTGTAGCTTCATCAAACTTTTCCATGCAGGAAAGTTATCTATGTTTAGCTTGGGTACCTCTCTTTTTGAGAATGCCTTTAGTACCTTAAAACTAATTCTCTTAAGAAACCGCACTCTAATACCAACTGTTGGAACTATTTTAAAATAACTAAGATGGGGGTTGAATTAGTTATTCAAGGTCTAGATGTACAAAATAAAACTTTTCACAATTCAGTGAACCCTAAAACTTTATTAACCATGCATGCATTCATTGTATGTTAACCAAAACTGATATGTTACTGTAACATTCACATGTAAAAATGTAAAGCATAAAACACAACATATCCATCAGAACACTTGACACAATGATTTAACATGGAAACCTAATTTGGGAAAAACCACCAGTAACATGCTACTCATTTTTCACTATTTTGAAGTGATGCCCTGTTAAAGGCCAACCCTATTAAAGGTTACAACATAGACTATTAAATGTGACCTGGTTAAGGGATTTCAATCACCTTGTTAAAAGTGAGCCTTGTTAGAGGACTTTAGGCCATTCACTTGGAATGCCACCCTATTAAAGGATTTACCTATGACTATTAAGTCAACCTTTCTCCAAATGATTTACCATAATCTAATACAATTTTTAGAAAGTATCAGTAGAGCTTTAATCTGATACAACTTACAACCTTACTTGTAGATTACAAATCACTATTTAGTCTTCAACTCTGCTTGGCTTCCAATCTTTGTAGCTTTGATAGCTTTTTCACCCTTCAAGCATTCATCCTCTTTAAGCCTTCTTGCTTAGTTCACCATTGCAAACTTCTTCACTTATGTCACTTGATGAAGCAAACCCTCTTCTTTCTCCTTATTATATTTTTGCATCCAAAACTCTCTAACCTCTTTGCTTCATGACCAAATATCACTACATATAGGAAATTAGAACTCTTTTTCCCACTCATTATCCATCACAAAAATTAGGGTTCTCGATGGATTAGGTAGGATACAATGTATCTACCCCATATCTTGTCTTCTCTAGAAACTTCTCCTAGAATCCATTTGAATTTTCCTCCAAAATGGTTTACATAAGATTATGTGCCTCCATCTCATAAATCTTATCTTCCTCCTGATCCACAAGTTCCAAGAAAACAAACTTGTCAGCTTTTATTTGGCAAATCTTCAATCTTTTTCATAATGCAGCAACTCAGCATTATCAATTTACTAATGCTCGGCACATATTGTGTTACTCAAAATCTATTTTAAAATCACTCAACATCAACTAGATTTTATTGGTGCTTGGAATCAACTAAAAATCACTTAGCATCTACTGTCTTACTCGCACCTATTAATTTACTCAGCATCCACTAGAATTTTCTTTCACTTGGCTCCAACTAACTTTTTGCTCGGCTTGCACTAACTTTTCTCAGCATCTTCTATCAACTTGGTCAAGCTTAGAAAATGAACTTTGTCCAACCTTATTCTCCTAAACTTTCTAAGTGTAGCCAATCATTTTGTAACCTCAAGTATATTATCACTACATTATATTATCACTATCTTAACTAATTCTTGCACTTCTATACATAATCATTACTCAACCTTTTCTCTAGGTACTTTTTTTACATCTTGTTGATCAAATCCTCCTCATAAATAAACTAAGTGATAGTTCTTGAAACATATAAGAAATTATCTTACCATCATATAGCAGGTTTGACATCGGTGACAAAACAATGATTGAAAACACATAGTTTCCTTTCAACATTCTTCTACTCAGATAATCTTTTCAATCATATATCAACAATGAATAGGCAAAAAATCCTATGATTAATATGATGAAGGATAGGAGGACATATTCCTAATTCCTACCCAAAAAATATAGCCATAGAGGAAATAAATTAAGGAGAATCTTCAAGATCATAACCCTTATTTCATCTAGAATGAAGGAATCAAGTCCAGAATGCATCCTAAATACAAGTCTATCATGATAAATGTACTAAAAGAGGGTGCTAAACCTACCAAGATGGAAGTTTTTTCATTTTAAGATGATACAAATATATGCAAGGACTAAGGACTTTCCATCCAAGATGAACTAAGTTTGACAAGTCCTACCACTATAAACCAATACTATCAATTGGCACTCAAGGTCGAGAAAAAGTTCAAAAGAAGGAATGAACAAAGTGTTTGAAATAAAGGAAAGAATGATAGAGGAAAAGGAAACTATGGGGGTAAAGGAACACAAGGAAATAGACCTCAAGAAAATTCTAACAAGGAGAATACCCAAGGAGAAAGTAGTTCAAGAGGTGGATACAAAGGAAGGAGAGATAATGGTAGAGGTAGAAATGGTGGAAGAAACAATGGGAAAATCAAATGCTACAATTATAACCAAATGGACCACTATACAAACAAATGTCCTGAGAAGCAGAAAAATCAAGGAGAGAGAAGAACTAATGTTGTTCAAGAAGATGATGATGATGAAAGTGTCAAAGACTATACTGGTGAAGAAGGGGCTACTCTCATGATAAAGAGGACATTGATCCAAGCATCGATACTAGTGGAGCCTCCACAAAGAAAGACTCTCTTTAGAACCGATCACAAAAGCCATAGAAAGGTATGTAAGGTAGTTATTGACTCTGGTTCTACTAAAAATCTTGTATCTAAAGAAATGGTAGATAATTTTAATCTAGAGAAAATACCCCATCCAAATCCCTCCCATGTATCTTGGTTGAGAAAAGGGCAACAAACACTGATAAATAAACAAGCTTGAGTAAACTTTTTAATAAAAGACTATAAGGACATAGTCCCTTGTGACATTGTAGACATGGACATTTGTCACCTTGTTCTAGGTCATCCATGGTAGTATGACCTTAAGGCCAAACATGATGGTGTCACAAAAAAATACTAAATTTCTAAATATGGTCACAAATATAATCTTCTTCCCAACCCTAACCCTCACCAAGAGAGACCCAAAGAATATTTAGTCATCATGGCAGGTGAACAAGAGATGATCAATACCATCCAAGACTCTCAAATAGGGTATGCCCTAGTCCTCAAACCTAAGATGAAAGTAGTTATTCAAGAAGTTCCTAAAGAAGTAAACAATCTACTACCAAAGTATAAAGGGATACTTTGATCTAAATTATGAATTCAAGTTACAATACCTAGTCTAGAACCTATGGTATTGTGACTAGATTGAAAATAGTTAAAATGCAATGGTAGATGTTTTGCAAGCCAAAAAGTGATCCATTCCTTCCAAAAAATAGAGTTTATACAAATTTGATGGATCCCAATGGTCACCATTATCCCTTGGATATGAAAATAAAAATTCCACAAGCCAATTAATTAAACAATAAACTCTAACAACTATAAAAACTATATTGAAATTTACATCTACTTGTAGAAGTCATAACTTTCTACTCATAGCTCAAAATCATGAACCATCAAATTTCTAGAAAGATATTCTATATTTCTACATTTAATACTCAAATTCTTAAGCATAGTGTTATGACTTCCCTTGTCGAAGCCCAAAAATGCCCTAGAGACCTCTGAAAATGCAAACTACTAGAACATAGAAAATACCAAAAAAATGGATTTTAATATTTTTTCCATTTTTTCTTGTGCTAACATCCTCTACATCTTCTTGGACTATATTTTGATCATTCCTTCCTCTTTGAGAAGAAATGGGCCCCATTTCATCCACACTTTACATCAGATGTGGAAAATGAAGTTGAATTTGTTTATGTGTAAGCCATTTTCCTTGTTGAACAAATTGTCATGCTTTTACCACATGGTACAAATAGATTTTTTGGTTCCTCAAATTCTTCATGACAACTTTGACAATTTGATTGCTTTGAAGTAGATTGACAACTTTTGGATTCAGCTCTGCATGACTAATTTCTTTAGCAACATCTATAATATCCAGTAAAGGAGGAAAATATGGCTTCAATAGTTCTACATTGAAGATTGGGTGAATACCCAAAAATGGAGGCAAGTTGAGTTCAAATTCATTTTCACCAAATTTCTTTATAATCTTATAAGGACCATAGCAAAGAGGATGAAGCTTCCTATGTGGGCTTTGTAGGTGTTCCTTCTAGAAATGCAACCATGCCTTATCCTCAACCTAAAAATTATGAGGAGTTTGATGCTCATCATGCCTCTATTTACTTCTTAGTAGTCTACTCCAAAATTTCATGAACTTGCTGCTGCAAATAATGAATTCTATCCATGAACTTCATTTCTTTTTCCTTCTCCTTATCCAAGCATGGTACCAAGTTAGGTTCCATAATAGGAATAGAAACATTTATTGGTTCTAAGGGTTGATAGCCAAGACAAACCGCAAATGGGATATGGCCAATTGAACTATGAATTGCCCTATTGTAGCTATGTTGTACACAAGGAAGGCTCTCATCCCATGTATGAGGATGTTTGGAGTGATACATATGCAAGATTTGAATAATAATTTGATTAATAATCTCTATTTGACCATTTATTTGAGGGTGGAAAGTAGTAGACTTCGTTAGTTTTGTGTCCATCATTGCCCATAATGAAGACCAAAATTTACTAAGAAAGTGACTATCCATATCTATAAGAATGCTTTTTGGTAGCCCAAAATGAACCCAAACATGCTCAAAAAAAAAAATGTAGTTTCTTCAATAGAGATTACCTTTCTATAAGCCACCAAGATTGCCATTTTTTAAAAATCTATCAACTACAACATATACACAATCACGCCCATATTTTTTGGTAGGAAAGCAAAACATAAAATCCATTGAAATTGAATGCCAAGGTTTATCTAGAATAGGAAGTGATAAATATAAACCTAGCTTTTGATTTGCAAGCTTTGCTATGGCACATGTTGTACATGCTTGAATGTATTTCATCACATCATTTTTCATTTTTGGCTAGTAAATATATCTTTGTAGTATAGCAGTAATCTTACATATTCCAAAATAACCAACAAACTTACTATAGTGAGCTTCTCATATTAACTTCTTACATTATTCCTCAAGAATACATATTTGGCCAAAGTTACAAAGCATTCCATCTTGCAAGTAAAAATAATTCACATGCTTACCATTTACTAGCTAAGTGTAAACATTAAAAAATCCATTATCATGTCCATTCAAGTGGGCCCAATTTTTTATTTGGTGACAACATGATTCTAATATACCATACTTATTCCCACAATTGGATGCCTACTCAAACAATCTACTACCTTATTGGTGCTTCCTTTCTTATGAAGAATGTTGAGATGAAATTGTTGAAGATAATCTAGCCATTTTTAATGCCTATCATTTTGTAATTTACCTTGTTTTTGCAAAAATTGAAGGGGTTTGTGATCTATGTGGATGATAGTCTCCTTTCCCAATATATAATATTTCCATTGCTTAAAAGCTTGAACAATAGCATATAGTTCTTTTTCATAGGTGGGATATCTATGCATTGTATCATAAAAAGTCTCACTATGGTAGCCAAATAGATGTCCATGTTGCATGAGAACTACTCCCAAGGCATATGTTGATGCATCAGTTTGTATTTCAAAAGACTGTTGTAAATTAGGAAGAGATAAAATTGGTGTAGAACATAACCTTTCTTTTAACTCCTCAATTTTTTTTTGTTCAGCACCTATCCACTTGAATTTTACTTTCATACCTCCTTGTAATGAATGATTCAAAGGCCAAGACAAATGTGAAAATCCAAACACAAATCTGTGATAAAAGTTAGATAACCCCAAGAAGCTACACAACTCTATGATATTCCTTAGAGTAGGCCAATCTTTAATTACCAAGATCTTTTTAGGATCAACATGCACACCCTCACTATCAATAACATATCCCTTGTACTTAATAGTTTGCATGCCAAAATAACATTTTTCTGTATTTGCATAGAGTCCATGGTTTTGTAATACAGAAAGTATTTGTTCCACATGTTGCAGATATTTTTCCTATGTTTTACTAAAAATCATAATATCATCTAGATATACAACTGCAATGAGTCAGTGAATGGCCTAAGAACATCATTCATCATCCTCATAAATGTAGTTGGGGCATTTGTGAGACCAAAAGGCATCACCAACCATTCAAATAGTATTTCTTTAGGTTTAAAATAATTCTTCCATACATATATTGGATCAATTGGTACTTTATGGTACCCAAATTTCAAGTCAATTTTAGTGAATAATTTTTCCCCTCTATGTTGTGTTGGATAATGTTGTCCTTGATGTCACAAAAATGTCATATCAGTCATTAGTCTCAAGATCATCGAGCTCAGACAGTCTGCAATGCAATCTACAGTGCCAACCGAGCTCACTCGGTCATCGAAGGAAATGAGGAAGATAGTGTTAACCGAGCTGACTCGGTCAACAAAGGAAAGGTGAAAGACAGTGATCATTGAGCTCACTCGATCAACGAAGGAAATGTGGAAGTCAGTGTTAACCAAGCTTCACTCGGTCTCCAAAGGGTAGTTTCCACCAAGCTCACTCGGTCATCAAAGATATCATGAAGAAGTCAGTATTAATCGAGCTTCACTCAGTCTCCAAAGGATAGTCTCCACCGAGCTCACTCGGTTATCTCAGGAAACTTAGTACTTATAGAGTTCTCCCGACGATTGAAGGATTGTCACGAAGTTCACTGTATTCACCGAGCTCAGTTGGTTAACACAGGAATTTTTTTTTGAACAATTTTTACCGTGTAGAGTTGGCCAGTATTGGGATGTGCAAATTAATTACTTCCAGCCGACTGTTGTAATTGTTTGAATAGTCAGTGATTTGAGCTGACTTAGATAATCTAAAAGGTATATATGGTCATTTCAATTATGAATTAAGAATGTGTGATTGTGAAAAAGAAGGTATGAATGCAAATTATAGTATGAAATGATAAGGCGAATATTGAGCAAAGTCTGATGAAGGATCAGATGTGTTGAAGGAGCTGTAAAGTTGCATTTGATCAATGAGGATTTAGCTAAGCATAACAGAGATCTGTAATCAGCAAAGATAAGTTGTACCTTATGTCAAGTCACTTCATTGTTGCTTTCTAACCATTGTAACAATGAATTCAAAATCTCTTAACAGAGTTGGTTTAGCAGCCATTCAATAAATCCTCTAACAAGGCGACAGTTTAGTTGAATTATTTTAAAGACCTCTAGCAAGGCCACTCCTAACATGGTGATTAAATCCTTTAACAAGGTCACACCTAACAGTGTGTTTTTGTAACCTTTAACAGGGTTGGCTCCTAACAGGGCTCACTTCAGAAGAGTGAAAAATAGTATCTAGTTACATTGGTGGTTTTTCCCATATTGGGTTTCCACATTAAATCTGGTGTCTCTTGTGTTCTTAATTGCTAAATTTCTTTGTGCATGATAACATATCAGTTCTTAATATTTGTCATTTGCTGCATTATCAAGTTTTAGCATTTCATATTAATCAGATCAAGACATCTTAGGGACTGTGAAAGTTTTTGGAGTAACTGATTCACCCCCTCCCCCTCTCAGTTACTCTATTCTCATTTCCAACATGTTGGTCTAAGAGATCATCTATCTGAGGAATTAGATATCTATTTTTTATAGTGATCTTATTCAATAATCTATAATCAATACAAAGCCTCCATGTACCATCTTTTTTCTTTGCAAGAAAAATTAGGCTACCATAGGGAGATGCACTTGGATAGATATGTCATTTTGTAATTAATTCTTGTATTAGCCTTTTTATCTCATCATTCTCTAGAACTTATCTCCTATATACTGACTCATTAGGCAATGGGGTTCTTGGTATAAAATCAATAGAGTGTCTAACTTGACAATGTGAGGGTACCCCTGTTGGTAACCCAAACACATTTTGATATTTTGTTAAAATATGATCCATTGATCTTTGTTGTTTTGTTGTGATGGACATCATGGAATGGGAATTACACATTTTTCTTTTGTTCCTCTGGATGAATCATTAATAACACAAATGTACCAGTTTGGGCTATTAACCTTCTATACTATTTTGCACTAATCAAAGATGTAGAGTGTGCAAGACTTACCTCTAGAATTTAGTATTTTTGTCCACCTAATTTGATTGTCATGATTCATGGCCTTGACTCATACACTCCATGATGTTGATATATGTATGGCTTCCCCAATAGAATATCACACACATCAAGAGAAGCTACATCACAAATCATATTATCTTTGAATGGTTTTATGGAATATGAAAGATAATATTGCTTGTTTACTTGAATGTCTCACCCTTGGCTCACCCACCCCATAGAATATGGTTGTGGGTGTTTTGTCTTTAGATTCAATCCCTTTACATTCTCATAAGATATCAAATTATTTTGAATGCTACTATCAACAATAAAATGTAAAGCTTTTCCTCCTACCCACATTTGTGAGTAGAATAATCTCTCTTCATCATCACAAGAAAATACCTCTATAGTGGCCATAATGGCATATGGGTCAGCCTCAATGATTTGTTCATCCTCTTGTTTTCCAACTTTTTCGTCTTGGTTTCAATAGCTTCCTCATTGGTTTTGATCATTAAATTCTTTATAGTTCTACAATATTTAGTTTTATGAGAGGGACTTTTATGGACTTCACACCACATACCTAATTCTTACCCTATTTTCTTCACACCCCATGTCTTCTTTGATGCTAAATTTGGAGACGGTTCCTTGGCTATTTTTTTTCCCATTGGCTTATTACCTTCACTTTTCCATGTGTTGTTCATTGGATTTTCCCTCCTCCCTCTTTGTTTGAATGTCTCCTCAATTTTTGATGCATATTTGAAAGCACTAGGTAATGTTTATATATTCAAGAAATCTATTTCAATATAAATATATCTATGAAGACCACTCTTATACTTTAGAACTCAATGTTTTTCTAAGTCTTTTGTTGGTTTGATTTTTCACAGTGCAGAGAATTTCTAAAATTTTGGTGAAAAATCAAAGTCATTGTATCATGCAGATTAGGGTTTCATTCCTTATAAATTTTCCAATTTTTTAGGTTATCCTAGTCATGCCTTGGTTCATGTGTTGTTTGAATTCTATTAAATTCTCAAGGTTTGTCATCAACACAGTCATTTAAAATGCCCTAAGTGTGTAAAAACCCTAGGTCTTTTTCAAAATTTCAAAAGGGTTTGTAAAGTGCTTAAATTCTTCCCTTTACGGTCTTATAATGTAGGGTTTCTCATAAGAGTAAAGTACCTTCTTTCTCATGTTTCCATGGTCACATTTCACCAAGTAGCATAAAGGCGTAAAGGAGTTCATGTTTTACGAGGATACACTTATGCTTTCTGTAGTAGCAAAATAGTTCATCTTGAGGTTCCCCGATCATATGCTAGATCTTGGCTGAAGAGGTATAAAGGGTTTTAATGCTTGGGAAATGGTCTTATAGATCTATGGTGATGAGTTGAGTGGGTGAGAGAAATGGGTTTGATAAGGTGTTCTTCTCATATGTTATTCTATTGAGCGGGTGAGCATAAAAGGTTTAAGAGGAGCTATGTCAAATGGCTTTGTGGGCATACGAGTAAAGTCTTGAGCGAAGTTGTAGAAAGGTATTGTGGTTTGATCTATGCACCTACATTCTATTAAATGGTGTAAAGGATTAATATCTCAACATGTTGTAAAGAATGGTTTATAAGAAGGCACAATTTGTCTTACAATTTTACATGTAAAAGGAATTCATAAGAATGAAAGTGAAGTTCAATTTTTTTACGTGCCTTCATTTCTTGGACTTGCAAACAACTGTAAAGCCATATTATAATAGTGATTGTGTTAAGTGGGACCTGTTGAGTTGTCAAATGGGCCCTAATGAGAATGAATCAAATGGTGACATGCCATGCATGTCAAATGGGCCCAACCCATGTAGCAGACAACTTGAGTTCTTCATTTTGCATGTGCCTAAAATCAATGGCAATGTTCTTTTCTAATTTTTTGAGATTCAATCCAGGTCATTGATAAGTGAAAAGAGAAATTCCTCATTATGCCTTTATGATTGCATGGTAAGCATAGGAGTGAAGAGTTGTTTCATCTTTGTCTCTATGGTTACGAGCTAAGTCTAAGCATATAAGTGTAAAAGAATAAACAAAGGAATGAAAAGAAGGCTTTACACTGCTACGAGAAAGGAGAAACATAAGAGCAGGATGCCATTTGTAAAGGTTTTTTGATGTCATGAGCTTAAGGTAACTCGTGCAAGTGTAAAGGAGAAATAAAGAAAAGATAAGAGATATTACGACACCATGGGTAAAGCCTTTAACATATGATCAGACGATGGATATGTAAAGTGTTACGATGTCTTGAGTAATGAATGAGCGTAACAACGTAAAAAAAGTTTTTTTAAGGTTTCGGTGATGCGTGTGCATATCAGTATAAAGAGTAAAGTGAAGATTATAGCAAAGGCTTTACACTCATATGGGAAAAGGTTTGAAGCATAAGAACATAGGTACTTATTGAGGAGGCTTGAGATTTTATGGTAAAAAGGGTTGCATGAGAGCATAAAAGAATTTCCAATGCAGTGCTAAAGAAACCCTAATGCTTCTATGCTTGGAGTATTCTGAAGCATCACCAAATAGATGTAAAGGCTTGCTAAGTGTGTTTTCAGGGTTACGAAAATTGAAATTTTTTGACTCGGCATATAAATAGAAGACTAGAATTTGAAGAGGGAGCAGTTGAGGTGTCATGCTAGATCAGAAAAAAGGACAAATTCACCATAGCCAAGTAAAATAAAACACTAAAAAGTACATCAGGATCAATTTTCATAGTTGATATTCCTTGCTATCAACCTACAAAGGTGGTATTAAAAACTTGTGCATGTAGAATTTATTAAAAAAGTTGGTAGATTGTATAATTAAACCATAAATATTTGATTGAATGTTCAGAATATTGCCATTTCGAAGAATTTGTGTTCTTGTTCTAAAAAAATTTCTCCAAATATCTATAGCCTCGTAATTTCTATGTTACTGTTGCAAGAGTTCAAAATATAATTTGCAAAGAAAATGGCTAACAAAGAAGTTGAGGAGGTTCCCACAGAAGAAGTAGAGGTTGAAGATGAGGGTGATGATGTTGTAGAGGTCACACCTGAAGGAAAAAGGAAGAAGGGTGTTGTCAAAACTGAGAAAAATTCAAGGGTTAGGAAGCGAAACAAGCATGTTGAAGATTGGCTTAAAATTCTTCCAGGGTCATCAAACACCATTTCAAAAAATGACCATATCTTCAAAGACCCTTACTTCCTGGTCAAGGATGCAAAATGCCCTAGGATTGATGGTTTTAATTTATTTTTATACTTCTACCAAAATAGAACTAAAAATATACTAGTTAGCAACCCATGGAACAAGAACATGGCAAAGTTGATATTTCCAAAGGTGTTTGTTGATGTGGACCTGTTAAAGGCATTGATAAATTCTTACAATCCAATCACCAGGACATTCCAAAGGCATAATGGGAGCTTTATATGCACACTAGACAGAGCTTCTTTCATATAATATTTTGGATTAGAAGGGAAAATGGATGTGCCTATTGACATTGAAGACTTGCAAAGGAAATTTGGGAGCAATAAGACCTATTTTGGGAACAATGTGATGCTGCCCCACATTCCTTATAATGTAAAAAAGGTAGGGCTGATTCTAAAGAAGGTGGGGGATCATTTTCCCTTGAGTAGATTTAAGAATTATTTCAAGAATATAGTATATGGGCTACACAAAGTTCTGGGAAGTGATGGTGCAAAGGATTGTGTTTGTGGTTCCTTATTCCTGATGACATGTGACATACAGGACCCCTTCCACCACAAAGAATATGACTATGTGGAATTCATCATGGAAAGCATGCAAAATCAAATTGTTAATGCAAAGAAGGGAGAAATGAAGGATTTCAAGATCCATCATTATTCACTATTGATGCACCAATCTTATATTACAACATTGGTTACATCAGCCAGGACTTCATTGATTAGACTTTGATGAATTTGGTGAGTTACCTATGCAACTATGGACTCGCATTTAGGATAAGAATTTCCACTATTCAAATGCACTTATGTTCTTCAATTTGTTCAGTTATGTTATTATGAGACAATTAGACCATACTTTCTTTAGGGCACCAAATGTTCTGAAAACTTTGCTTAGACCTTCATTTTTGGATGAGAAAACCAAATTAGATAATAACTAGGGGGACATATTTTTGTTTAACGAGTGCACATTGATGAGAATATATGCATGCCCACAACCTCCTCACATTCTACCCAAGTATTTACCCCCTAGATTGGCAATTATTGAATTCTTTTGGCAATTTGTATTAATGAACAAAGAGATGATCCCTCCTTCTCTACGCAAACCCACATTTGTTTGTCAAACTTTTAAGGTAGGAGATTTTGAAATAGAAAAAAATGCATATGAGGAGTTGAGTGAGTACCTAGGCTAGTACAAATGTGCTACTGGACCTTATAGGATGTATGACCCTGAGAACTACATTACAAATGAGGTTAAGGCCATTAGGGGATACATCTTACCTCCAAGAAAGCCAATTCCTATGGAGAATTTGATTGCTAACATAGTAGCAACAGGGGAGGCTGATGCACTATTAGGAAAATATGTTGAAATAAGGAAGGTGGAGGAGGCCTTGAAAAGAACAAACCCTAATTTTAAAGGTTTTTATACAGAGATTCCCTACCTTGGTAACTTGAGGAAAATGGTAAAAAAAATTGAATGCATCTTGTCTTAGATGCCACATGAGCCAGAGGGAGAGGAAGCAACTATAAAAAAAAAGAATCCCCTAAGCCAGATGTACAATTGGAGGTTGATGTGGAGGAGAAGCAGCCATCATCTTCAACATGGGTGCCAAAGGGCAATAAGAGGTAGAAAACAATGCACATCTCAAAGAGGGTGGTAAGTAGGGCCTTACAAGTGATGCCAAGGAATGATGAATATTTTGCTGATATTAGGCAAATTTATTTGCATCAAAGGGCTACAGAGGCAGGAAAAGCCTCTAGTGATCTTCAAATTGCAGCATCAAGATTGGATGATAGGCTCATCCAATCTAAAAAAATAATGGAAGATGATGATTTCATTAAATCATCAAAATTTAAAATTTTTCTTTATAAAATTAAACAAAATGAGCTCACATTGAGCCTCATGCCAAGAGAGGATCCTGAAAAGAACAAATAATTAGTTGAAAAATTGTTGGCCTATGACCTGGATAGTGATACAATGATCCCTGCAGAGGCCAAGGAGTTGGTAAATAGAAGTGGTGTGATTCTGATACCAAATTGGGATATTGAGAGAGCTTTTGTACTTGATCAAATTAGGAGACAAGACAAAGCCATCAGTTATGAAGCCAATGGTAGTGAGGGATTGAAGAGGGGGTCAGGATTTAACATAGACACAAAGACCTTAGTAGTATGGAGTGTTGCCCCAAACACCAAAAAGCCTAAAATGATGGACATACAGGAAATTACACAAGGCAACATGATTGTTTGGACACTAGATAATACTACTAGGAAAGAGATCTCTAGCTTGCTCAAACACTTTGCACTCATGAATGAGGCAAAGGTAGATCAAATTGAGGAAAGGCTAGCTACTATATACAATTAATGTCTAGATGTCAGGAAGCTCTATGAAAAAGAGCTTAAAATGAGCTTTGTGAAAAAATAGAGGATAGAGGAGTTGGAAGGGAGAATTCAAAGCCTAGAAGTAAAGGTGGTATCCCTAAAAGAACAACTCAAGGCTACAAAAAAGATAGAACATGCACCTAGACAAGTGGAAGAGGAAAAGCACACTATAGAAGCATAAGCCCAAACAAAAGAGATACCTATAGGGCTAATAGTGTCAGTGTCTATGGTTAATGTGGAAATAAAAGCTCCCCCATCTGACAGTGCAACAAAGAAGAATGTCATGATGAATGTACTAAGTCATAGAATAAGTATCTTGAAGAGAATATCTCAAGATCCCTATTATGCACTGATCAATTTCCAAGCTGCAGAATAAATATGCAAAGAATCAATAGGGTGGCTTGATCCAATCTTCCAACAATGGGGACCATATATGCAATTCTTTGACAGGTTGATACCATTGCTAGCCAAAAAGCCAGACCTCCCTAACAAAGTTATTGCTATAAAAGAGGGCATGGACAAGGAGAAAGATCTATTGCAATTATTCACAAGGAAACAGGCAACAATTCAAAATAAAATGAAAATATTAACAAATGGTTTTCATTATTTAATTCTTTATGTCCTTGATTTTGATAATAAAGTAAAGGATTTAAATGAATGGTCTAATTATTTTCACCATATTGTAGACTTGCGACAGGTGGCATCTATTTTCCAAGGTGATATTGATGAATGTTTTTTTAATAAACTTATTGATACCCTACTCAAGATTGAAACTAAAATGAATAGGTTTGCCATAGAAGGGAAAGTGATCACTGATGCCAAGTGGCAAAAATTTGTTGCTGAATTAGCAACAACCAAGACATGCAAGTGGCCCACCAAAAGAAAGTCATTGTATGAGAAGCAATCGCAGAAATAAAGGCTTTACCAATAGGGGGTAGTTAGAGAAAAAGACAAAGTTAAAGATTTGATGCTCAACTATCATCTACAATTGCTTTTTGTTGTTTCTTTTTTAATTAAGGTGTCTAGGTTATTTTGAAAAGGGTTGTTGTACTTATTTTTGTAAAAGGACACCTATCAATCACAATTTCCCTTTGCTTGTTGCAACTCATGTCTATATAAATGAGTTTTCAAGGCATTGTGATGGTCTGAATTTTTGTATATTTTTTATTTTGAATAAGTACAGTTGATCTAGTCATGTGTAGTTATTTTTTATTTTACTTCCAATTATGTACTTTCTGATGATAGATAGAAATGATAGAATCAGTATGAATTTCTAGGTTTTTCATTGAGTTTCTATTGGTCATTGTATTAGTCAGTAAAAAGGATAATGCAAAAGGGTATTTAAACTAGATCTGTGTCACCAATTTCTATCTCCCTTTCATGAGTTTGTTAATTTTGAGATCATTTGAATAAGGTTCAATTGATTTAATGTAGTCTAGATGGATTGTATATTGGTTATATTGTTGCTTTTAATTCAATGGATTATGTAAATGCTTCAGTATATCAATAGAATTCATGAGTTTATGAAAAGGATATTTCATAAGAATAGAAGTAGGTGATTACAGTTGATAAATTCAATTACAAGTTAATTGGACAAGATCTCCTGCCAATAGTTGAGTCCTTGCTCCCAATGGATATGGCACTGATCATATAAATCAGAAATGGTTGAGAGTAAATTTTGCTTCTACATGTCAAAACAATTATAACTTCAAAGTCATTTTCATTCTATTTTGTTGAAGGATATAATGCTGGTCACCACTCGTTTACATTTAGTTTCTAAGTCTTAGGTAGTTGCTATTTCCAGAAATACTTGTAAACCCTAGGAGAATTATGACCAGATATTCCTATGAGGGATGCATATAAACTTGAAAGCATTAAAAAAATTGGTAAACTATGTACGTGCCTAAGGATAGAAGATGAGAATCAGAATGAAACTAAGATAATTTTCATACAACGGTTTGCATTAGAATCATCCCTAGGCATACGCACTTTAGTTTTGCAGAGTCTAAAGAGTAGAAAACTATTCTTGGTTTTGTTGAAGTTGGGCCCAAGTGGTTTGCACATATAATTGTTAGTAGGAATTGGCTAATCCTTAGGTCATGTGGGTATTATTATCTTGGTATTGAGCATTTTGTTGTTCAGATTTTCAAACACCGACATCTTTGATGTCAAGCTTTGTAGAGAGAGCATGAAAAATGTTGGTGTACTCCTAAACTGATTGGTCTTTCTTCTGTTGGAGCAATTTCCATTGCATATATTTTTGTTCATAGGTATCCTCGAGGTAATATTCTTGTTTTATATGCTTTACAAATTCTTCCCATGTGGGTTTTCCATCAAATGACATATAAAATTCATGTCCATCCTAAGATTCTTGGGTTTCTTTAGTTGTTAAGTGTACCTCCCATGCCAAATTTACATGATTCTCAGCTTTGAGGAGGTTGAAGGTTATTATTTCAATATCTGAGAAATTATTAAAACAAAAATACCTCTCCAATTTGGACAACCAGTCATCAATAGCATCTGCATCAATTTTTCCTTGAAAAGTTGGAATGTCAAATTTTACCTGCACCTTGAATGGGGTTTGACCACCAAATTTTAAATTTCTTGGACTGGCATATAACTCTCATTTTTCAAGCATCTATGAAAATTGTTACATCATTTCTTCATGTTGTTTATTTAACACCTCTTCTAGCAGTGTTTTGAGGGATTCATCCATCCCTCTTAATGATTTTTTTCCATCTGTGACCATGTGTGTCTTGAAGGAAGATAATCTGAGAGATCTCTTGTGGCCAATCCCAACCTTTAGTAAGCTGACTATGTATGATGGGACATACAAGAGTGAACAAGTTGTGATACCACTTATCTAAATAATGAATTTATGTTACAATACTTGGTGCAGAACCTACAGTATTGTGACTAAATTGAAAATAGTTAAAATGCAATAGTAGATGTTCTACGAGCCAAAAGGTGATCCATTCATTTCAAAAAATATAGTTTATACAAGTTTGATGGATCCCAAGGATCACCATTATCCCTTGGATATGAAATAAAAAAGTCCACAAGCTAATTAATTAAAAAATAAACTCTAACAACTATAAAAACTATAAAAAACTATATTAAAATTTATGTCTACTTATAGAAGTCATAACTTTCTACTCATAGCTTGAAATCATGAACTATCCAAATTTTTGGAAAGATATTCTAGATTTCTACATTTATTGTCTAGAGCCCTAAGCATAGCATTAAAAATTCCCCTGTCAAAGCCTAGAAATTCCTCGGAGGCCTCTGAAAATGTAAAATACTAGAGCATAAAAAACAACAAAAAAATGGATTTTGATATTTTCCCATTTTTTCTTGTGCCAACATCCTCTGCATCTTCTTGGACTATATTTGATCATACTTGTAGGAGACACTCCATATGAACTCCCACCATTTTGGGAAATCTCACACCAAATTGACAGCATGCCTAGTGCTTCTCTCCCCAACAGGCTACATATAAAATCACCCCTGATCAAAATGCAGAGGTATCTAGATAGATAAACAAAAAATTGGCTAAAGGACTCATTCAAAAGAGTCTCAACCCTTATCTAGTCCCTAGTGTATTGGCCCCTAAAAAGGATGGAAAATAGAGACTTTGCATTGACTCTAGAGAAATCAACCAAATAACTATAACGTATAGATTCCCTATACCTAGGATTAAAGATCTACTAGACCAACTTGGAGGAGTATGCTACTTTTCCAAAATAGACCTTAAATGAGGCTATCATCAAATAAGGATTAAGCTCGAAGATGAGTGGAAAACAACATTTAAAACTACTAAAGGGTTATGTGAATGGCTTGTCATGCCATTTGGTCTAAGTGATTCTCTTAGCACCTTCATGAGGTTGACGAATGAAGTACCTCATGACTTCATAGATAAGTTTGTAGTGCTCTATCTTGATGAAATATTGATCTTTAGTATAACCAAAGAAGAGCATATGAAAAATTTGGAACAAGTTCTTCAAAGACTACATTAAAAGAAGCTAGCAAACAACCTTGAAAAGTGTGCATTCATGCTGACAGAATTGACATTCTTGGCCTATATCATCTCAAAGAGAACCTTGAAGATTGATCCTAACAAGGTAGAGGCCATCATCAACTAACCAACACCTAAGACAATAGGGTAAGTTAGTATCTTCTATGAATTGGCAACATTCTATAGGAAATTTGTCAAGAACTTCAGTCACATATGTACACCTCTATTGGATATCATCAAAGGAGGTAAGAAGACAATGTTTCAGTGGACAACTCAAGAAGAAGAATCATTTGAATACTTGAAGGGTATAGTAGCACAATATCCAATCTTGGCACTACCTACCTTCAAAAAATTATTCATAGTGGAAATTGATGCTAGAAACCTTGCCATAGTTGTAGTTCTTAGTCAAGAGTGAAGACTAGTGGCTTTCTTCTCTGAGAAACTTAATGATGCCAAGAAGAAATATAATACATATGACCTAGAACTATATGCTATGGTTCAGGCTCTCAAGAAATGGAGGCACTATTTGCTACCTAAATAATTCATTGTTTACACAAACAATCATGCACTAAGCTTCCTAAATAGCTAAGACAAATTGAGTTGCAAACACATGAAGTGGGTTGAGAAACTCCAAGCCTTCACATTCTCAATAAAACACAAGAAAGGAAATACAAACAAGGTAGTAGATGCTCTTAGGAGGAGAGTCACCTTAGTGAAATAAGTTCAAAATCAAATCATGGGGATTGATGCCCTTAAACATTTATCAAAGATGATCTATACTTTGGGGAAATCCATAAGGCTTTCTCAACATTATTAGATGCATATAACACAATATACTCTAAATATTTGTTGCAAAATGGTCTATTGTTCAAAGGGAAAAAAAAAATTATTCCAAGATGCTCCATGAGGGAAAATCTAACCAAAGGGAAGCATTTTGGTACATTAGGAGGTCACTCTGGGATTGACAAGACTCTATAACTCATAAGGAGAAACTATCACTAGCCAAAGTTACCTATTGATGTCAAAAAGTTTGTAGAAACTTGCACAGTATGTCAAAGAGCCAAGGGAGTAAGGAAAAACCAAGGTCTTTATCATCCCTTACCTATTCCAACAAAGCCATGGGACAGTATGAGCATGGATTTTTTCTTGGATCTTCAAAGGATAAGACAAGGTTTTGATAGCATTTTTTTTATTGTAGATAGATTTAGTAAAATGGCTTATTTTATTCCTTGCAAGAGCTCTAATGATGCTTCACATATTGCTAACCTATTTTTCAAGGAAGTGATCAAGATTCATGGATTACCAAAATCCATTATCTTAGAGAGAGATGTGAAATTGTGAGGTCATTTCTGAAGGACCTTATGGAAAAAGTTGGGCACAAATCTATCTTTTAGTTCTGCCTACCATCCATAAATAAATGGGAAGACTGAAGTATTCAATAGATCCCTAGGCAACCTTCTAAGTTGTCTAACAAAGCAACACGATAAAAAATGGGGTGAGATCCTCAAGAAGAATTTATAGTCAGTGACTCAATAAATAGGTCAAATGGAATGGATTCCATCCTAGGGGAGTCATGGAATTGAGAGATTTACCAAGTGACTTCAAAGTCAATGTACAACATGAATAATTCTTAGCATGGATCAAAAAAATTCATGATCAAGTCAAAGAGACTTTGAATTGGAATAATGCAAAATACAAACTACATACAGACAAGAAAAACAAACATGTTTCTTTCAAACAAGGAGATCAAGTATGGGCTTATCTAAACAAAGAAAGGCTACCAAATGGACATACAAAATTGCAAATGAGGAAGATTTGACCCTCTCAGATATTGCATAAATTTGAGGAAAATAAATATGAATTTTCATTGCCTTCAACCATATCACTTTCTCCTATTTTTAATGTCTGTGATCTCACCCCTTTCAAAGGTGATGCAGGAACTAAAAATATAATGTAGGATGTTGATGAACAAGAAGAATGGATCAAGGATTTTCCACCTAGCCAACCACTTCAGTTGGAGAATATTTTGGATTCTAAGGTGGTCAAGAAGACAAGAAAGAAGACCTAAACAGACTACTTGGTCAAATGGAAGGGTCTTCCAGAAATATATGTGTTAGAATATATAGTTTGTTGATATAACTAAGAGGGGGGCTAAATCATTTATACAACTATTAAAACAATTAACAATCTGAACCATATGATTAAAGTAAACTAAAACCATAACAAGATACTCATACACAATGATACCAGATATGTTAACTAGGGAAACCCTTGATCAGAGGGAAAACCCCAATGGGGATGGTACCCACAAGATAATGTACTAAACATTCCTTGTTAGAGGATAGACCCTGTTAGGAGTCTATTACAACATTTAGTACATATAAGTCCTTATTAGGACACTTAGAATCCATGTTAGGAGATTCCAACCATGTTAAGAGTTGTGCCAACCCTATTAGGAGTTGTGGAAGACAATTGGACCCACTAACCAAATAGCTTCAAAGGCAAGACCAATGAACCCATTGTCTAAATGATTTCTCTATTATTCCTTGTAGAATAATAGAATCTAGTTGTACTTCCTTCCTCCATCTCTATCCTATCAACTAGGCTTCTACTCCTTCAAATCTTGTAACCAAATCTCAAATCTCATATCCAATAATCCCTTGGATTTCTTACATGCATTCAGTAAGCACTCTACTCTTTTTCACACTTTTCACTTCTTACTATGATAGATAAACACTAAAATCTAGGAAAACATTTTTCCTCTATACCACATCTTCATAATAATTCCTTGAGTTTCCCTTGAGACTTTCCTACTTAATTAAAATAAGATAATTAATTAATTATAATTACAATAGAATAATCATCTCACAGTCTATACAAAACTTCACATGTGTGATACTAAGGCTTGCGCACTCACTAACATCATCAGATGATTGTCCTCTATCACTTCCTGATTGTACATCTCCTAATTACATCTCAAATGAAAGATAGTTCACAAACATCAAGAATTGCTTTCCCAATACTCTAGCTCTGAACAGCTTTTTGTAAACTAAGTACAACTTATGTACATCTTCAACTTTGACTCTGTGCACTTAACCATGTCATTAAGACAATGTGTTGAACATGCCCATAACTGCACATCTCTAGAAAATTAGGCCATTGTCTATACCATCAATATCTATATCTTCTACTTTGTCAATCTTTATAGAAACAATGCTATGTTGACATCAATGACAAACACAGACATGAATACAACATATCAATACTCTACAATGCTCAGGATACTCCCACAATGTAGTATCATCACCATTCATGCTAAAAATCTCCCCCTTTAGCATTGATGAAAACATAAATGAAAAACATCCAAGTTCTAAGAATACTAAATAGTGCTATATTTTTACTGTTGACTAGTATCAGTGTTCTTTCTTAGAATCCAATCATTTACTTCAAACTAAATAATTTACAATACATCAAATGTACATTCTTGCTTCTTTACATGTATCTTTCTAAATCTCTCTAAATAAATATCACTTCCCCATAACTTAGGAGTTCTTCCCATGCATACTTTCCCCATGCCTTAGGAGATGGTTTTCATGCATATTCTCCCCCATTGACATCAATATCAAACTTGTCAATCTCAATACCAATTGTTACATACTAGATTTTAATCAACTACTCCAAGTCATCAACCAACTTGAGTGTCCAAAGACACTATTTGATACCAAATACCAAGAGTTTGCAATAACTCCATATATACCAGATACTCCACCATATGGGAAGCATCATCATTTAGTCTAGTCAAATAATAGTGCTTTGTACCACTAGACTGATGCACTCTCTACATCATTAACTTAGAAGTAGGTAAGGGCATACCCAAGCATACCTCTTAAGTACTCAAAAGTATTTTTAGGCAATGGCTTCATAAACATATATCAAATTTGATCCTTAGTACTTACATACTCCAATTTGATCTCCTTTTCTACTACTTTTTCTCTCACCACATGATACTTAATAGATGTATGCTTAGTCTTAGAATGCAATATAGGATTCTTAGACATATTCATTGTACTTGTTTTATCACAATAAATGATAACAATTTCTTCAATCTCAATTCTTATATCCTTCAACATCTACTTCATCCACATAACTTGATTATAGTTGTTTGTTGTTGCAACATACTCTACCTCAACAGTACTCTATGAAATGCAATCTTTTTTCTTACTTAATCAAGAAACCAATCTTCCTCCAAGAAAAATGCTTCACCACTAGTTCTCTTTCTATCATCCATATTATCTACTCAATCAGCATTTTTATATGCACAAAGAGTGGAATCATTTGATATTTCATACCAAATTCCATAATCAGATGTCCCTTTCAGATATCTGAATATTTTCTTTACTACTACAAACTGATATTGTTTAGGATCATCTTGAAATCTAGCTACAATTCCAACTACATTTTCTATATCTAGTCTAGTGTATTAGATACTACAAACCTCCAATCATTAATATATACTTCTTCTGCTCTACTATAGGTGTCTCATCTTTGTTGGATAACTTATGACCAGTTATCATGGGTATACCAATAGGTTTGTAACTTTTCAAACCAAACCTTTTAATAAATCTTTCATGTACTTAGCTTGTGAAATGAATATACCATCATTATTTTGCACAATCTTCAAACTTAGGAAAAACTTCATTTCTCCTATCATGCTCATTTCAAATGCATTCTTCATCTCTTCAAAAAATTTATCACTAGCTTCATCATTGCCTCCAAAAATTATGTCATCAACAAATATTACAATAGTCAGCAATCCATCTTCAATTTCTTTTAAATATAAGTTATTGTTTGTCTTACCTTTAGCAAATCCAAGATTTTCCAAGTAATTGTCCAACCTTGCTTACTAGGTTCTCGATGCTTTCTTCAAACCATAAAGAGCTTTCTTTAATCTGCATACCATGTCTTTGTCTTCTAATAAAGGAAACCCTTCAAGTTGCTCTATAAACCACTTCCTCTGTTCTCCATTAAGAAAGGTTGATTTAACATCCATAAGATAAACCTTGAATTTCTTATTCACTACATAAGCCAGGAACAACCTTACCACTTCCATTCTTTCTACTAGTGCATGTGTTTCCTCATAATCAATGCCTTCTTGTTGTCAATAACCTTTACAAATAAGTCTAGCTTTATTTCTCACAACTTCTCCTTGTTCATTCATCTTATTCCTAAAAACCCATTTTGTTCCTATCACATTCTTGTCTTTTGGTCTAGGAACTAATTCTCATGTGTCATTCTTCACTATCTAATCCAATTCTTCCTTCATTGCTTGGATCCAATGATTATCTTTGACTAATTCGTCCGTACACTTAGGTTCAACTTGAGATATCAAACATATCTCCTCATTTACTCCATTCCTTGTCATTACACCTTTATCTTTACTTCCAATTATCTACTCATGAGGGTGATTCTTTGTCAAATTCTTGTTAGGGATAGGAGTTCACATCTCAACTCTTATCTCTTCTCTAGGTTCAAAAATTTTCTATCATCTATGCTCAAAAGTTAGCACATCATTTTGCAAGTTATTATTAGTCTTAAACAAACTCCAACATTCTGCCTAACAATTCTAGAGTTATAATCTTCTTCATCTGAATTACAATCTACCATATTTTATTTAGTTCCAAACTTCTCATCAATCCTTAAATTTGTGCATTCAACTATTGTCTTAGTTCTATAGTTAAAGGATTTGTAAGCCTTGTTGATCTTAGATTGGTTTTGACAAGTGAGTGTCAACACACTTAAGACATTTAATTAGTTCTTGCCAAACTAGTAATGAATGTTGAGTACAACATGTAAATATTAGACCATGCCAAGTTATAATGAGTGTCGAGTCACTCAAGTACCAAGTAGATAGACCATGTTGAGTGATTCAAGTATCAAGTAAATAGTAGATGCCAAGTAGTTTAGATGTTGAGTCAGAATAGTGTATGTCAAGCATTAGAGACTACATATGCCAGGTGACACAAATTTGATATTTTTGTTTGTTATGGCACAAACAACTATATAAACCATTTTTCAGCTGACCTAAGGATAAATTTCAATCTTTTAGAGATAAGGATGAATCTACATACAGATTCTCTATGTAATTACATGTAGCCAATCAGAAAATGGGAAGGTTTAAGCAGCAAAATAGATGAATCTTAGTCATAGATTCATACCTAAACCCTAAGCCACCTAAGTCTTCTTAAGGAGGATGAAACCCTAAATTTTTAACGATGTTGAGAGCATTGTAAAGGGGTGAATGATCAAATTGGAGGAGAAAACAAGACATTTTTGTAGAGCATTCAAGGTGACTTAGTAGTAAGAGTGAATTACAAGAATCAGTTAAGTGAAGAACAAAGGATAGAGGATACAGCATTGATGCATCATATTGTGAAGGCTCAATCAAAGATTGGATAGAGGTGATCTATTATCAGGCAAGCAAGTGTCAACTATAGGATCTATTTTGAGACATTTTGACATGTGATTTTAGTTAAATCTCTTAATAGAGTAGTCTTAACAGGCTGTATGAAATCCTTTAACAGGGCACTTATTTAATTGTAAGTTGAAGTCCTCTAACAAGGCACACTTCTAATAGGGTTTTGAAATCCTCTACCAAGGTGGGACTTAACAATCTTTGTAAGCCTTCAACAGGGCATGCCTTTTATAGGGAAGATCATGATTCATGGTCAAAACATTGTAACCTTAATTAGATACACTTTATTATTGCAATAGTGAAGATTTGTGGGTGTCATCCCTACCCCAATTTTACCTTCTCATTTCAAGGGTTTTTGGGTAATCATATATAGTGTTAAGTGTGTGTGTTTGATTACATGTTTACTTGATTGATGCATATGCTTTATATGTTATTTTTGTTTATTATGCATGTGATATATGAAAGGTGAAAGTTTAATGGGTCCAATCTTAAACTACTGATTCACACCCCCCCCCTAGAATTTTACTCATTTCCCACTTGTAATTCCAACAATTGGTATCAAAGATGGGTTCTCTAAAAGAGAAACTTTGCAGCTTAGAGGAAAGATCTTGAAATGAAAGTCTACAAATTGGGAAAGACTATTAAGAACTAGGAGATTGAAATACATCTTATACTACATCAACTGAATGAAGCTAGAATGCTTTAAAGAGTTCCTTGAAGAGAAGGAAAGAAATTGATGTTGGAAATAATCAAGACTAGCTAGGTTATTGAGAGGGGAGGGGTGAATCAGTAACCTCAAAAACTTTAGATCAATTCAATACTTGATCCATACATCATTCATTCATCTAATCTATTGTATGCATGAGAAAGATAAACATTTACAACACATGAACATAGAATTTTGGTGACCCAGAAACCTTCCAAATAGAAAGTAAAACTAGGTTGGGGATGATACCCAAAAAACTTCGTTACTACAGTATGAAGTTATCCTATTAGGGATTACATTGATCACTTCTGATGATCTGCCATGTTAAGAGCAATTTGGACTGCTAGATCCACCTTGGTAGAGGATTTACAAACATATAATGAAGCATGCACTCTATTAGGAGATTTATACAAAGATTGTTAAGTCTACCTTATTAAAGGATTTACAAAAATAATTCACCTATTAGGATGAAATAGTGGATCTACTTACAACTTGATTGCTGATTAGATCCTTGAAGTACAGATCACCTCTTGTGACTGATGAATCTTTACTGCTCCTTGTAGACCTTGCTAAATACTTTGCTCTGCTATTGATTTTCTTTTATTCTTCTTAAAACATTACATGTCCATTCCTTAACATACTCATTCATTGCAAAAGATATAATACATTACATATATACCATTCGAATAATTACAATTGCAAAGTCGGCCAAAACACAAGTGAACAAAATATTACTGAGTCGGCTAAACAGTAGAAAACTCAAGTTCTTCAAGCTAACTTGGTAACCTTCTAATGCTTGGCATCCACTGCATTACTTGAAATCATCATGCACTTGATAGAAGTAGAAGCTCAGTCCATACTAATCACACAACATAGCTTGGAACTCGGTAACCATTAGAGACTTGGTAGATATATATCACTCGGTAAAAACTGAATCCTTTTTTTACCTTGTTCTCACTTGGTAAACACTATACTTCCATCACTCAGTAAACATTGGCTTCCATCACACAAACTGATGACTCAGTAGATACTATGAAGCTCGGTGAACACTGTATGCTTAGTAGATACTGCTGGGCTACACACTCACTCGATAGCTTTAGGAATGCTCAATATGAACTACTTAAGGGATGAACCTACAAGGTAACCATTGAATGTTTGATATACACTATAGACTAAGTGATGAACTTGGAAATCATTTAGAATCAAATAATTTTTGTCACTAATGACAAATACAATGTAATGCCAACAATTTCTATTGTAGAGAATGACACACTATCCAAAGAGATAGACACCACCAAGTTATTTGCAGATGGTAACTCCAGTGAATTTGATATAGTAGTTGGAGATCTAATGGAGAAGAATAGAATCCAAGCTAAAGAAATTAGAAATCTCAAGTCGGAGCAAGAATCACAAGCTATACTACTATGTGAGGTGACTGAACAAAAGAAGAAAGCCATGGAAGAAAAAGGCATGGTTGAAGAAGACAAAAGAATTCTAGCAAACAGATTGCAGGAAAAGTCAACAAAGCTAACCAAGATCTCCAACATGAAATTGGATACTCTAAATCAAATGATGAATGCCAACTATGAATTGAATGTCAAGGATATTGAGATAGCCACATTAAAGTTGTAGAATTAACAATTGCAGAATGATCTGAAAAGAGAAAAGGAATTTGCTAAAATTTTCAACAAGCCAAATGAAGCCATCAAATACTTTGAGAAATTACTAAGATCCCTTAGATCTAACAAAGATACATAAGGATTGGGCTACACAAGCACTGAAGAAAGAGAATCATCCAAAGTTGTTGAAGAAAGGAACAACAAAGGTAAGAATTTCAAACATACTTGTCATAGTTGTGGAAAGAAAGGACATACTACTAATATCTTTAGAAGCAACAATAAAAATCAGAATGTCAAGCCTAAGAACATGGTTCAATGTCATAAGTGCAACAAAAAAGGTCATTAGGCACATGAATGTAGAATCAAGACCATGCATAAACAAAAATTTGAAGGATATTACTACAACTATTGGAAGTATGGACATAGAGCATTTGAATGCAGATCCAAATCCATGTAGTCATCAAACAAACTAGAAAAAGTAAGAAACCATGGAAACTCGTATAATTGGGATTAAAACACAAGATATAGTTGTCACTATTATCAAGAATATGGACATGTTCCTAAGAATTGTATTAGGACACACTTCAGTGGTAACTACAAAATGTGGTTGAGTCAAACCACATGCTTTAGCTATTTGAAGATTGGTCATATTAGTAAGCATTGTCCAACTAGGTCAAAGGCACTAAGTTGTGAATTTGATAAAGGCAAAGGCAAGGAAAATGTGGAACACACTAGAAATGAGATGAACAAGACATGGAAAAAGAAAGATGCTATGAGCACATCAAATGCAGAAGGGATCACTTCACCCAATGGGTCAACTGATCCACACCTCATCAAATTGAACAATCAAGAGGTATGTGGGACTAATATTTAAAGTGTTATATCATACATAAATTCCAAAAGAAATTAGTACTAAAAGGACTACATTAGCATGAATGAAGATGCAAGATGTTAAAAAATAAAGATTAAATCTTTAAGTTTTCATGTTGCTACCAAGCATGGAAAAGTTTTCAATGGATACTGAGTAGAATGCTAGTTGATGTCAAGGTTGTAGTAGCTTTCGAGTGATGGTAATATCAATGGATGCTAAATTATTCTAAAATCAAGTTGGTGCTGAGTTTACAACTATACAAGCACCAAGCATTAAATGCAAGGGTTTTGAAGGACATATGGTTGTTTTTCACTTTTTTTTTGTCATTTAAAATTTTAGAAAGAGAAAATAGAGCAAAAGGCAATTGAAAAACTTGTTCAAAGCATTTTAAAAGATTTCAATGATAATATTATGCCAGCATATAGATTTTATAAGGTATTTATCACAAGTTAAGCTATGCGGTTTTTAATTTGCATAAATCTTAGTTTGACAAGTGGCATCTATCTCAAAGAAAGAAAAAGGGAAAGAGGTTGTAAATGTTTAGCAAGTTAGTAATGAGGTCAAACAACCCATATTAAGGGTCACTCTTGACATAGCATACAAACAAGATCCCTCTAGCACACTTTCAATGATCCTATCGAATGTTATTATGGTTCAGGATGTAAGGAAATGTTACAATTGTAAGATTGGTAGTATTGGATACCTAGAAATCAAAGAAGCCTATGATCAATTATGTGATAATGGTATTCTGAAAGAAGAATCTAGAATTGTTGAGAGAAAGGGTTTGACCCATGCCCTACTATTTTAAAGATTGAATGGATCTAAATTATCTTAAGCTGAATACATGATGGATCCCTATGGCTAGAAGGAGGGCCAATTAAGATATCAAAGAGGATAATTCATATGGTGGCTGGCTACCTAACCCTAGATCAGCCCAATAGTTTGAGGAGCAACTCCAAAGAAGTGATAGAGAGGAACACAGGGGCAAAGTGGAACAAGAGAGGGATGACAATTGATACTATCACTGATCCACTACTAGACTAGTCCATTAGAGTAATTTCACACAAATTCTATCAATCTAGTAGATTTAATAGTGTACCATGCATTGCAGTAAATGTTGGTTATAAAATTACGAAGAAAGATCATACTTATGATTTGGCTAAGCTACAGTTAAAACAATTGATGGAGAACCTAGGAGCTATAAGGAAAACCAAAAGTGCACAATAAAAATTTGTTTCAACACTTATCTGTATATTCTTTTATGTGCAGAATACATTTCCCTCTTTTGGTACAGTTAAATGGAAGACCAATAGTTCAATTGCAATACAAATCAATGAGTATATTGCACAGATGGGAGAAAATTTTGAAACATTGATGACTAGCTACTTTGAGGACTTTAAGAAGTCAATGAAGCAAAGAATGAGGATACATGTTTCACTGGTTGAGCAACACTACAATGATATATGGTTTCTAGTTGATGTTGATTACACCTTTATACAGGTTGCTACACCAAGGGTCAGATGGTTAAGACCATGTGGATATGAGATCAATGTTGATGAAGCATCGGCAACAATAACTACACTTCTAGCAGAGAAAGTTGAGAAGACTACAAAAACCTTTGGAAACTATGATGTGATGAAATCAAAGATTGAAATAGAGTTGAAAATTGCCTCCACATTTAAAAAGAAAGATAAACTAGTAAAGAAGATATAGGAAAAATTTGGTGAAGGTGCAGGTGAGGAGGAAGAGGAAGAAGATGAAGAGGATGAAGAAGAAGAATAAGAACAAACACAAGGACCTCTTGCATTAACCCAAGGCATTGGAGAGGATAAGAAAGATAGAGAAATAGAAGGTTCCAAGGAAGAAGAAGCCAAGGAAGCACCCACACAAGTTGAACCAAAGAAGAGAAAGGCTAAGGCACAGCCTATGGCCAAGGGAAAGAAAGTTATCAAATCTAGCCTAGCCAAGCCTAATACTCCTACTACTAGAGCTAGGACATGTGCAAACACACAGAAGGCCAAGGAAAAGGCTAAGGCTACAGAACAAGGAGGCCAAGTGTAGAAGAAATAGAGAAGAAAATATGTTGCACAGCCTGGCTTAGATGAAGAGAAGACTAAATTAGTTGATTTAGGTCAATTCAAAGTGCTAAGTCATAAACCACTTTCTGATATTGAAAATTTGTGTGAAAATGTCAGAAATAATATAGATTTGTCTAGATTTAAGCATATTGATTTTGAGAAACTTGAGAGAGAAGAAAAAAAGTTAGTAGAAGATGCCTTATATGAAATGATGTCTAAATTTAAGACTACACCATTAGAATTTTCTAACTCAATAACCAAGAAATTATATGATTTAGTTGAGCAAAAATGGCATTATTGTTTAAATTTGGAAAAACAAATAAGGGAAACTACTTTGGCCCAAGTAATGCCAGAATTGAAAAAGGGCAGATTGTGAAGGCTACTAAGAAATATGGAGTTAGGTTTACACCTAGGTATGGAGCCTTTAGCATGCTTCAAAACAACATTGAAGATGTGGTCAAGAAATCCACCCAAATATGGAAACTAATCTATGGGTTGATCACTATAAAACATAGGGAAGTTGGATGACCCTTTTGAGGGTAAAAATGATGATAAAGATGAAAATGACAAAGAAGATGATGAAAAATAGGAAGATGAGAATAAAGATAATATAGTTGGGGAAGAAACACAAAAGCAAGATGATGGCATGGCCACAGCTGAACAGCACCAAGATGAACAAAGTGTGCAAGACACACAAGTATCGAGTGTTAGTCCCCCACATGACACAGTCAAGCCAACTAAAACTATTATTGTCAAAGATGTTCTTGATGCATCACCTTAGAACATCAATCCATTTACTAAAGATGACTTGAAGAAAATATTGGACCAATCTACACTACATTCTAAGCTATGTTATAATCTAGTCTTGGTGAGTGTAGATGAGCTCCAAAAGGTAGTAACTGACATCACAAGGGACAAGGTGAATCCATAAGAACCACCTTGTGTTATCCCTTCAGTTACTCAAGTGCAACCTTTGATTCAAACTAGAGTAGATACACCCACTAAGGTTGATTCACTTATGAAAGTTTTTACTCTTGAGAAGAAGCAAGAAGAAGAAAAAGATACAAATGTATAGCAGGAAATGGGACAGACAGATTCTTTTGTACTTGAAGCACAAGGACAAAGTGTTATTCATGTCATTGTATTAGATAAGATCCAATATAAAGAAACTAATCAAACACCTAAGGTAAAGGAGCAAGAAGCCATATAAGCATTGGTAACTCTACATACATCTAGGACTTTTCCTACAAAAGTTCTTTAGAAGCTAAGCACAGAAGCTATACCATTGTAAATCTTAGTGTCAAGATCAAGCTCTTCAAAAGCTAAAAAGGTAATTCGATATGGTGATATCACTCTTGATGAAGAGATTATTATTCTAAATTTTGATTATGATACAATAACTTTAGATAAAACAAGCATTTTGCAACAAGCTATAGAAAAGAAGAAGCATTAAGAAATGCTTTGGAGAGAGAATAGGCAAAAGAAAGCTCTTCAAGACATAAAATACATCTTTATAGATGCATTTATCCTACTTACTCCTGAAGAGACCAAGCCACTACTAGAGAAACTATCAAACATAGTGGAAAAGGTCAACAATGAAGACATTGATACAAGTGCTAAACTTTTAGAGTGGTCAGAAAAGAAATTCCAAAGCAAGGTCAATGGGAAGATATCTGATGAGATAGCACTAACTCAAGTTGCATTAGCAACAAAGGTTAAGGATGTGAAGAAGGTACTTGAGAACATATTCTCATTGTACACCAAATTGTGTGACCCTACACTCTTTAACCAAGAGACCAGACATCATATTCTAAGCCTAGAGAGAAATCTCAATATATCAGGTACAAGATGACCTCAAAACCTAGCTCAGAGTGAGAAGCATTTTAATACATTGCTTCAAACACAAAGTCAATTATTTGTATTAACAGTGGAAGAGGCTAGCATAAGAGCCAAATTGACAAGTATGCAGGCATCTCTCACCCCTCATATGGAGATATTGCACAAGGAGCTAGGCTACGTAGAAACTTTGCTAAAGAAAGACCCCAATCTTTCTACTCTATATGGCCTAGTACACCTTGTTGTTGAGCTTACCATCCAATTCAAGTCTCTAGATGTTTCATGTGACAACTAGGATGTAGCTCTTAAAATTATAATGGAGGTCCATAAATCATTTTTGGACAAACACACCATACATGTATAGCTCATTTAACATAAGTGTAAAAAATAGGGAGGACATCCTATGGAGGAGATAGATAAAAAGGGGGAGATAGCAAAAAGGATGAGAATATCCTATAAGGAAGAATAAAGAAAGGGGGAGAAATACAATCTAGAGATAGAAAGAGAGCATAATAGATATCAGCTAAGGGAAAGCATGAAAGAGTACAAGTGCATTGAAGTCAAAGAGTATCAGTTAGTAGAGACAAGTCTACTCAGAAAGAAGAACAGATTTTGGATATAGAATAGTCATATTAACTCGAGGGGACTTATAAATTTTGAGGTATATAGGTTATTGGAAAATTTTAAAATTTTGAAGTTTTGTATACAAGCCAAGTCATGGATATGTTATACTCGAGGAGATTAGATTGTTTATGTATATTCAAGCATTTTTGACACTCATGTCATAGGGGGAGATTATTGATCTTAGATTGGTTTTGACAAGTGTCAACACACTTAAGATATTTACTCAGTTCATGCTAAACTAGTAATGCATGTCGAGTACAACATTTAAATATTAGACCATGTTGAGTTGCAATGAGTGTTGAGTCACTCATGTGCCAAGTCACTCAAGTGTCAAGTAGATAGACCATGTTGAGTGATTCAAGTGCTCGGTAAATAGTAGATGTCGAGCAATTCAGGTGTCAAGTTAGAATAGTGTATGTCAAGCATCAGAGACTACACATGTTGAGTGACACAAATTGGACATTTTTTTTGTTATGGCACAAACAACTATGTAAACCATTTTTTAGCCAACCTAAGGATAGATTTTGATCTTTTAGAGATAAGGACAAATCTACATGAAGATTTCCTATGCAATTACATGTAGCCAATCAGAAAATAGGAAGGTTTCAGCGGAAAAATGGATGAATCTTAGTCGTAGATTCATACCTAACCCTAAGCCACCTAAGTCTTCTTAAGGAGGACAAAGCCCTAAATTTTTAATGATGTTGAAAGCATTGCAAAGGGGTGAATGATTGAATTGGAGTGAACAAGATAGTTTTGCAAAGTATTCAAGGTGACTTAGTAGTAAGAGTGAATTATAGAATCAGTTAACTGAAGAATAGAGGATAGAGGATACAGCATTGATACATCAGATCATGAAGGATCAATCAAAGATTGGATAGAGGTGATCTATTATTAAGCAAGCAAGTGCCAACCACAAGATATATGTTGAGACATTTTGACACGTGATTTCAATTAAATCTCTTAATAGAGTAGTCTTAACAGGTTGTATGAAATCCTTTAACAAGGTGCTTAATTAATTGTAAGTTGAAGCTCTCTAACAAGGCACACTTCTAATAGGGTGTTGAAATCCTCTAACAAGGTGGGACTTAAAAGTATTTGTAACCCTTTAATAGGGTAGGCCTTTTATAGGGTAGATCATGATTCATGGTCAAACCATTGTAACCTTAATAGGATACACTTTATTGTTGCAGTAGTGAAGATTTATGGGTGTTATCCCCACCCCAGTTTTACCTTCTCATTTGGAGGGTTTCTAGGTAATCATATCTGGTATTAAGTGTGTGTGTTTGATTACATGTTTACATGATTGATGCATATGTTTTATATGTTATTTCTATTTATTATGCATGTGATGTATGAAAGGTGAAAGTTGTATGGGTCCAAGTATAAATTCTTGATTCACTCTCCCCCCCCCCCACCCGAGAAGTTTACTCCTTTCCCACTTGGAATTCCAAGAAACATACCTTCATCACTTCTTAGATCAAACCTACCAGTGTCATTGTCTCTCTTAGTATAAAATTTGCTCCCAAATATCCTAAAATACTTGACTGATGGTGAATGTCCAAACCATAGTTCATAAGGTTTCTTGTCCATACCTTTTCTGATCTATACTTTGTTCAAAGTATATACTAATGTATTAATTGCTTCTCTCTAGAATGTCTTAAAAACATCATTCTCAAATAACATCACTCTAGTTTCCTCTGTTATGGATGTATTTCTTCTCTTAGCAATCCCATTTTTCTTAGGTGTTCTAGGTGCATATAGTTGCCTTTTGATTCCATTTTCTTCACAAAATATGTTAAATTATCTAGAGGTGAATTCTCCTCCTCTATCACATCTCAAACACTTAATCTCAATACCAGATTCACTCTCAAATATATTATTAAATATCTTAAACTTCTCAAAATATTCAAATTTCTCTTTAAGAAATTTTACCCACATGATTCTAGTGAAATCATCAACAAAAATCATAAAATACCTTTCACAACAGAATCCTCTTGTTTCGGAAGGACCACTCAGATCAGTGTAAATGATCTCCAGCTTCTCTATGGTAGTGAACTTCTTGCTAGGGAATGATACTTTCTTTTACTTATCCAAAATATATTCCTTGCACACGAAATTAGTAGGATTAACAATCATAGGCAAGTCTCTAACTGCAAAAGTGTTACTAGCTTTCATAATATTATCAAAGTTTATGTGACAGAATATTCTATGCCACAACCAATTGTTATCCACTTTAGCAACCAAGCATGTCATCTTAGTAGGATTCAACTAAAATATATTACTTCTAGATATAGTTCTAGTTCTAATCATCTTACCATCTATGTCTTTGATAATGCAATTCTTCTCAGTAAACTACAACTAATAACCCTTTACCACCAACTATCCAACACTCAACAAGTTATGCTTCAATCCATCCACAAAATAGACATCATCAATTTTAGTTTTAACATCAAGAGTAATGGATCCAATTCCTATTATATGATAGGCTACATTATTACCAACTCTAACAATTCATCCATGATGATTCTTCAACTTAACAAAATTACTCATATTTCCAGTAATGTGATGTGAACAACCACTGTCAATAATCCAATCAGATTTATTTTTCAATTGGGTAAATAGAGCTCTTTCTTCTCTAATTTCTCTATCAATATCATCCTCCTTGATAGCCACAAATCCTAATTCATCATCACTTTCACTTTTACCTTTCTCATTAGATTCTTCATCTTCATTTGCATATAAACAATTTCTCATTAGATTCTTCATCTTCATTTGCATACAAACAATTTCTATCTCTATCTCTTCTAGGGTTAAACTTGTCCTTATACTTTTTTTCTCTTCTAGGACATTTAGATGCATAATGACCAAATTCATTACAATTCCAACATTTAAATATTTTATTACCATATTTTTCTCTTCTCATTAGAAGGGTTATTCCTTCCTCAATCTTCTTGTCTTCATCGACTCTGCTACTGCCAGCAAAATCTTCATGAGTGCTTGTACTACTTGTCAAATTAGGTTGAATGTTCAGGGAACTAAAATTTTTTTTGACCCTTTTAGGTTCTCCAGATTATCTCAGGTCTACTTCTATTGATTCTAATCTTCCAAGCAATGTTTCCTTTGTAAATTCCTAAGTACATGGCATCACTAGTTGAATCATCTGAGCTATTGACTTGAATGGTGGTGTTAAACTTTTCAAGATCTTCCATATGACTTTATCATCTTCTTGTTGACATATCAGTCAAGTTTGTTATTAGTGACACACATTTATTCAGATTGTATATAGCTACCGATTTTATTGTATAGCTAACAGTGTTTGCCAAGCATTTCATTTGTTGTCAAGTTTTACAGTTGCTACTAAGTCCTTTGGACAGATCCCAGTGGTTACTATGCAATCATAGTTACAGTGAAGATCATTAGTATAAATCATGCATCTCAGTGTATACTGATTTTATCAATGCAAAATGAGCTATGTAGTATTTACCAAATTTTTAGTGTATGTGATGCAAGTCCAATGTTAATCAAGCTACTTAGTGTTAACCAAGTGACTCAGTTTATACCAAGCTCAAAGTGATAGTGTTTACCAAATCTTTCCATGGTAAACAAGTGATTCAATTTATATGATGAGTGTCATAGTATCTACCGAGTCACTAGTGCAGACTAAGTTCAAGACTACTTGGAAGTGGATCAGTATGAACCGAGCTTCTACATCTACCAAGTCCATGATGATGTTGAGCATTGACAGTGAATGTTGAGTATCAGAACTTCATCAATTCAGTCTTCAGAACTTGAGTGTCTTCATGTGGGCTAACTTTGTAATATTTGTGTTAACTTGTATTGTGGTTGACCTTGTAACTTGTATAATTGCATTGGTATATATGTAATGAATTATATCATATCCAAGTATGAAGAAAAGTGAATATGAATGCAATGTAATTGAATATAATTAGAGAAGAGAAAAAAGAGAAAATTACAAAGGCTATAGAAGTATAAGGAGGAGAAAAGAGATATCTATCACAACAAGGTGATTTGTACATAAAGGAATCTCACTTAGCAAACTAAGTTGTAGATCAGAGATCGTCCACAATTTCATCCTAATAGATGGATCAATCAAATCCTTTAACAAGATAGACCTAATAATCTTTTGTAAATCTCTTTACTGAGTGCATACTTCATTGTATGTTTGTCTATCCTTTCACAAGGTGGACCCCGTAGTCCTTATTGCTCCTAACAGGGCAGATCATCAAAAGTGATAAATGTAAGCTTTAACAAGAACTTTATACTACAATACTAAAGTTTGTGGGTATCATCCCCATCCTAGTTTTACTTTCTATTTGGAAGGTTTCTAGGTATCAAATCTTTGTGTCATAGTGTTATGAATGCTTTTATATTTTCAGTTTCTTATGCATGCAATTAGATCAAATTATATGTGATTGAAAAAATGGTAATTTTATTGTTGGATTAAGAGTTGAAATTGTAAAAGTTTTAGAAGTTATTGATTCACCCCTCCCCTCTTAATAACTTGCCATAGTCTAGAATATTTCCAACAACTGGTATCAGATCTTTTTGGTTCTCAGGAGGATGTTTAACAGCTTGAGAAAAGATCAAGGCCATGGAGATATTCAAAATTGACAAAGCTATTGACAATGAGAAGCCAAATTTGGAAATGGCCATTGCCCAACTCAGGAAAGCAAAGGAGCAACTCTCTTAATCTTTGAAAAGAAGAAAAGAACTTGCAATTCAAATGAATGATCATCTCTACATTGAAGAAATAAGTGAAGACCTTCATTCAAGAAATTTACATGAAGCCAATGAAGCAATCAAAGAACTCCTAGAAAAGAATGGTTCCCTGTAAAAAGAAGTAAGAAAACTAAGAAGAGAACAAGAAATTCAGTCAGTAAGGCTATGTGAAGTCATGGAGTAGAAAAATAAGATAAAAGAAGAGATAGATGGAAGGAACAATGAAATTTAGAATCAATCCCTTTAGCAAGCAGACCTTATCGGTCAGCTCTCCAATGAAAATGAGGAAATCATGAGCCTAAGATTTGAAAATGAAAGAATAAGAAATTATTTAAATTCTAAAAGGCAAATCAATTAAAGATTACTGAATGATCTAAACTCTAAGAGGAAAATTAATGAAAGAATGATGAAATCCCAAGCAAACATGAATTAATTGAATGAGCTAAATTTCTATAGACAAAAAAGAAAAGCAAGAATTGAATATACAAAAGAAAGAGAATCATCAAAGCAAGGAGCTCAAAAGACTTAGAAACCTACTTGAAATCACTATGGTAAGATAGGTCATACATCAAACAAATGTTGGAGCAATGGAAAAGAAAAATTCAATGGAAAGTGCTACAATTCCAATCAGCATGGTCACAAGGCTAATGAATGCAAAGAGAAACCAAGATTTGAAAGCAAATGTCACAAATGTAAGAAACATGGACACAAGTCATTAGAATGCAAAACAAGGATATTAAATCTAGCAGAGCAAATTATGAAAGTAATATTTGGTTGGGACTACAACACCTGGTGAAGATGTCATTATAGTGGAGAATTTGGACACATTGGATTAAATTGTGTAAAGCATCATTTGAAGAAAAGAGATACTACCAAAAGATGTTTTATTTGTATAGAACTTGGTCATGTTGCCAAGAACTACATGAATATTGGTAGAATTGAAGATAAGAAGAAGGAAAAGGCTAATAACATCTAGAAAAAGATGAGACAACAATGGGTTCCAAAGTCTATCGAGGATACAAGTCCATGTAGTGGTGATCAAGTCACTCAAGAATTGGGTGACTCTACCATTTCTGCTTAAGTTCTCAATGGAGGAAACTAGAACTGTGCTATCAAAGAAGACATCCATAACACTTCTAGATTGAAAGAAAAAAATGATCCAAATCTATATTTAGGATACAAAGGGATTAGTGTCTACTAAGTTACCTTCTCTACCAAGTGAGGTTGGGTTACAAACTCTACCAAGCAAGATCGGGAGTGATGAAGATGCATATGGTTACTGAGTCACAAAGACTTTGTTGAGTGTTCAATGTAAAGTAATGGATGATAGTCTATCAAATATGATGTCAATTTACCTACCTTTCATACTAATAATTTATGACAAAATTTTAATGAAAGGCATGAAATCAAAGTTATTTCTTACCGTGAAATTTTGAGTGCTATTACAAAGTGGTGATCTTCAAAGTTTCCAAGTGATTTAAGCGAATTTTTTAATGAATTTTTTTGAATTCTCCCAAACCCTACCAAGTGAAGAAAGCATCCAGCAATGGCAAGGTTAAGTGAGGATCTAACATGTTGGTTTGTGGACTAGAATGAAAGGCATTAGATTTCAAGCTCACTCATGTGATCATCAAAACCCTAGATCTGAGTGGAGCATAATCTCAAATTCTTCCAAAGGTACTTTTGATCAATGATATTTGTACTCATTTTAAATATGTTATTCAAGAGATTGGTACATTGGAAAAGGATGATGCCCTAAATAAGCTATGTGTTGATGGAGTTTCGAAACTCGAGCACCAACACCTAGAAACCAAAGGATTAACTCACATCCCTCACGTGTCCCATAAATTTCAAGTTAAGTGGATTAAGTTTATCCTTAGTCAGGTGCATAATGGCCAGTTGTGGTTGGAACAACCAATGTTGATCACAAAGAAGATGATTCACTAAATCACTAGTCTCCCAATGCTAGCCAAAGCCAAAATGACAAAAACCCTAGCTCAAGCAAAACTTGAAAAGAAAACCCTAGCAGAATGGGATGGTAGAGGAATGAAAATTAGTAGTGGTTCAGATATGGAGTTGAAATTTGATATCCACATTATTGCATATAAGATATATAGCTCTAGTAGATTAAACAGTGTGTCATGTGAAGCTGTGGACTTGGCATACAAAGTAGTGAAGAACAATTCATCTTTTCACCTTGCCAGGTTGTTGAAATAGTTCAACAAGAATATGGAAAGCATAAGGACATCAAGGAATAATCTGTGTAAGTTTGGTTCCTTGTTAACTTGTCTATTCTTTTATGTTCAAAAATTCTTCCCTTCAAAAGGCATTATTGTTTGGAGAAAAGATGTGCCTGTGTTATATCAGATAAATGAGTATATTGTTAAAATGGGTGAAAACTATAATAGTATTATGGACAATTATTTTAATGCATTTAAGGAGAAAATGAATAATAGATATCGAATACCCAAGAAACTAGTTAAAAATTATAAGGATGATGTATATTTCATGGTGGATTGTGACAAAGTATACATTCAATCATTTAAGCCTAGGATTGCATGGGTAAAACCTCTTGGATATGAGGTTACTATTGATGAAACCAAAGATATCATTGAAGTACTTGTCAATGAGCTAGTTGATCCTAAGGCTGCATATTTTGCAACATATGATGAAGCAAAAGCTAGGATTGAACTTTAAATAAAGCTCCCTCAAGCATTCAAAAAAGGAAAGAAAAGGATTGCAAAACTGAAAACTAGTTATACCCTTTTGTTAACTAAGGGAAAAGGTGAAGATTAGGAAGCAGAGGAGGAGGCAAAATCTAAGGAATAAGAGCCATTAAGGGCAAGGTGATTATCACCAAGCCACCAAAGCCATCCATTGTGGTATTCACAAGAAGATCCTTCAGGAAGAAATCTAACAAGGAAGGAGGAGACATTATATTTAGAAAATCTCCACCCACTTTCCAAGACAGATTGAAAGATCTGGAAGCAGGAGCTGGTATAACCAACTTCAAATCATTAAAGTATGAAATGAGGATAGTAGAAGAGTAGAAGCAAATAGAAGATCTAGTGATGGACAAGATGGGAAAATGGAAATACTCACCTGAGCAGCTTACTTCTCAAATTCCTAATAATTTATCGGAGAAAATCAAGCCAAGATGGGAATTTTCCATGCAAATTGTGAAAGACATATATCAGGAAACCTTGAGGAAAATAATATCGAGCATATCAAATGTAGATGTAAAAGAGTCACTGAAGAAAAATGAAGAAAAATTGACTCTAAAATTTAATACTTGCTTAATTTTGATGAAATATATTGAACATGTTGTAAAGAATGTAACAAACACTTGGAAGAATATCTATCTTTTGCATTAACCAAGTGATTTTCTAGTTGATGTTAAAGATGATGATGAGGAGGAGGAGGATAAGGAGAAAGGTGAAGAGGAAAATATTGAAGAAGAAACTTATTTTGACAATGAAGAAGATGAAGAGGAACAAGGGAAAGAGGCTACCGAGGAAGCAAAGCAAGATGATGAGGAAACTAATCCAGTTAAGATAGTTGTAGCAATTATTGCCTCACTTCCTCACTCTCCAAGCAAACCAATGACAACATCAATCGTAAAGATAGCCCCAACAAGTTTGATTGTGACCACCAGTGCCAACCCAAATGTCTAATCACTCTTTTCTCCTACTCAGCTTAGAGCATCACTAACTGAAGTGAACTCCACTTCATCTACCAAGCTACAAACTCTTCCTTCTTCAACTAAGTTGGCTACTTCAGTTTTGAGTACTTCAATTTTGAGCACATCAATTTTAGATTCTTCAGGTATTTGTGTAAATATTCCTTCAATAAGTACAGTATTAGTTTTCACAGCAAGTCCTAGTATGTCTACTATTATTTCTATTCTAGGTACACAAGCAATAAGTGTAAGGATAGTTGAGCCCAAGGTTAAATTGAGCATAAAATTTTTTGGTAAAGGAAAAGAGATGGAGGAAGAAATTGATTTAGATGAGGAAATTGTAATCCCAAATTGGGACATTTCCAAGCTTACTCCAGACCAAATGCAATCATTTGGTGAACTCCTCTAGAAGAAGGCTATATAGAAAAGATTAAGAGAGGAGAGAGATAAGGAATTAAAAATTATTGAAGATGCAAAGCACATTTTGGTAGAGGCCATAGTATTGAGGCTGATTCTTCACAACCAATTTTGTATCAGCTAGCAAAGGCAGTACAAAAATTTAATGAAGATACTAATGGACAACATAAACTAGCACAGAAAGTAGAAAAGAAGTTTGATAATAAAGTGTTGGAGCACATTGCTCAACAAATAGCTCTTTATCAAGTAGAACTTTCTACAATTTTGGGTAGTTTGGAAGCATCTTGTACAAATGTGTCATCACTTTTTGGAAAGCTATGTGATGTTTTTGAGCTTACCAAGGAAATAAAGGACAAATTGTCCAAAATACATGAAGATATCAAAGCTAGTGCTCATCAATTGCAACTTGACCCTAGTTCAAGCTTTGCATATTTCCAAAAGATAAGATTTTTGTCAGATATGCAAGTAAAATTGCTTAGAGAAGAAGCAAGGATCAGATCCACATTGATAGATATATAGAATATGATTCTTCCCAACATGGATGCACTGCAAAAGCACATTGTACATTCAAAAATTTGCATCCATGACAATAATTTCTCCATAACTGACCATATGATAGAATTGTCAGCAGAAGTACAAATTGCACTTCACACATGTAAGGTCCTGCAAGACAATTTTGATAAAACTTTGGCAATCATTCTTAACGTACATTCAAAAAATTTATTCAAAAAATTTATCTCAATTTGGTGTTACTATGTAAAAAGAATAAATCTTTGGCATTAATGTCAAAAAGGGGGAGAAAGACATATGTTATGGGGGAGAAAATCTACTAAGTTGTAAAGGCAATGGAGGAGAATGATATGTACAGAAAGATATGTTGTATATAGCAAGAAGATGTATAGTATATTATATGAAAGAACCTTACCATGTATAGATATATATCTTACAAAATCAATTTTGAAAAATCTCAATAATAGTATATTCTACCAAGCTAGTATCACATGATGATGGATAAAAGGTATTTAAGAAACTTTTTGAATTCAGTTTTGGGTGATAAGTGTTTTTGTCACTCATGCCAAAGGGGGAGATTGTTGACATATCAGTCAAGTTTGTAATTAGTGACACACACTTATTCAAATTGTATATAGCTACCAAGCTTATTGTAGAGTTAATAGTGTTTACCAAGCATTTCAATTGTTGCCACATTCTATAATTGCTATTGAGTCCTTTGGACAAATCCCAGTGGTTACCGAGCAATCATAGTTATAGTGAAGATTAGTAATGTAAACTGTGCATCTCAATGTATTCTAAGATGACCAGTACAAACTGAGCTTTGTAATGTTCACCGAGTTCATAGTGTATGTGATGTGAGCCCAATGTTAACTGAGCTACTTGGTGTTAACCAAGTGACTTAGTTTATACCGAGCTCAAAGTGATAGTGTTTATTGATTGTTTCCATGGTCAACAAGTGATTCAATTAAAATGGTGAGTTTCACAATATCTACTAATTCATTAGTGTAGACCGAGTTTAAGACTACTTGGAAGTGATCAGTATAGACCAAGCTTCTACATCTACTGAGTGCATGATGATGCTAAGCATTGACAGTAGATGTCGAGTATTAGAACTTTACCGAGTCAATCTTCAAAACCTGAGTGTCTTCATGTGGACTGACTTTGTAATATTTGTGTTAACTTGTATTGTGGTTGACCTTGTAATTTGTATAATTGGATTGGTATATATGTAATGAATTTTATCATATCAAAGTATGAAGAAAATTTAATATGAATGCAATGTAATCAAATATAATCAGAGAAGAGAAGAAAGAGCGAATTACAAAGGCTACAAAATTATAAGGAGCAGCAAAGAGATGTCTATCACAGCAAGGTGATTAGTACATAAAGGAATCTCATTTAGAAAACTAAGTTGTTGATCAGAGATCATCTACTATTTCATCCTAACAGGTGGATCAGTCAAATCTTTTAACAAGGTAGACCTAACAGTATTTTGTAAATCTCTTTACCGAGTGCACACTTCATTGTATGTTTGTAAATCCTTTCACAAGCTGGACCTAGCAGTCCTTATTGCTCCTAGTAGGGTAGATCATCAAAAGTGGTCAATGTAAGCTTTAACAGGCTAACTTGATACTGCAATACTAAAGTTTGTAGTTGTCATCCCCACCCTAGTTTTACTTTCTATTTGGAAGGTTTCTGGGTCACCAAATCTTTGTGTCACAGTGTTATGAATGCTTTCATGTTTTCAGTTTCTTATGCATGCAATTACATCAGATTATATGTGATGAAATAAATGCTAATTGGATTATTGGATTAAGAGTTGAAATTGTAAAAAATTTTAAAGTTACTAATTCACCCCTCCCCTCTTAGTAACTTAGCATAGTCTAGAATATTTCAAAAACTTCCTTGGTTCTTCCATGAGACCAAATTCTTGCAACCATTTATGATATTATTCCAATATAACTTCTTACATATTCATCTTCCATCATTCTAGCATCTTGAAATGCAAATATCCAATTCTGTAATCTCATTTTCTTTGCATGATCATTACCTTCAAAAGAATATTCTAATGCTTTCCAAATTTTATGAGATGTTGCAAGTGACTTTACCTAACTGTATTCATGCTTACAAAGAGTTCTTTATAGATCTTCTCTTTCTCTCATGTTACACATGAATAGATCTCTTTCTTCTTCACTGCAACCTTCAATCTTGTCTTCTCTAATGATTATCTTCTCACTCTTTATCAAGATCTAATATCTTAGACCCGTGCACAATAGATGAGTCTTCATCTTCTCCTTCCAACTTTCATTGTTGGCCCCATAAAATCTAGGACTATCCTTTTTGAAAAGATTCACCATAGATCTCCCAAATTTGTTAAGCTTATCCTTCAAGGACCTAATGTTCTGATACCAACAAGATACTCATACAAAATAACACCAGATATGTTGACTAGGGAAACCCTTTATCAAAGGGAGAACCCTGGTGGGGATGGTACCCACAAGATGACCTACTAATACAAATATTCCTTGTTAGAGGATAGACCATATTAGGAGTTAGTTACAACATTCAATTCATATGAGTCCCTATTAGGAGACTTTGAATCCATGTTAGGAGATTCCAACCCTATTAGGAGTTGTGCCAAACCTATTAGGAATTATGAAAGATAGCTGGACCCACTACCCAAATAGCTTCAAGGGAAAGACCAATGAATCCATTGTCCAAATGGTCTCTATATTATTCCTTGTAGAATAATAGAATTGAACTATACTTCCTTCTTCTATCTTTTTCCTATCAACCAGACTTCAACTCCTTCAAATCTTGTAACCAAGTCACAAATCTCGCATCCAATAATCCCTTAGATCACTTATATGCATTTAGTAAGCACTCTACTCCTTTTCACACTTCACACTTCTTGTTATGATAGATATACACTATAATCAAGGAAAACAACTTTCCTTTATACCACATCTTCATAATAATTCCTTGAGTCAGGTTTGAGGCTTTCCTAATTAATTAAAATAAGATAATTAATTAATTATAATTATAATATCATTGTCGACTCATAGTCTATACAAAAATTCACATGTGTGATACTAAGGCTTGTGCACTTGTTGATGTCATCAGATGACTATCCTCTATCACTACCTGACTACACATCTCAAATGAAAGCCAACAAACATCAAGAACTGCTTTTCCAATACTTTATCTCTGAACTGCTCTTTGTAAATTAGGTACAACTTTCATATGTATTTGACTCATACTTTGCACACTTAACAACATCATCAAGACACTATGTCAAACATGTCCACAACTATGTAACTGTGGACAATCAGGTCATTTTCTATACCATCAAGATCTCTATCTTCTACTTTGCTAGTCTCTACAGAAATAATGCTATGTTGACATTAATGAAAAGAATAGTCATGAATGAAACATATCAATACTCTCTAATGCTCTTAGATACTCCCAAAATTCACTATCATTAGCATTCATTCTAACAAGATGCTACATGGATGAGTGAAGAATGTATTGCCAAGCATGGCACTTCTATTCAGCAACTATCCTCAAGTGGGACTTGAGTTTTTCAAACAACAGAGTATGGTGTAGGAACACCTATCCCTCCACTCTCTAGAGAATCCATAGCATCTAACTCTTCATTAGTTGTACTCAAAGGCATTATTTTTTAAGAGATATTTTTAATTGGTATAAATAGTTACTTAATGAAATAATCCTATTCGTAAGAACTTGTCCCCATTTGGTATTCTATAAACCATGGGTTTTGACTATGGTCAAAGGGAACATCTAAGTCCTATGATAGGTTAGGTGTATTTATAGGTTTCCTAATATTTTTTAGGCCCTTAGGGAACAAGAGGAAGGTCCTAGTTGGGTTAGATTGTGCAATTTGTAAAAATTGCAAAAAATTGCACTTCATAAGAAAAGTTGTTTGACAACTTTTTCCTTATTGCTCCCCAATGGTCACAACCTTTGAAAATTGGTTGGATTGACTGAGGTAAGTCTTCTAATATCCCTTTTATGTGGGTGGAAGATATAATATTTAATTTTACAATTTGAACCAATAAAAGATCCATTTTTCCTTGTAAAAACACTGCATCTTGTGAGTGTACGGACTGGTACAGATTGGAAGAGGAAAATTAATGTTTTATTTTGAATATTTATTATCTTAGTAGAATAATTCAAATTTTTTGATGCTTTTAAGTGACCCGCATAAAAAGATATCCAAGTTTCTTTCTCGAGTGCACCAAAACCCTCAATTCAGTGACCTGTTTTAGCAAAAATGACCTAATTTGTGTTTCCACTATGGAAATGTCATACCACTTGGTAAAATGAAACTTAGGAGGTTGTATCATAATAATCCAAGAGGATGTGAGATGGAAAGTATGGCATCTAATTTTACAATCCAACCCTAGGCCAAACATCCTTATGTGTTTAGTGTAGGACAATAGGTGTTGAAGTGTTGCAGGCACTCAAAGGATAGATGAAACCTTTATAAGGGTGGAATATTACCTCTTATATGTCCTTACATGTTTCCTAGTTGGTTTCTTAACCTTTTCAACAATCTAATCCATACATCCTTCACAAACCCTAACAATTAGGCCTGACAAGGCTAATTGTTGTATTTTGGGTAAGGGGGTCATTTGACTAGTTAGGAGTCTGAAATTTTGGAATCAAAAGATTCTTCCAAAATTTTATCCACATATGAACTTTTTTTTCTTCTCCCTTTGGAACAATTTCAAATGAAACCTTAAATTCCTTGTTGATAGGGCTAATTGGGGGCTCCTAGGCCTAAAGCCAATTTTGCTATCTACAACCTTTGGGAATAAGATAGGCTATTCTAACCCATAATTTTAATTTTTCTGAATTTTTAGGAACCTTTCCACTCTCCCTTAAGCATATATGTTCCCATTCCAAGAATAAAACTAGTATTTAGTTTTTTTGTGCTTATAGACCTAGTTGTACTCTTTTGGGTGCCTAGGCCATGTTTGTGAGAAACTTTATTCTAAAGGTGTAGAGCCCTCTCTTGAATCTATCTTGGGGTACTTGAGAAATTTTAAGGCCACACCATAACCTAGTTTTCTTTGTAAGGGAGAGCTCTACATCAGTAGTCATCAAAGTGAATCAAAAGCCTTGGAAATTTCCTTGTGCACCTTAATCTATCACCCTCTACTACCTTAACTTCAAACTTTGGTGTATCATCAACTTGTAACCTTCTCTTCAATGCCAAAGATATGCTTATAAAATTATGTGATGCACTTGTATACAAGAGACACACAATACGTTGCCCTTTAACTATGCCCTTCAAACAAAAGGTGTGACTAGTGAGATCACTAGAAAGCGAAGCTATAATAAGGGATTGTCCAAGAGTGGATTGCTTCTTCCTCTCTTTAAGAGATTTCTCCTGACTTCCTTCCTTGTTATTGCCTCCCTACTTCTCATCCTTCTCTTCTAAAAGTACCTTGACATAATGTATTTTACCCTTTTCAAGGCACCTATGATCTAGTGTCTATGACTCCCTGCAAGTAAAGCATAGCTTCTTCCTCCTCAACTCATTATGTGTCTCAAAGTCCAACCTTGGACCTGTTGGTTCCCAAAACCACAGATTGGAAATCCAAGAGCCTGCCACTTCTCCAGTATGATCTCTCAATCAAATTTTGGGCAATAAACAAAAATCACTTAGATTCCCCTGCACTTCGAGCTCCGCTACACCTAGGCGAGTAAACCTTTACCTTAACGGTGACTGCCTGGTTCAAGGTTTTTCTATAGAAAATTTAAATTCTTGGAGTTCTTCGGTTGGAAAAATCCTCAAACTCAATTAAAATGAAAATTGGATGCTAGATAATGGTTAAATATTTTGAATAATTGAATAATAATAAATTTAATGCTTGTAGGAGGAATATATAGATTTTCTGACTTTAATAAAAAGACCAGTGCCTTTGCTCATCTGGGCAATAGAGTCAACTTTGGTGAACTTTTACATACAACTTCATAATGTTCAATGCATTTGTACTGCCAATAATTTTGATAATCCAGATGCGACAGACCAATTATAATGCAATCTTAAATTAGTCCAGATTGAATTTTAACTCCGCAGAGACAAACTGGACACAGCTATGGAAACAATTAAATATTTCATAACACCTATGATGATCAAATTTAAAATGCTAACTGACCATGTCCACTTATCTGATATCATAATTATATACAAAATTCCAAAATATAATTATGAAGGATGATTTGCCTACAATTTAAATCTCCACACCTTAGAAATAAACAAAACACATTTTATTTTATTATAAAAATAAAATAATGAAATTTATTACAAAATCATAATATACTCCTTATTCCTCTGTACAAGAATAAAAATATAAAATACTCCTTCTATATGTAAAATGTTCGGATGTGTTACAATGATCCTTTTTTTGTCCCTTGTCTCTTTCATTTTTATTTCTATATATATCTCTTCAACCATATAAGAGCTATAACCTTTGGTAAAAGTCACAACTCTTATAAATGTTTCATATCTTAACTAAAATGATTAATCATATTATAATTTGAATTGCAACCTTTAATTAACATAGTCATCGGGCTCCTTGTCTTAAAATATAATTGCACCTTTCTGATGGCTTACAAGCACCAATAATTTGCCTAATAATTATTATTAGACTTTATTACTTTTGAATGCAACTTCAATATTATAACTTTTTCCATCCAATTTTTAACAGAGATTTTATGCGCTCAAAAAGTGCTCTCCGTCTGGTTTCACAACATTAGTGCTGCTTACAACAGGATTGAATGAAAACCTCACCCATATCAAAATAGGTTGCACTCCATTTTCAAAGTGTCCATAGTTGTCTGTGAAGCATTGTGGCATGGGACTGAAGGCTTCTTAAGATTTCGACAAGCCTCAATCTGAGAATATCCTTTCTATGAGAGTGTTTCATTGGGCACACCAAGAGGAACTTAGAATCCTCCGTAAATAGGATTCCACCCTTTCTTTTCAATATCTTTGTTTTCTTTACCATTTACTTTTATCACATTTTAGGTATATGATTCATTTGATATCACAATGGCTTTATTGTTGGTAGTGTATGTGTTTGTCATTCAGGTCTTCATCCATACGGCTCAACGTATATCATACATGATAATACTTAAACAATCTCCATTGACAGCATATGCCGGTTGCCACAAACATATCTCTACCTTGTTTGATTTTAATGTGTCATCTTTAGATTTGACTCGGTCCATTTGGGCTTTATCAAAATTTCTCAAACTCAACCTAGCTTCTTTAACAATATTTTTCATGAAGATTAATCACAATCTTCGTGATTATATCAGGCCAAATGTAAATGTGCCTTTTGGTGTCTTTGTCTATGTAAAGAAGTCTCTCCATGGTTGACAGAAAACCATATGGATTAGTATCTAACGCATATTCAAAACTATACATAGAGTCAATTTTGATTTTTGAGTGTTATTAGAAACCTCATCTACTTGTCCACCATATATTATCACAAGGATTTGGAATGGTCAACAATACTTTCCTCCCATTAGTATCATCATAGCTTACTGTTGGAGGCTCCCATATTCCTTTAACTCTGTATCATTTATGTTTGAGTATCTCATCCCATGCTCTGTATATGTTGTCATCCATTGCTTGTAAGCATTCTAGCATTTTTGTTTTATGTTTTACTTCCAAATGAGACGATATATTAAATGGTATTTGAAATAGTATTTGCAGAAGTCATTGTTTCTTAGTTCATCCCAAGATGTCCTTGCATAGTGTTCTGAAGCCTTACATATCCATCTTTCTAGTTCGACAAGTCCAAATTTAATATATTTCACATTTCCAAATGAACAACATTCACGTTGTAGCAACAGGCTATTGAAAAGCTGCTCATTGATGAATGAGAAAACCTGGGTAAAAGGTGGTACATGATTCTCACACAGTTTATTTAACAAAGTGTTCAAAATTTTCAATAATGTTCTACCAATGACTGCTCAAAGCTCGCTGAACAATTTCAACCATGTTTGATGATCGTACTCCTTTTCCATACTTGCTCGGGATGTTCTTGGTGCTTGAATGCAAAGGTTAAGTAATGGGCTTATATCCTTCAATGGATTCTATAATTTTTGGTTTTGCATATCATTAATCAGCAATGAGAGGAAAGGATCATATACTACTAAAATAAGTTTAAAAATTGTTTGACTTTGCACCCATCTGAAGTATTTCAGTGTTGCTTTTGCATTCTTTTGACAATACAAACTTCAAATTGCTCTCCACAGTCAAGTAGTTGATATCTACAAGATTCTTATGGAAATGATGAATGGTACCTTCTCTAAGCAAATGAACTAGTAAAAATAGAATGTAGGAAATCAATCCACCAAAATATTATTAAGTGACATAACTAGATAGTGAATCCTTGATAGGCAGAAAAATGCAATGTCAATAGCACTAAAGACCTTGTCTTGCTCTTGACACTTTTATGGTTCTGCTATATTAGAATCTGATGTTATAATATTTTGATCCTCTCATCCTAGTCTCCTTAGCCACAATCCATAAAAACTTTCCACGTTTGCCCAATCTTAACAAAAATTGGAGACTCAAATTTTGAGCTCCACCAGGACCAAGAGTAGATTCCTTCTTCCTCTCTTTACGAGGTTTCTCCTTAGTTCCTTCCTCATCATTGCCTCCCTACTACTCATCCTCCTCTTTAGAAAGTACCTCAACATAATGTGTTTTACCCTTTTCAAGGCACCTATGATCTAGTGTCTATGACTCCCTACAAGTAAAGAATAGCTTCTTCCTCCTCAACTCATTCTATATCTCAAAGTCCAACCTTGGAGGGGGAAGTGTGATTTTGATTCTTGTTCTTCTAGATTGAAGTTGACCTCTTATGATGTTTCTTAGGTGGTTTTAATATAGAAGAAAGTGAGTCTAGATCATGTGTCACCTTAATAGAAACATCCAAGGTATCTGGTTTAAGGACCTTGACCAAACCCCTAAATCTTTCCTATAAACCCTCTATGAACAACATTACCTTATGCTTTTCTATCATATCCCAAACCATAATAGAGATCCATTAAAAATCATCAATGAAGTTGTCTAAAGATCCACCCTGTTGGAACTACACTAAATCCCTATAGTAGACCTCAATTTCCTTTGTGTCAAAATGAGCAATCAACTTAGAGTTGAAAGTCTTGTAAGATGTAATGTGACCATGATCCTAGGTGACTAGCCCATGATGACACTAATCATATGCTACTCCCTCTAAATGCATTGTGGCAAATTTAATAGGTGTCTAACATGTGAATCCAAGCTCTAGCATATGTCTTATTATTTCCATAAAAAATGGGGAGGGATAACTTCTTCATGGTGTGCTTCAAGTCCCTATTTTGTGCCCTAGGCCTCCTATCCTATTGTGTCCCTCTCTTACTCCCTTTTTTTATTCATGTATTGAATAAAGGTCAAATTCTACTTAACTAAATTAAGGAATATATCCCACTCATTGTACATGGCCATAACATTATTTGGAAGTAAGCTTTTTGTTGTAGGTTAGGCTACGTCTTCCTCAATATTATTCTCAAAAAAAATGGGCATCAAGGGTCTGCTAGTGTTCAATGTGGGGGCTCTAGCCACCCAAGGTGATCTTACCACACTACTTCACCGTAATGACTCAGAGCTCTCCTAGGTATGGAGGCTAGCTGTTACATAGTACTTATAAGATTTTTTGGTGAGTTAATGATATTATTTTGTCCATCTCTAATAGTACACAAGGTTTCCCTCACCTCTTGTTCCTAATCATCAACATCTTAGGCCATTTGAGTGACTTCTAACTATTCAGCATGTTCAACATATATGCTTGGCTCAAGGATTAGCTCCTCATCAACCATATAATTATCCTCACTATCAATCCAATTTGAAGATCATGTCTATCTGGTTAGATGTGTCTAAAATTATAGAGTGTAGTAAGTGCACCCTTGGCTTCTGGGGGGTGTGAAAGCATGGGAGGGAGAAAGACACTAGTTAGCCCACCCTACCTATATAAGAACAAAAGGAAGATGCATTGTGCCAAGGTAAATAAAGAGACCTTTCCCTTTTCCTCTTAATCATGCTTAGTCATACATTTTTCTATTTTATCCAGCCTGAAATTTCAATGGTTACCCTTGAGGTTGGAAAGTCTTGTGCCTCTGATACCACTATAATAATCTAAACCCAAGGAGCAATAGTATGAACTAATCAAAATAAATATAATGTGAGGAATGGTGACGATAATCCTATACCACCTTTTTAACTTCCCACAAAATGGCAATGACAACATCTAACAATGTGAATACTCAAAAAGAAAACTCAAAAATCATATAGCATATTCCAAAATGTGTTAAACCATGTACTCGATTCATCCTACAACGGACTTGTGATAATAATATTTGGAAATTTCATACATTCATATTCAAAGTTTGAACAATAGACATGTCCCTTTATGTTTTAAAAAATGTAAGATAGAATAAACAATGGAACCTGATGTTGTCATGGATGGGCTGGTTGTCTACATGATCACAACTAGGTTATGTACATGCCATTGAGTTCTTGTTCACCAACAATGACCAGACTATTGAAGTATCTTGTTGGGCCTGCTCTTCATTACATATGAACTCTTGAAGACCTGTTACCAAGGCCACCAATGTTCCTACAATTGTTGTTGGAGCCTATCACACCCATGACTCCTAGTATGTTACCTACAACATATCAGAATCCCCACATAACATAAAAACATCTTAATCTTCCTCCACAATGAGGAAAGGGAATATCTAGCACCTCTAAACTCCATGTCACTATTTGACACTATTGTGTCTAATGCCACACTAACAGAATAATCTTCCAAACTACATTGTTAACTATTGTGACTTAGTTCCCACACAGTATAGATTGATCATTCAAAATCCAGCTAGTATCAAAAATCTCACCACTGTGTATACTCATTAGATAGACTTACTCTTGGGTACAGATCCAATAGTAATGATGTATCACCATGCAAAATCCATGCATGAATATGAATGAAGTCTCCAATGAGATGTTGGGGCTACGTCCAACTTCTCAAACTAACTCAAGAGGTTTCTTCCTTAAGAGAAACTAGTCACATTTAAGAAACCTTTGTCATTTTTTAACAATATTATATTTCATAGTACAATTCCCAATAAGTCCTATTGCTTTTATAACCTCAATGTAAGGGAGAGCACAAACAACTAAGCAATGTGGGATCAATACCCTTTTCATCTTTTAGTCACTTAAGTTACTTTTGTTATAAAATGACTTTAAGTCATAAAGTAACTTTATAAATCCACTTTATAAAATAAAGTGACTTAACTATAGAAAAGCTCCCCAAAATTTAGAATTTCCCCAAATGAAATCAAATAAATTCCTATAACTAGCTGGCATCCTTTAGATTAAATTTGTTAGCCTATATAGATGGAAAGACAGACCAACAAGGCATCAGAAAGGTCTAGCATAGATAAGGGGACATTACATAAATACATTACTCGATTAGGAGAAATTTTTGAGAATGTCATGAATGGATATTTTGAGGAGTTCAAGAAAAGAATGAAGATGAGGATGAGAATACCTAGTAAGCTGGTAATAAGGTATTACGATGATGTGTGTTTTCTTGTAGATATTGATAATATGCTTATAAAGAAAATAAATTTGAGGAAGGCTTGGTTACGAGGTTTTGATTATGAAATTAATAGTGATTTGGTAAATGCAAACATTGTTGCATTATTAAAGGAAGAAATAGACAATGAGGCTGAACCTTTTGGAAAATATGAAGAAGCTAAGGCTAGAATATCTATAAATATTAAGATAGCTTCTAAAGAGAAGAAATGGAAAAGAATGGTTGATGACCTAGAAGAAAAACTAGGTATTCAAGGCAAAGGCAAGGAAACCTTACAACTTAAAAAAGGTTTTACAACTCACAAAAGGTCTTGGAGAGGATGAAGAACATGGTATTGGTGATGAGGAAGAGAAAGAAGAAAAAGGAGACAAGGGTAAAGCCTTATTCATTGTCACTCCACCAAGAAAAAAGGCTAAATCAACTACAAAGAAGCCAGAAGTGACACCCCTCTATCCTTCACCACTGACAAAATCAAGGACAAGGGAAGAAACAATGAACATCATGCCTACTATAAAGAAAGGTGTAGTAAAAACTACCAAGTCAAGTAGCTCTAGAATAGAACAAGAAAAATCTCAAGCCCCTGTAAGTTATCCCAAAAGGAGAAGGTTGATTAAGAAATCAACAAGGAATGTTGAGGAAGAAGAGAAATTAGAATCAGTCACACAGGTCATAATACCAAGGAGAGAAAAAATGATTGATAAGGTATGTGTGAACCTCTGGAGCACCACAAGGTTGTCATGTTTTAGGTATGTAAAATGTGGAACTCTAGATGATGAAGATAGATTAAAGGTTGAGGAGGCCATGGTAGATATGATGTCCAATAATCATCTAGTTGTTGCAAAAATTGAGAAGAAAATATTGATAGATTTATCTAGTAGGCTAGCCCAGAGGTGGAAGTAGGCCACGACAGTAGAACAAGAAATAAGGGTAGGTACGTTGACAAAGGTCATGCCTGACTTAACAAATGAGTAGAAGAGAACATTTTTGGAGAAGTACATGAACTAATTTGTTCCTAATTTTAGAATTTTCATGATTATGCAGAATAAGATTGAAGTTGTAGTACAAAAAAATGAATTGCTTTGGAAAAGTATATTAGGTTATCCACCAAGGTAGTGGATGAAATAGTGAACATCAAAGATGATCATAATAATGGAGAAAGGTTAGCTACATCAATTCCACAAGATAACATGTCACCATTACATGTTGACACCCCTAACACTCTAGATGGTGAGCAATCAAGACTCATGGAGACTGTTAAAGTGAAAGAGGTAGAGTAGAGATAAAGGACACAAGTGTAGAGATTCAAATTGTGTTAGTTCCTCACATTGAGGTAAATAAAGAGGTGAATAAAGCTGACACAAGTGCACGTATTATTTTCTCATGCTACAATACATTAATTTGACTGAGTGGTAAAACCCCCTCACCAACTCCCAAAGTAGTGCCAAGTAGCAGCACTCCTTCACTCAATAAAGGAAAGTCAATAAAAGACAACTCACTATATATTGAAGTTAGTCTAGATGAAGTAATTAAGATGCCACAATTGGATCTGGAAAATCTCAAATTGGAGAAAACAATTTTGTTACAAGAGATTTTGAAGAAGAAAAAGAAGCAAGAAGAGCTAAGGAGAGAGCATCAACGAAAGAAGGTGCTACATCATGTGAAAGACATTTTTGTTGAAGCTTTTGATATTCAAAATGTTGATGGGGCAATCCCAATTATTACCTAGCTTGTAAATATTATTGAACAAATAAATGTTGGAGATATTGAATCTAATGAGAAATTTATGTATTGGTCAATGAGAAGATTTGAGAATAAGGTTGTGGATAAATTTTCTACAACAATTGCCAGGAAAAAATTTCAATTAAAAGAACATGTATAGAATACATCAAAAATTTATATAGAGGGTACACCATTTGTACACCATTTTTTTAGATGTGCCAAGATTAACAAGTGATCTTTAGGCACAAATTCAACAAATTCAAGATGAGATGCAAAGATCTAGCAACATTATTTCTCAGTTAGTAGAATCCAATATTGAACATTACAATAAGCTATTAAATGTTGAAGGCAAATTGGTCGAGCTTCAGGCAACTGGAAATAGCATGAGATCCAAATTGATCTATATGCAATCAATGTTAATACCTCATTTAGAGGTCTTTCAATGGGAAATGAAATCAGCACGTGATCTTATCAAAGAAGACCATAATATTTCAGTGGTTGATAGTTTAATTGATTTAGCAACAAGATTATTGTTGCAGAACCACATTTTGGAGGTAGCAAGAACCACATGGGATCATGCAATTTCTATGATAGTCCAAGTTCATTAAACATTCATTGACAAATATGGGTTTCTTCCACCTATTAAATCCAAACAATAATGACATAAGTGCTAAAAATAAGGGGGAATGATTGTCATGCATCAGAAATGTTAATAAAGGAAGAATTGACAAAGAATGGGCCATGAAGTTTAGAAGTTCAACAGGAAACCAAGGTATGACATTGTGATATTAGACTACTAAGTCATGTGTATAAGCAGTCATTTATACATTTTTTACTCATTATTTATTTGGCATAAGTCAAAGTTTTGAATTTTTACATTGAACTAAGTAAAAAATGAGGTAACTCGTATCATATTAGTTGTAACGATGTAATCATGAAAAAGTGTTTTTGCAACTAATGTCAAAGGGAAAGATTGTTGGTATCTCTAACTATAGTTGTTTATTAGTATCAAATACTTAGTCATATACAAGGCAGAGTTAGATGGTCATCACTGTGACCAGAATACTCTATATAGGTCAAGTCATGTTAGAGTAATAAGATATTGCCTTATTAATTAAATCATTTTATTTTAATTATTAAGTCACTTATTATTCTAGTTTACTTAAGCTAAAATTTAGGAATATAACAATTAATTATTTTATTAGTTATTATCATGCAAACTGGGCTTTACCTATTACAGTTTTGATCTTCTTTTATAAGGATTAATCTCTTTGTAATTTTATTTATTCACTTTTGATAATAGTAATCTCTCTTTTTGCTCATCAAGAATGTCTCATCTGTGGATCTGGGAATTCCAGCCTCCATAATTTTTTCTTCTCTCTTTTTGTGATAGGTGTTTGAATGCAGGTGATTCTTGGGAGTTGTGGGGTTGATCTTTTATCAACTTCAACATTGTATCAGAGCTCCATATCTTCATGCCCCTATTCTATTAATGAGAAGTTTGGCTTGGCTTTTATATTTGTGTTTTTTTCTTTCTTTTAAAGGGTTTCATTTTTCAAATTTATTTTGTATTGAATCTAGGGGGTTTCTAACTTTTAGGTCTTTTTGAGCCCAAACGAACATCACCGTTGAGCTTAGAGCACCCAAAAATCCTTATTTTCATATAATATTTGTCCAATTTGGGCACAATTGGAATTTTAGGCAAAATAATATTGCTTCCATATTGGGCACATTTCCCAAGGCATTAGTTTTCTAAGTTTTCCACATTTCCTTATATGGTGATTTTTAGATTTTTGGCACATAAATCAAGATTTTTTGGTTAAAAATAAAGCTTTTTGGCATGTTTCCTGAGGCAATGATTTTCTAGATTTTGGTACACAAATTGAAAGTTTTTGAAAAATTAAGATTTTTGGCATGCTTCCCATGGTGAGGATTTTATTATTTTATTACAAAAAAATGATATTTTTTAGTATGCAAATTGAGCTTTGTGGGCACGCAAATCAAGATAGTTTTGGTACATAATTGACACACTTCTCGAGGCAATTTTAGGTGTTGGTGAGCACATTTTTTGAGACATTTTGGCATGGATTCTGAGCCGATAAAAAAATTTGTGCCCTTGCAGTGCTTTTTTGACCTACATGTGGTTTTTTAGCCATAACTTGCTCATCTAGACTTTGTTTTTTTTACCCAAAAGAAGCTTCAGAAAGCTAATTTTGATCTCATCGTGATGGTGTAGTTTATTTTAGATTTTGATACTATTTGGTTTCTAGTTTTTGTAGTCAAAGTCAAAATTTTTTATTTTTCACTCTAGGAGACATATCTTGAGATATTCTATTTTCCAGATTTTGCTCCTGGCACATCTCATTCAGTTTTTTTCTTTTTTGCATTTAGATGGATATCTTGGTTGTTTCAGGTATGGAGATCAATTTTTTTCATGGGTTCTACTATCTCTTGTATTAGCCTTATGTCTCTTTATCTTTGTTGACATCCTTTTATAGTATTTTTGCAAACACACTAAGGTAAAGTGTCACTCTATTGTATTTCAGGATCTTACACATCTTTGTGTTTTGTTGTACTCATACTATATTATAAAGTGCCTTGGGGGGTTTCATGTTGGCCATATTCACCATCTTCCTTTGTCAAGTGAGTGTTCCTTCCATGGCATTAGCTTCATGATGTGTCAATGACACATGTCATTATAGGTGTTTGTACTTCTTTCGCACTCTTGATGTTCTTGGTTCTTCTTTTTGCAAGAGATATTGCATTCAATTTTAGTGTTCATATCTTACCTCTCAGCATTATAGGGGGTTTATGTTGGTTCTATTTCTTTCTTGGTTTGATGGAGTGAGTTATGTATTTAGTATTTGATCCTATGTACTAGGAGATTGTAGTGGCTAGATACCTATGCATCTCGATGAGATGGGTCATTTACCATATAGACATTGTTTCATTCCTATTTTTGGACACCATGAAGATACTTTTCATCTTCGATTGATCAACTCTTTAGAATTAGTCTTCTCTACTTGGTCATATTCTATATAGTGGAGGTTCTTCAGATTAGCAGTTTGGTAGTGTTTGTTGCTTCATGCTTCAGTGATGTTCTTCATGATCATCCTTTTGTTCCTATCTTTTGGAACATTTTATTTCTATCTCTTTTTGGAGTATGGTTTTTCCCATGTGGTTTTCTCTATTTCTCCACTTAGCAGAGTTTTGGTTATGCTTAGGTACCTCATCAGGTCTTGTTGTCAAGACCCAAATTTGCTTTCAACAGTAGTTTCTAGGTTTATACCTACTCCCTAAGTTTAACTTAAGGGGGGTGTTAGAGTAATAAGATATTGCCTTATTAATTAAATCATTTTGATTTAATTATTAAGTCACTTATTATATCTAGTTTACTTAAGCTAAACTTTAGTCATATAATAATTAATTATTTTAGTAATTATTAAATGCAACCTAGGCTTTACTTTTTAGGGTTTTGATATTCTTTTATAAGGATTGATCTCTTTGTAATTTATTCATCCACTTTTGATAATAGAAATCTCTCTTTTTGCTCATCAAGAATGTCTTATATGTAGATCTGAGAATTCTAGCCTCCATAGTTTTTTCTTCTCTCTTTCTGTGACAGGTATTTGCATGTAGGTGATTCTTGGGAGCTATAGGGTTGATCTTTCATCAACTTAAACAAGTCATTGATAGAATTGTATATAGACATGTATTTACCAAGCTCTATAGGAGTTGAGTAATATTCTAGTCGTCGAGTATTTTCAATAGAAGTTGAGTTCAATACCTACTAAGCAGTTCAAGTATATTGATGTCGAGTTACACTAAAGGTGTCTAGCATAGTAGAGACTAAGTATCAAAAAAGTGTTGAGTATCAGAAATAGTAAGTTCCAAGTAACACAGAGTTTACATACAAGTCAGAAATGATACAAACTTTGAGGTAAACTATTTTTAAGTTGACATGGAAAGAACATTTAATATTTGTAGAGGTTGTTACAGAAGAGGTTATGCATTTTGTGATGCATACCACAAATCCCTATGTTTTGTGATGAATGAATCATATGAAGAGGCAAAAAAAGGAAGCATTTAGAGAAATCTTTCTAAAAATCTTTAAATAGAGAAGATCCTAACCTAGATGAAGTGTGTATAATAGATGATGTGAAGAGAGGAGTAACATGCATATGGTGAAGTGAAAGATCAAGATTAGAATAGAATCAATAAAAAGTGTTATATTATTTCTTAATAGATAAAATGACCTAGTCAATGTAGTAAAGGGGCAGTAAAGCTTTATCATATCATAGAGAGGATTAGTTTGCAAAGAGGAGACCCAAAATAAGCTTATAGAGAAAACTGAGGGTCATGTACTAAATTAGCTCTAGTTAATTGAATCAAGGTAAATCTCTTAACAGAGTGTTCATAACAGATCTATGTAAATCTCTTAACAGAGTCCTTACTTTATTGTAAGTTTAAAATCCTCTAATAGGGTGAGACCTAACAATCTCAAAAGTTTTTAACAGGGTAGATCCCTCATAGGGTAGATCATATATTATGGTCAAATAGTGTAACCCTAACATGTTAACTTTATTACTACATTAGTGAAGATTTGTGGGTGTTATCCCCACCCCAGTACCTTCACCTTGGAAGGTGTTTAGGTAACCAAATATTGTGCCATGTGTTTAATTTTCATGCATGTGATAGATTAAATCTACATATTACAACAAGTTTACTTTTACAAGTTTTACATGAATAGGAAAATTAGTGAATGTATGAAAAGTACAATTTTATAAGATCCTGAACCAGCCCCCCCCCCCCAAGTATCTTCATGTCCAATTTATACTTCCAACTAATCAAGTGCCCATTGTAATTCCATATAACTCAACCTTTCCACTAGGTCCTCTTGTTATCTCTTCTTTTCAAATCCTCTTCATCAACCATCTTGATATGGCACTCTACTCGAGTAGAAATTATCTCACCAATAAGGTTTGACATCAATGATAGCATAAAAATCATCCAATTGTAGTTTCCAAAAATCTCCCTCTTTGACATTGATGGCAACATCTCTAGTTACTACACAATCCAAAACACTTAACTTGCTTCTGTCAAGTCCCTCTGTGTTCAGTATCAAATCTTCATTAATATCCTTAGTTTTATTTTTATTCTCATTCATGCAGCTCTGACATGCAACACCTCTAGTAATAATTCCAAAATCTCCCTCTATCATATCACAACATAAAATCTCCCTCTTTAGCATACATCTTTTGAACTTCTTTACTATCTCTCTTGATGGAAACACATCTTCCTCTAATTACTGCATAGATAACTACTTCATACTTCTTCCTATTTTTCACTACAGATTGTAGCTTGATGGTAATTATATATTATCCCTCTTTACTCATGTTTCCCCAGAAACTATTTTTCCTCTTTGAAAACAATGTGAAAGATACTTCAAAGAAAAAACTTCAACATCTTCAGTGAACTTTGTCTCATATATCTTCAACATGTAGATATATCTTTGTTAGTTCTTTGAACTAGGTTCTTCTTCTGTCATCTTTCTTATGACTTATCCAACATCTTGTGCTTCTCTTTTTACTACTTTAGGTAGGTCCTAAAGTGTAACCTTTTGCATCATTTTTTAAGATCTTCTTAGCAAAATATTTGATGTAGATCTCCATCTCAACTTATGTAGCCTCAATTAGAAGAATCACCCCCAATTTACCTCTTAGATATTCATGTGCATCCTTAGGTAAGGCTTTTGCAAATAAATAAACTATTTGTTTCTTTGTATTCACATACTCCAATCTTGCTTCTTTGTCTTGTACCAACTCTCTCAAGTAATGATACTTGATAGCAATATGCTTGTTCTTAGTGTGCATCAAAGGATTTTTAGATATGTTTATAGTTCTTGTGTTATTACAAAATATGACAATAGGCTCAATGATCTCTTCCTTCATTCCTTTTGAAAATTTCTTGATCCATCCCATGTTAGAGAAATTAACTACTACATCTAGATATTCAGCTTTTGTTGTAGATTGGGAGATGCATTTTTTCTTCTTGCTTCTCCATGAAACTAATGTATTTCCTAGAAAGAAATCTCCACCACTTTTCCTATTTCTATCATCAAAATTTCTAGCGCAATTTGCATCAATATACACTTTCAGCTCAAACTTGTCATTGTTCTTGTAATACAATCCATAATGCTCAGTTACTTTTATTTATATCGGTATTCTTTTCACAACTATTATGTAATTCTTCTTGGGATTTATAGAAAATATAGCAACTATCTAAACTACTAGTGTAATATCTAGTCTGCTATGAACAACATATTGCAACTTTCCAATCATTCATTTGTATAAGGTTTGGCTCACATTAGCAAAATCATCATTCTTTGAGAGTTTATGTTGAGTATCCTTTGGTGTTCTAGCTGGTCTTCATTCTTCCATTCCAAAAGTTCTTAGTATCTCCTTGATATACTTTGATTTAGTAATGTAGATAGCTTTCTTCATTTGATATACTTTTAAGCCAACAAAAAAATTGATCTCTCTAAACATGGATATCTCAAACTCTTGCCTCATTTTATGTGCAAATGACTTACACAATGCATCCTTTCCTCCAAATATGATATCACCAACAAATATCTCTTCCAAAAGTATCCCTTTTTCATATTAAGTCTTCAAAAACATATTTTTGTTATCATTCCTTGCAACATTATTTTTTGGCAAATATGTGTGCAACCTTTAATACCAAGATCTAGGGGCTTTTCTAAATCCATAAAAATCTTTATACAACTTATATACCATATCTCTTTTGTTTGGGTCAACAAATCCTTCAAGTTGTTCAATATAGACTTCTTCCAAAATTGTATTCAGAAATACAAACTTGACATCCATCTAGTACACTTTGAATCCTTTGTAAGAAGAATATGCAAGAAAAGTTCTCACTCCTTCCAATCTTGCAAAAATGTCTCCCCATAATCAATTCCTTCTTCTTGTGCATGTCTCTTACAAACTAGCCTTTCTTTGTTTCTTGTTACTTCATCTTTCTCATTCAACTTGTTTATGAACACCCACTTTGTTTCAATAACATTCTTTTCTTTTGGTCTAGGTACCAATGACCAGGTTTTGTTCTTCTCTATCTTCTCAATATCTTCATTCATTTCTTGAATCCAACATATATTATCCAAGGCATATTTCATTGATTTGGGCTCAAATTCACTTAGCAAATATTGTATCACTTTTCAATATTTTTCTTATAACGACTCCAAAAAAAATTCTCTAATGATTTGATTAGTTGCATGATTCCTCCTTACATACTTTCCTAATGTAGGATCTTTTCTTCTTTCTTATCCTTCAAGTTCATCTTGTAGATTTTCAAGTAGAAATTCATGTATTTCAACTTGTTCTACTAGTTGTTCAACAATCACTAATTGATGGTTGGCAAGCTCTTCCTGATGCTTGACATGATCTGCCTAATGCTTAGCATCAATTGTCTAATGCTTGACATGTTGTTGCTATAACTTGACATGTATTGGCTACTGCTACTTGAAAAAAAAATTCTCAAGTTTAGGTAAGGTGTTGGTCTCACCTTCATCAATGTATATGAAACTTTTGTAATCTTTGGGTTCCTTCTTGAATCAACTTTCACATTCACACTTTCCACAACTTTTTTAGTGTTAGAATCCAAACACTTATATGCTTTATTCTTATTGGAATAGCCTAAGAATATGCCTTCATCACTTTTTGCATCAAGTTTTCCATTTCTATTGTCTTTCAATATATAACATTTTCTTCCAAAAACTTTGAAATATCTCCCGTTAGGTGCATAGCCATATCATAACTCAAAAGTTGTAATACTAGTACCTTTCCTAACTTTTCCTTTGTTTAAGGTATAAATAGTTGTACTTACAACTTCTCTCCATTATTTGGGTGAAACATAGTTGTACTTACAACTTCTCTCCATTATTTGGGTGAAAATTTGTTCTCCATCATAAATTTCCTAACATAGTCCATGATTGATCTATTTCTCCTTTTGGCTATACCATTATGTGGAGGAGTCCTTGGTGCAGACATTTGTCTCTTGATTTCTCTATCATTGTAGAATTTGTTAAATTTCTCAGATATGAATCTACCTCCTCTATTAAATCTCTAACACTTCAAGGTTTTACCTATTTCCTTTTCAACTCTAGCCAAATACCACTTAAACATTCAAAATGCATCATATTTTTCTTTAATAAAAACCATAGTCATCATTCTAGAGTAGTCATCGACAAATGAATACTATAGACACTCGATGTATATAATATTTCATCTTTAGCATAGTTTCTTGGTGTAACTTGTGTATCTTGGTGAATACATGAACTTCATCACATCATTACATGATTACAAAACAATAAAGTTAAAATTATATTGTCATAGTCCAACTCATTAAAGTACCCATTGAATATATCAACTCTATCATCATACTTTCTTCAAATCCTCTTCATCAATCGAATGATATGGTGCTCCACTAAATTAGCATAATTTCTAACCAACTAAGGCCTGATATCAATGAAAAAATAATAACTAATATGAATCATTTACATACAATAGCATCATTATCACTTGGGGGTAACAAGTGCAAAGTTTGGAGGGCTTAGTGATTTATTTTTCTCCTTATTCATGATGAGATCAACTCTTGCTTTTGATCTACTTTACCATGAGTATGAGGTAACTCATACTCTCACTAAAGTGAGGGCTAAATACATCATCTTAAAATGGAAGCACCTATCACTTAAGACCTTTTAGATCTTCACCTTTAGTTACCTTATACAACATGGATGGATTCGTGCTCAAAAATATTATGCTCTTATTTAGTCTCACTTCTTTTATTTTCATTAGTGTAGTTTTTGAAACCTTGGGGTTACCCCTTCTTAGGATAACCCTAGAACATTTCAATCCAAGTTTACCTATTCTATAATAGATCTACTTTTTCCCTAATAATTTTGAGTCTCGTGGCTAGTTTTGACTTGGAGTTGTGATTTCAAAAATTTAGTGACCTAGTCACATGCTTTTTTTTACCCAAAAACTAGTATAAAATGATGCAAGGCACCTCATTTTTACATCCATTGACATAATGATCATACTCTTAGCATCTAATGCACATAACAAAACTAAAGCAAATATATTTCCTAAGTCATTTCAAGCATTCATCAAGAATTCAAGATTCAAGGATACTTTATGAGCATTTCCTCTTTAAGATCTAGCATTTTGTTGGCCATCAAGGGAGGAGATATATATTATGACATTCATCATCTTCTTTATTGATTCAAATTTTCATCCATGGCTCCATAATGTGGTTTTTGTGTATCTATTGCATTTTTGGAAATTTCCTACATCCATCATTACAAATTCAACATGTACAACACACAAGCATTAAAAAATCCTTATTAATAAGGATTTCTTCAAGAAAGTTGAATATTTAGATTTTTCTTTCTTCTTTTCATGCTTTCTACTTCAATTTAAAGTTTTATTCATTAATATATGACTTTACCAAGGCAAACTCTCATCAAACTAACATAAAACCAAGTTTTACTATGTGCAAGAGCAAGATATCTAAATTATGGTTGCAAATCCAAAAACTCATTGAGACCTTTCTGAAGAAGTGGGTTCAAATTTTCTACAGCTTCCTAAGAACATCCATGTTCTCATAAATTTTTTGGACACTTTACCACCCAAACAACCTGTTCCTTGAGGTATGAGAAAAAATGGGTTTTTGGGTTTTTTGTCATGGTTGAATATTTGCGATAAAAGTTTAGTCACAAGTTTAGATCCACAATTGAGAGAGAGAAAGTGCATATTCCCTTGTACATTTTGGGATAACTAATAATATTTTATTAAAATGATATTTTATTAGAGACCTATTTCCATATTTCAATAGGGCTGATTGCATATATTTAGCACTTATATCTATCTTACTCTTATCATTAAATCAATTAGTTTAATTTCAAATTTACATTGCACATCTTTAATAAACTAAAACTACATGATAGAAGACTTTCTAGTGTACTTCCTTGATATAGTTTGTGTTTAAAATTAGTATCCCTTCATTCATTTGAGTTTTTCTAATCTAACTTGGGTTATATTGAGAGTTGTGTTTGAAAGCCCCTTTTTCTCTTCTATTGAATGTCAGTGGAAAGTGGGAGCCCTATATTTTCATATCCTATTGAGTTGTTCCAATTCCCCCATAAATATCAAGGCAATTCTCCTTCTAAGAAATAAGGCTCCTCTACTGTTACTTTTCATGTCACTCAACATTAGTTAAAGCATGTAATGTGAAATCATCATATCTATCATACTACAAACACTAATCCACAATTCTTTTCAAATGTTTAAAGATTGTCTTTAAATCTACCAAATAAGTTTCCTTATTTTTTTCTTGAGATCTTACAAAAATTCCAATTGCATTAGATATATTTGGTCTTGTGTGAATTGGATATTGCATACACCAACCATTCACTTGTACAATGTCTAAAAAATTTCTAGTGAATAATAAATACAAGATATACTACAACCTATAATGATAGGTGTTACTACTAGCTTACAGTTCTCTATTCTGAACTTTTACAATAAATCCTTAAGATTCTTAGTTTTATATATATAAATTTCATCTTCACTCTAAGTGATTTCCAAACCTAGGAAACTTTTATTTCCCCTATCACAGATATTTAAAATCCATATTTCATCTCATTAATAAAATTGTTACTCGTTTAATAATTTTCACCAAATATAATATCGTCAATAACTACTTCAATGATCAAGATACCATTGGTTTTATCCCTTACGGATCAATTAATATTTGCACTACCTTTCTTGAAACAAAAATATAAAAGACACATCTCCAATCTAGCATTCCAAGCATGGGGTTCTTGTTTCAATTCATACAAAGCATTATTTAATTTGCATGCCATATGTTATTGATAAATCAATGGAAATCCATTTGGTTGTTCTGTGTAAACTTACCTCTTCAAGATCTCCATTCCAAAATGAATATTTAACATCAATTTGATAAACCTTGAAATCATGTTGAGTTGCATAAGCCAAAAATAATCTAACCACTTCAAGTCTACCCACGAGAGAAAAAGTTTCATCAAAATCAATACCCTTTATAAACTAATTTTTATTTGTTCCTTACAACTTCACCTTGCTCATTCATCTTATTCTTGAAAACCCATTTAGTTCCTATAACATTTTTGATCTTAGGCATCAGAACCAGCTCCCAAGTGCTATTTTTTTCAATCTAATCCAATTCTTCTTGCATTGTCTTAATTAAAGATTCACCTTTACAAGAGTCATCAATGTTCTTAGGCTTTACTTGTGAAATCAAACATAATCCATTTCTCATCTTATCTCTTATTATCACACCTTCGTTTCCATCACCAATTATTTTATCCTAAGAATGATTTAATAATACATACCTTCAAGTTTTAAGAATTTCCCTTGGCTCTTGAACACAAACATGAATCCCATTATCAATCTCAAAAAATAGATATGGATCTTGTTCCCAATTCTAATTTTGATTTCAACTTTGACTTGTAGTTTCTTGATTCCCCTCATTATTTGATTAATCAGCATCCTTGGTTGGCTAGAAATCTTGCATGTTGGTGTGGTTTGACCTTGGAGTTGGAGGACTAAGTCAAAGAATAAGGTGTGACTCAGTTGATACTAAGTTGGTTTGTTGACTTGGTTAATGAAGATGTTAGGTGATGTTTATGGTACTCCGTGTATATTGGGATCTTGGTTCATACTTTATGGCTCGGTTATGCTTGGTTGTTGTATTGACTGAGTAACAAGGTCAATGAAGGGGCTCAGTTGCTTCTAGAGGACTCGACACATACTAGTGCTCAGTTAGTGAAGGAGCTTGGTTATGTCTATGGAATTCTGACACTCAGCATGGTTTTCTCTGACACTTGATTTGGTCTTTGTTCCTATGGTACCCAAGTTTTTAGTGAGCCAACTTTTTACATTTATTTTATCTATAGGTATTTAATTTGTGTTGTATTCAACTTGTGGCTTGTGCAAATATTTAATGTAAGGGTTTATTTTAATTTGTAATAGGCTAGGCCAACTTGTGGCTTAGTTGGGTTTAAGTAAAGGGGTTTTTTGGAGTCTTAAATAATCATTAGATCATCCATATTGGAGAAGAGGATGAAGTGTAGGATCAAACTTTGAGAAGGGATAGTAGTTGAGGCTTGGTAAACCAGGAGATTTCTTGGTGGGCTTGCGAGCACAAGTTGAGATTTCCTTGGGGTTTTCTACCAAAGTGTAGATCTGGACTAGCTAGCATTAGTGTGGATTTGGATCTTAAGAGATCTTGTACAATTTTTTTTTAATTTCTTTTTATATTTTTCCTTAACCTAGAAGGCCTTATAGTTGGGCATATTGCATGTAAATAGTTTTTTTATGAATAAAGTATTGTGATTTGGTATGAGATCTTGCATTTATGTTGTTTTTTTTATGTGTGGTTATTTGCAAGGATCCAGATTACCTCTAGTAGGGGTACCCTTGGATTCTTACTACATCATGTGGTATCAAAGAATTGTTGTTCATGAGTGTGTAGACTAAGCATCAAGTTGACGCAGTTTGCACTAGGGCTTGGGTGAAGGCTAGGAGAGAAGGTTGATCTTGTAGAGATTATTCATCTTCTAGATTTGTGGATATATTGTAGAGGGTTTACAAAAATCTTGGAATATTCCTCCAAGAATATTGGACCCTAGGGTAATTAATGATCTTAGTGATGTTGTGGAAGAAAGGATCTTAGAGAAGATTAAAGCAAAATTCAGATTTGAGACGGCGTTGATGAAGAGTGATATGATTGTTGAAATTGTAAGTGTTATAAGTGGTGCACCTCAACATGTGGATACTGAAGATGGTTATGAGGAGGTTTTTGAAAACTTTGAAGCTATTGGATCAAGTGGAAAGGATATAACTTATCATGTGGAGAGACCTATTAGAACTAGGTCGGTCAATTTACTAGACGTGGATCTCAATTGAGGTTGAAGCATAAAATGGAGGTTTCTAGTTTCTCAGGTACTTTGACTCCTAAATGCCTAATTGATTGGATTGGTGAATTAGAAGACTACTTTGAGCTAGAGGATATTGGACATCCACTCAGAGTAAGGTTGGAAAAAACTAAGTTGAAAGGACATGTTGTTCTTTGGTGGAAAGAATTGCAGAGAGACAAAGAGGAGGTAGGTGAAATGAAGATCATTAGATGGATATTGATGGTAACTAAGTTTAAGGCTAAGTTCATTCCTTCTTATTATGAACTTGAGTCATTCAAAAGCTGGTAGAATTTGAAACAGAAAGATATGACTGTGAAAGATTATACTTAGGAGTTCTATAAGTTGACTATTTGGTTTGGACATAGAGAATTGTCAAAGGAGAAGGCAACTTGGTACATTAATGGTTTGAGATTCAATATCAAAGATGAGGTTGGTATGTTAAAGATTTATTTGGTTGAGGATGTGTATCAGTATGCTCTAAATGAAAAAGATAAGTTGAAGAGCAAAAGTCAAGGTAATTCCAGGGGGAAGGAGAAGCAGGATAGCTTGGCAAAAGCTAAACCGAGTGATGAAGATGAACCAAAACTTCTTGATCAGAAGAGAAGGATAGGTAGAGGTGAGGTTAAGGGTACTTGCTACAAATGTGGAGAAGTAGGACATAGATTTTATAAATGTCCTAAGGCTGGTGACAAAAGACTTACTGTTGTGAATGAGACTAAAAACCCTACCAGTGAATGTGAGAAAGGAGAGAATTTACTAGCTCAAAAAGTACTGATTGGTCAGAGGATAATGGAATCTTGTTAGGGGACTAATTTTTTCTAGACTTGTTGTAAGTTTGGTGATAGTTTTGAATACCTTGTTGTTGAGCAGATGGTTTAGAAACTTGGTTTGAGAAGAATGAGACATCCTTATCCTTATAGGATTACTTGGTTGCAAGGAGAGCATGCTTTGGAAGTGAGGGAGTAGTGCCTTTTTGAATTGTAGATTGGATAGTATAAGGATCAAGTTTTGTGTGACATTGTGGACATGGGCAGTTGTCATTTGTTGCTTGGTAGACCTTGGCAATATGATTGCAAAGTTGTGTATGATTGTGTCAAGAATGTATTTACAATTGAGAAAGGTGGAAGGAAGCATTCTTTGATTCCTTTATAGAATGAAGAACCTAGTAGAAGGAACCTAAGTATTGGTAGCCAACTTGAGTTGGTAGATTCTGAGAGGGTTAGAGATTAGTGTGGAAAACAAACTTGTAGCACACCAAGGATGGATGTGAAGAAGCAGAAGAAGATCAAGGGAAAGAGTGTACAAGTTGAGGACTTGGAGGATATTTTTGTAAAGAACCAATTTGGGATTTATGTGTTGAATCCCATAAGATGTTATTTCAGCTATTAAGAACATCTTTTTGAACCTAGGGTGTTTGATGTAGGAGCATCCTTGGTTGGCTAGAAATCTTGCATGTTTGTGTGGTTTGACCTTGGAGTTGGAGGACTTGGTCAAAGAATGAAGTGTGACTTGATCGATACTAAGTTTCTTTGGTGACTTAGTTAATTAAGACATTTGGTGATGTTTATGGTACTTAGTTTACACTGGGAGCTCAATTCATACTACATGGCTCGATTATGCTTGGTTGTTGTATTGACTGAGTAGCTCAATCAATGAAGGGGCTTGATTGCTTCTAGAGGACTTGGCACATACTGGTGCTCGGTTAGTGAAGGAACTTAGTTATGTCTTGTAAAATGTTGAACCTTGGCATGGTTTTCTCTAACACTCAGTTTGGTCTTTGTTCATGTGGTGCCCAAGTTGTCAATGAGCCAACTTTTGGCATTTAATTTGTGTATGGGTATTTAATTTGTGTTGCAGCTGACTTGTGGCTTAGTTGGGTATAAGTAAAGGGGTTTTTTGGAGTCTTAAATCATCATTAGATAATCCAACTTGGAGAAGAGGATGAAGTGTATGAGTGAACTTTGAGAAGGGCTAGTAGCTAAGGCTTGGTAAACCAAGAGATTGCTTGGTGGGCTTGCAAGCACAAGTTGAGATTTTCTTGGGGTTTTCTACTAGAGTGTGGATCTGGACTAGTTGGGATTAGTGTGAATTTGGATCTTAAGGGGTCTTGTGGAACTATTTTGTAATTGCTTTTTGTATTTGGTCCTAACTCAAAAGGCCTTACAATTAGGCATATTATATGTAAACAATTGTTTTATAAATCAAGTATTGTGATTTGGTATCAGATCTTGCATTTGTGTTGTATTTTCATTGTGTGGTTATTTTTAGGGATCCAATTTACCTCTAGTAGGGGTAACCTTGTATTCTCACTGCATCATTATCAATCATAATCATATAATCTTTTTTGTATCTAAAATTTCTCATGATCAATCTTCACATTAACACTCTCAATGATCTTTTTCATTCTAAAATCATAACATCTATATGCATTACTCTTATTAAAGTAACCAATAAGTATCCTTTCATCACTTCTAGGATCAATTTTTTATATCGAATCATCTCTCATGATATAACATTTACTAATAAATCATAACATCTATATGCATTACTCTTATTAAAGTAACCAATAAGTATCCTTTCATCACTTCTAGGATCAATTTTTTATATCGAATCATCTCTCATGATATAACATTTACTAATAAATATTCTAAAATACTTAATTAAAGCTACGTGATTAAACCATAACTCATATGAAATCTTACCAGTGCAATATTTGATATGAACTCTATTTAATGTATATACTATTATAGTAATTGCTTCCCTCTAATACATTTTTGGTACCTTTCTATCAAGTATCATTGTCCTTGTAGTTTCAAGAACATTTATGTTCCTTCTTTCTATGACTCTACTTTACTACAGAGTCCTAGGTGTAGATTTCTTTCAAAGAATTCCATGCTCTTTGGAATATGCATTAAATCTATCTGATGTAAATTATTCACCTCTATATTTTTTCAAGCACTTAATCTTCAAAATTTATTCATTCTCAAAATTTCCCTTGTAAATATTGAACTTATTAAAATATGCATATTTATCTTTAAGAAAAGCAACCCACATCATCCTAGAATAATCATAAGTAAAAAGTATGAAAAACATTTCCCATTGTAGTATGACCTTGTCTTTATAGGATCCCAAAGATTTGTATGAACCAAATCTTATATCCCTTCAAAATTATAAGTCTTTCTCTAAAAAATACTCATGGTGTACTTTCCCATAATACACTCTTTACACATTGTATTAGTAGACTTCAATATCTTTGGTAGATCTTTGATGGCATTAGTATTACTGACCTTAATAATGTTATCAAGATTCACGTGATAAAAACTTTTATGCCACAACAAATTGTCAGCTATCTCTGCAAAAAAAAAAACTCACTTATGATGGGTTCAATTCAAATAAACTACCTCTTGTCTTTGTATATGATCTGATTATGTTTCCTGATTGATCTCTGATTGGGCATTTCTATCCTTATATTGCATTTCTATCCTTATATTTCTATCCTTATTTTACCATCAAGATTTATGGATCCTCTTCCTTTATTCAAATAATGAATATTGTCTGCAAATCTGACAATGCCACAATCATACTTTTTAAGTTGCGCGAATTTATCTTTATCACCTATCATATGATGAGAACATCCTCTCTCCATATTTTATTATAAATTTTTTTCCACACATGAAACCAAAGCTCTTTGTTCATTTTTGAGAATTTCATCTTTGATAGAAATAACACTAATCTCATTTTTACTCTTCCCAGACTCCTTGTCAAAACCATACTCACCATTATTATAATTTTTCTAGGATATTTTGACTCATATGGCTTAGCCTTATACTTTGGAACTCTAGTAGGACATCTAGAAGAAAAATGGCCTATCTTATTACATGAAAAATACATTAAACTAATTTGTTTGTATATTTATATAACATAAAAATTAGGAGGCACCAATATTAGACATAGGAATTAAGATGTATATATTGATTACCCCTACTTTTAAATTTCACATTGAGAAAGAGAAAGAGGGACCTTCAAGCATAACCCTTGAATGAACTTAAAGTTGATTATCACTACCCAAATGGATTTAGGGGTTATAATTCTAAATCTAATCCATTTCAAGAATGCATGCAAAGGATAATTTTTCCATAGGATGTTATTTCCCTTTAATTGTTATGTATTTGGTCAATTTGATTAGGTGTGTGTAGATGTAAGTAGATTGAGCAATTGAAATGCAAGTGGTGAAAGGCCATGTACAAAAGCTAATCACATGTACTAATCATATTGAGAAATTATATGAAAGCACAAATGAAGCATAAAATTCACCTTGAAGGCCAAATAAAGAGGTCAACTTGGATCTAAGAAGCTATTATTAGAAACTATCAAAAATATGAACTATTTTGAATATGGGATTAGGAGGCCCAAATCTATAAAACCTAGGAATATAAATGCATAAGGTCTTGTATGAATTCCCAATTATAGGTCAATATGGGGTAAGGGGTCAATTTTTTCAAGTTCAATTTTGACCTTGATCTTCTATGCACAAAAACCTAGAAGTTTGATAGAGAGAAGATACCCTAGTTTAAATTATGACTTTGTTGTTCTAAAAACCAATAGATATGCACCTTTACATAAGGAAAATGAATTTTATTGGTTGAGAGGGGATTTCCTTAGTCAATTCAACTAGTTTAGGAATAACCTTATATCAAAATAAAAGTAAACAAAGGAATGCTAACATGCAGTAGAAGTAAATATGTCAATAGAGAATATCATAACAATGTAGGTACAATTATATTTGAAATGTGATAAAACATTTTTATGAAATAGCCTTGAATAAACATAAAATATAATAGGAAATTATGTGATACAAGATTCCATTCATTTGGATGCTTGAAATATTCCTCAATGATAGATGTGAGAACTTGAATGCTTGGAAGAAGAATGTCTTGCTTTCTTGACAACTCCTTCGATGCACTTGCTTGATTGTTTGAATGTCAATAACTTTCATATAGTATGGAAACCAATAGAATATCATGGATTATTTTGTATTTCAATTGATTCACAAATGAGAAGATAAGGCCTTCTTTTATAGTGAATTCATAGAAAACCCTGAGAAAGGTTGACTTAAGAGATCAAGAAAAAAAATTGACATCGAGACCCAAATTTCTTTGAGAAAAATACCCATGTAAGGGATGATATCATTCCTTACCTTGTACCTTATCATGGAACAACCTCATCCCACCTCATTCTTGACCTAGAGGTGATAGGGCCCAAAAGAGGCTTTAGACCCATGAAATATTGTAGAATCAAAGGAAAATGGTGATATATGCAAGGAAAATGGTTAGGAATGCATTTAAAGAATGATTTATGTAATTAGGGAAATAAATGTGAACCCACATATAGAAATTGGTGCCAACATAGAGTTTTACCAAAGTTGGACGAAGAAATCAAGGCCTAAAATGAGGACAAAGATGAGGTTAGTCAAAATCATGGCTAACCTATATGTGGAATTTACTAATGAGCTCGAGAAGGTCATTAAAAAAGTATTAGATGAGCCCAGTATAAGGATAGAACATGCTAAAGAATTATTTCACATAATAGTTGATATCTCAACTAGGGGAAATTAGTTCTACCACTAGAGGAAACTAAAGAAGTTAAATAGTTTTATAGCACAATTATGTATTCTAGTTACTCTTGATACTACTCTTGAAGAAAAAGAGTGGGAACAAGATAAATTATTGGATAATGCGGTAAGTAGTGATGAAATTAAAAATATAATGATAGAGGAAACAAATGAAGTTGAGTTGATTGATGAATATGAACAAGATAAGGAGAAGAAGGGAAATAGGAAGGATGATATAATTATCGAAACTAAACTTAGATCTATGATTAGTGAAGGTAAACCTTTATTTATCATACTTGATGTCAATACACAAGGTGAAATTCAATTTGTCACAACATCTAATAAAGTCATACTAACACAAGAAGACACCACATGGACATCATAGGTAAAATAAAAGGTCATTGAGCTTACACCAATCTCTCCTACTTGATATATACAATCATTATTGGAAAGAAAATCAAGTCATGATATCACAAACATAGACAAATAATATCTATATTAAAATTCATTAATGAATATATATTTGATGACATTTTTAAAAGATAGGGAAAGCTCAAAAGGGAAATCTAAGAAGCATGCAAGAATATTGGGTCAAGCACTGGACAAATTATAAAAGACCTTGCCCACTCAAAAAAAATTTAAAGGTAGTGATTTAGTTGAAAATATGACAAGCGTGATTGAGAATTTTTATGCACATTATACTTTTCTTATGGAATCTTCTAAAGCCAAAGTAGGACATGATTATATTGGAGAACAATTGCATAAGGTATGTGCAAACATTAAAAATTATGTCAAGATTATTGATGAGTGTATTAAAGAAATTAGAGAATGTGTGACAAAGGAAAAGACTAGTATATTATTTGTACAAATTTTTGAAGATGTGAGCCATAAAATTAAAGATGGAGAGGAAAATCTAGAAAAACTTGCAAGAGAGTCTACTAAGTTAGATCAAAGTGTTGAACATACATGGACAAAGATGTGAGTAAAGTGTTTGATACTTTTTTTTTTGCAAATTCTATTGTCATCTAGGTTTGAAATAATGAAAAAATAATTGGAGATATTGGAATCTTAAAACAAGACAACAGAGGTTTCCAGGCTCACATACCTTCATGGAGAAAAGATTGCAACCTAAAAAAAATGTATTTAATTTAGGTAAAATAAAATATGAAGAAATGAGACACTAAAATTGCTACTTTGAGGAGAAATTTTGAGATGTTTTAAGGTTTGTATACACATTTCTGGGAAACAAAAAATGTTTTGTACATAGTATGTTGTAATCTCACCTCTGCCATTGATGTCAAAGGGGGAGTATATATCAGTGAACAATAGTGATACAATAGGAGTATGAAAATAGAAGAAAGGGGGGGGTAAAACATGATCAAGTATCTAGATAGTTTTTAAAATTTTGGTTAAGGTTTTGATAAGGAAAGTTTTGGAGTTTTGATATTTTAAAACTCACTAAGTGTTTTCATCAATGTGAAAGGGGGATATTGTTAGAAAGTATTCAGGTATAAAGGCATGGATATTTTAATATATGGAAACATTGTCAAATGGTAGCACTTCTTGGAATATTATTTAGTTTTCATTTTGGTTCGATGAGGAAAAAGTATAGTTTAGAAAAATTGTCAGCAAATATAATGTTTTGATTAGTGAAATTAGTAGGATTATTTTAATTAAGTAAAAATAGGTTTTGATAGGACTTGAAACCTTTTACAAAGTATCAAATAGAAAAGATAAGAAAGCCCTTGAGGAACTGTGCATCAGCACCAAAAAAAATACAAACTATGACAAGTATCCTTGAAACATCAAATAGGAAAAAAGACGGTAACAAGATAGCATGAGGACAGCTCTAAAGTCTTTAGTAAATTAGTAGCCTGATCTACAAGGATATTCATGTTCACATTAGATGCCCCTAGCTCATCAATTTATTTAATATCCATAACCTATGTCTTCTTTGAATTTTCCCTTGTGCATTTACTAGGGCCTTGATCCTCTTTCATATCCTTAGAACCTTGCATTCTAGTTTTTCCAATAGTGTCTTAATGTTACCCACAATAGTCTTCAAGATGGAAAAGCTCTAGTTTGCAAGTTTATTTATCACATTCTCAATATTTTCAACTCTATTTCCCATCACATCCATCTTTTTTTCATGTCCTTCATCATTTGCTCCATAGCTTTATTCTTCGCTTCTAGAGGTGGGACCCTCTTCATTAAATTCTTGACTTCTTTCGCATTCCCAATAACATTTAAGAGCCTATCCAAATGCTGACCTAAAGTCCTCTCACCTCTAGTAGTCTTACTTAGCTGATAAAAATCCCTCCTAATATCATGCCTTTGTTCCTTCATACTGCTAATGTCCTTTTTCATCACATCCAAGTTTCCAAAGATACCCTTCATATACTCTTGTTCATCTTGGGCACTACTCTGATTCAAGTTTTCCTTATCTATATCCAGAGTATCTTTTTTAGCATCTACCTCCTTGATGCATTTGTCCTTAGCCTTCCCTTGAGACAACACCTTCTTATCTTTTAGATCCTTCTTTTGCATTAAAGGCTCATCATCAGAGCGAATGTTCATAACTTTATCAATATTCTTCACTTTATTTCTAGTAATAATCCTACCAGTTTTACCCTTGGTCTTCTTACCTTTATCTTCCTCAAAATCCTCATATGATCTCATCTCCATCTCATAATCCACCTCCTTAATTTTCCTTTTCTTAGTAGACAAGCTCCAAGGTGAAAGGTTTTTCCTCTTCTTTTCACCCATCTCATCTTCTTCCTCCTTTGTATCCTCTTTATAAACATCATCTTGATCACTCCCCTCTATATCACATTCCAAAAAACATTTGTTGATCTAGGGTCTAACCATTTTTTTAGACTTTAGAAGATTCATAATTAGCACCATCAAACCCTCATGGCAAGCATGATCCCCATCATGGTCATTCTAGATGGGTAAAATGGTATTATCTAGCAACTACCTAAGGTAGAAAGGGAAATTTATTCTAACCCTATGCCTAAAGTGATTTACCAATGTAAAGTGGTGCCCATAAATCTTTGTAAAAAAACCATCAAGGGTTAAGTATTCAATCATTAAAAAAATAATAAACCTTTAAGGTCTAGAAATGGAATGAGGGCCAAAATAGGAGTTGTCAATTTTGAGCAACCTATTCCTCTCCTTGGTCAACTCTACAAAATCATCAACAACATGATCAGACACCTTCCTATCCCTATAGAAGTTGATCCCATCCATATCAAGACTAGTGGCTTGAGCTATAATATCCTTCATGATGTCCATTCTCTAGTTTCCCACCAAGATTCTTCCATGTCTCGATAAACTAGTGAATTATAAATGGATCATTACCCTTTAATTTCTCCATGAAACCCAAAAATTGACCCTGTTCTAAAATATCCCAAATTTTAGGATTTTGTTTCCATTCCTTGCAATTTTTGGGCTCAACCCTCTTTCTCTTACCACCCATATTCCTTTAACTGCAAAAATTCCTAACCTTCCCTACAAGCTTAGGCAAAATGGAAATCTTTGTGTCTAAATAACAACAAAATTTTCTCTTTTGTAGAAATACCCACAATCTGTGTTGTAATGAGTGAGTTGTCTCATCAAATATAATCATAACCCACAACTCCTCATTCTAGCACATATCGTAATTATTCCTAAATGTCATTTCCATCATTAATAAAACACTTTTTCCTACTTCCAATATCGTCATACTTTATCAAAGATAGCTTATTAGTAGGGATATTATTACCATAATTCCATGTCATCTTTATATGGTTTTTGCATGCCACATTTGCAACCTAGTCAACCACTTTGTTGGTTTATAATTATAGGTGATAACACATTTCACAAAGGAATTAATCAAATTAATAGCCTTATTTTTCTTATTTTGTTAAGACAATTAATAATATCTAGGGAATCCCCTTCAAGCCAAATTTTCTCCATATTCATGCTCTTGGCATATAATAGACCATAGAGAGTCACACTAGCTTCCACAACATGATTGGTTTTCTCTCCAACAAGAATTTCCATAACACCAAAACTATCACCATTAACATTTTTGATAATAATACCACATCTCACTATCTCTAGGTTGCCCTTAGAGGCCCCATCAAAATTAATCTTATACCATCCCTTTGGTGGACAATCCCACCTAGCCAAAATTCTAAGGCTTCTTTCATTGTGAGAGTAACTGATCCCTTCCAAGTTCCAATTCTTAATCACTTTGGCTTCCCACTCATCATGAGATTCTTGACCTTTCTCACTTATCCTGATATTCTCAATCACCATATGCTTTATCTTATGAAATATCTAATTGGAATTTTTCTCCTTGCCCCTAAAAACCCTATCATTCATTTCCTTCCAAAAACCCCAACATAGATACGGAAGAATGAAATTCCATAAATTAATAATCAAAGTATTATGAGAAGGAGACTTCCAAGCTAAGAAAAACTCTTGAACACTAAGGGGGATAACCCACTCCATATCTAGAAGTCTATAAATCTTCTCCCATAACCTTCTAGTATGAATGGTCAAATAATTAATCGACTCTTCCTCTTCCTTGCAGAGATAACATTTGCTCATAAGACACATACCTTTTTTCATTAAATTGTCAGTAGTAAGGATTTTATCCTACAATAAGATCCAAAAAATATGTTAACTTTAGGTGTCAGTCCTTTAAACTAGGTTTTAGTCCAGTAGGGCTCATGATAGTCTTCAAAAGTATTACCATACAGAGATGAGATAGAAAATAGTTGATTAGGATTAAATTTTCATTTTAGAGAATCCTCCTCATGAACTAAAAAGATAGCATTCAACATTTTGTTAAGGTTATTAAGAGCCTCATCCACTCTGGTAAGATCCACCCATTTATCTTCTTCCCAATAATCAACAACATATGTCCCAAAAATTGTCTTGCATTGAGCCATATCCTCATTCCGCTGCTGGTCAGAACTCAGAGCATGATCAAGAATCCATATGTCATCCCAAAATTGAATAGTCATGCCATTTCCAACCTTCCATCTCACCCCTTTATTGATATTTTTCTTATTTTTTGAGCATGCTTCCAAATGAGAGAACCCCCTTGAGTATCTTGACTACTAAGGAAAAGATTGAAGCTTTGGTTCTCCCTATTATATTTATTATTCCATATGTCTTTCCATTCTCTAGCTTCATTATATAATCTCCAAATAAGCTTAGCAAGTAAAAAATCATTCATGTTATTAATCTTTCTTAATTCTAGCCCTCCTTTTTTGATGGGCATACAAACCTTATTCCAAGCAATCAAAGCCACTCTTTTCTTCTTTTCCATACCAGTCCATAAGAAATTTTTTTGAACTTTTTCAATGGTCAAAGTACGCTTTCTTGGTATCTTGAAAACACTCAAAGCATACAGAGCATACTTTGGATGGTGGATTTTAGAATAATAATCTTACCAACCTGGCTAAGGAGGGATTCTTTCCAACTAGCTAACTTTGAGTGGATTTTTTCAATCAGAGAACTCTTGAAAGACTCAGGAGGGTCAAGACAAAGAGGTAAACCAAGATATGATCCTAGAAGGTTGCCAACCTCACACCCTATAATTATTTTAAATTTTTTTTGTCTATTCACATTAATATTAATGAAATAGATCAAGCTTTTGTTCTAATTAATAATTTGTCATGTAGCCTACTCATAATCCTCAAAAGCCTTTTTAATGTTCCTTGCATTTTTTAATGAATCTTCTTCTATCACAATAAAGTCATCCAAAAATTGCTAATGAGAGCAAGTTAAATCCTTTGAAGAAGGTCTTAACCCCACAAAATCCCCCTTTTGAACCATTTTTTCCATAAATCTACCCAAACACTCAGCCATAAGGATGAATAAAATAGGAGATAATGGATCCCCTTGTCTTAAACCATGAGAAGCCTAGAAGAAAGGAGTCAAGGATCCATTAACAAGAATAGAAAAAGTGGTAGAGGAGACCAACATATGAACCAACTCCAAAAATATTTTATTAAACCCAAAAGCTTCCAGACCACACATTACAAAATCCCAGTTCACCCTATCATAGGCTTAGATAAATCCAACTTTAATAAGAACCCTTCTTTCTTATATTTGGTGAGGGAGTGAATATTTTCATGAATGTAGATTATAGAATCTAGAATATGCCTATCTAGAATGAACCCATTCTATTGTCTCGAGATCATATTAGGTAATAAATTCAAAATCTTGAGAGTAATAACTTTAGAAATGATCTTATAAAAAGAATTACAAAGACTGATGGGTCTAAATTGGTCCATACTATCTACCCCTTCCTTTTTGGGTATCAGAGCCAAAAAAGTACCATTCAACTATTTAAGAAGTTTTCTAAAACCAAAGAGCTCTTTAACTCCATTAATAACATCCTCTTGAATCATATGCCAATAAATTTGGAAGAAGAGGAAGGGGAAAACATCCAGGCTAGAAGCCTTATCTCCATTGAAGGAAAAAATAGCCTTAGTTATTTCATCATTGGAGGAATGACAGTGAGGTTTTTGTTCTGATCTTCAGATATGCTTTTTGGAATACACTTTAGAAACTCCTTTTGTTTTTCCTTATCTAGATTGTGTTCTCTCTTGCAAGCCACTAAAAAATCCCATAGCTTCCCTTTTTATAGCCTCGTCTTCATCAGTGATAACACCATGAACTTTTAATCTAGAAATTTTATTAGTCGTCATATGCTTCAAAGTAGTTAGATAGAAAAACTTAGTATTCTTATCTCTGTCTTAAATAAGATATTTCCTAGACCATTGCCTCTAGTAAATTTCCTTCTTGGTAATAATATCATGCAACTCAATCAATTTCAAATCGTCCTCCTCCCTAGAAACTTTCTCATAACCCTTAGATTGAATGTTGTCCTGAATCTCTTTTTAATTCCTCAAGAATCCTACTTTTACTATCAAAAATATTCCCAAAAGTTTCCTTGTTCCATATTTTGATATTATCTTTAACATTTCTTAGCTTTTTGGAAACTTTGAACATAGTTTTTCCCTTGACTTGAACCCTCCACCAATCCTTAATAAGGTTTTCCAACCTAGGATGCAAGATCCACTTTTTTTCAAAGCAGAAATGATAGTGTTTTTTTACTAGAGATAGGGTCGGCTAGAAGAAAAATGGGGTAATGATCTGAACCCAATATCACATGAGTTGATAAGGAACATTTATAACTTTGAAACCAATCACTACTAATAAGAGCTTTATCGAGCCTAACTTAATTAAGATCCTTACACAACCTTCTATTCGTCCAAGTATAGTCAACACCTTGCAAATCCATGTCATGCAGTAAATGACTATCAATAAATTCCATCAAATCCATTTTGTTGTCCAGTTTTCTCTAACTACCCCCCATCTTCTCATTCTCTTTCATGGGTGTATTGAAATCACCCATAATGACCCAGTCCTCATCTGCAAAGATCTTTCTATGATTAGAAATTTCAATCCAAAGAACTTTCCTTCCCCATTTGGTATTAGGTGCATAAACATTAGTTTGCAGCCATGAAGTATCATCCTCAACATTAGAAGATCTAATATTAATCATATTCTTATTCTGTGATAAAGGTTCCCCATGAATATTTTTATCATTCCATAAAACTGCCATACCCCCTGAGGCCCCATTAGCATCACCCCCGAAGATCTTGCCACTTTTGAACAAAAATAGACTTTCCACTTTATCCTTTAAAGTGGAAAGTCCTTTGACTCTAAGATAGTCCTTTGACTAACATTTTCTATACTCTTGTTGGTCTCTAGGATTCTTTTCCACTAATTAGTAGGTATCCCTAATGGGAGAGGGGTTTGACCAACATCCCTTATTTTGATACTCTTTCCTACTAGGGTAAGGGAATGACTAACATACTCAACTTTGTTACTCCTTAGATCCCCTATTTTGTTACTCTTTCTTGTTGGTGTAAGGGAATGACTAGCATCCCCTAACTTGTTAGTCCTTATTTTTCTATTAAGAAAGAAATTTTCTTTGTTTTTTTTTAAAGTTGATCTCCTCCTTTTTGTTAGATCTAAATTTCTTCTTAGGCTCCACATTTGTGAAATCTTCTCCAATTACTTCTTCCTCTTCCATCAAAGATTTATTAATATCTTCTACATCTGCCCACTTGGGTGAGTTATCCTCTAATGGTCCTTCCCTACGTGGTGAACTCCTAATGTCCTTGGTGTTCTACTAAGAGCATTCAAATAAACTTGATCTTATAATAATTCATTCATGTGCCTCTTGATAATCTGAATCCTTTCTATTATAAATATTCTTACCACAGTCACCCGATATTTCTTTTTCTATTATCTCATTAGCCTCTACCACTTCCATCCTTCTACTCTGACCATCATTATCAGAGTTATCCTTAATCTCTAATTTTTTTATGGGAACGGTTGAATTTTTTTATGGGAATAGTTGAGTCCTTTTCCAAGTTCCCCTTCTCGTTAATTTCACTCAACTGAATAGTCTCTGCCTAAACATAGTTATTAGCCTCTTTTACCCCCTTCTCAACTTGGTTTTGTTCCACAACCTCAACATCCTTGTTTCCTTTTCAAACCCATTCTTTCTTTTTAATCAAAATGCTAACCTTAGTAGGGCATTTCTTCACCCAAGGGCTCGATTTTTTATATTAGAAGTAGGCAAAAGGGATGGATTCATATTCAATCTTTTGCTACCAAACTCCCAATTTAGATTGGAGCGTGATGGAATCTAGCATATCAACCCCTTGAATGACCCTCACATAGATTCTAGCATAAGTTAATCTCCTTCTTGAAACTATCACTAGGTCCATAGATAAGAGTTCTACTAAGGTATTAGCTACTCCTTGGAAAACATCTTCTACCTAAAACTCAAGAGGCACTCCTGGAAGTTTGACCCAGACAAGGGCTTGCACCATCGATTCATTCTGAGAGTTCAGGTTGGGGGACCATTTTTGTAAAATCATTGTATTCTTACCCACAACCCATGGTCCACCTCACAAAATGTCTCTTCTTTCTTCAATATCGAAAAACCAAAAGGATAAGAAACCTTTTTATATTGTAGCAATATCAACCTATCCCTTTAAAGCCCATTTGCTTTTAACAAAGACTCTAATTTGGTCTAGCTCCCGAGAACCTCCACACAAGGGTATGATCCATTCTAGAGATATTCATATCTATGATTTGGTCTAGGATATCCAAGATACATGAGCCTTCCTCAGTAATAGAAACATTCTTGACTGAGGGAAAGGAAGACTTGCCAGTTGGCTTGATGCCAAAAAAATTTGACCATTTTCTAGCAAGAATCTTGATAGTAGCTATAGACCTAGGTTCCCCCCAGATCCTCAGGTGTCCCACCTCCATTAGGTTCCTTTCCAATATATCTTGCATCCACATTATTCTCCCCTTGGCCTCCCTCTCCTATCAAGCTTGGACTAGTCCTGGTCCCGTTCAAATTTTGAATTCCACCTTTCCTGCTCACCACTCCATAATTGTCTACTCCAACTCCCATGGTTCTTGAAATTAGAAAGATAGATATTATTGGCCATAATTTTGGATAATGATATAATAGAGTCTATATATTATGGAAATGCATTCACAAAATTTGATATGTTAGATAGTATATGTTTTGGTTGATAAATGTGAAGACACTTCTATATTGTAGAGCACAAGATAAGAGGTAGAGGTCAGGAATTTTGGCCTAAGGAATTGAATTGCCTTATTAATTAAATTATTTCAAAATGAAGGGATGAAATCTCAGATGTTAACCCTTAATTAAAAAAAAATTGGAAATAAATTTTGGAGTCTTACACATTTTATTTCCAAGGTTGAATGAACAAAATAATTGACACGGTATATAATAAGGACAATTTTTTGATGCAAAGTATGGCATGATATACTATTGTGGCATTGATGTTATGAGAGCTTAATATATGTTACTATGATGATGTTTTAATGGTCAGGTGTAGACTGTTGTTTCCTAAGTAGAGTCAAATGAAATATACACAAAGGACTACTCAGATAATATAGATATCAATATGAATAGTGTAAAAAAGAAGAGGGTAAAAATGGATCTCTAACAATGCGTAAGATATTCACCACTATTCATATATTGTTTTAGAGTTGATATGGAATAAGTAATAGAAATGCTTAAAATTAAACAAGATAAGATACATCCTTGAAATAGCACCAATCTAGAAATACCTATTTTCTAATGCCTATACATAGTTTCTAAAAGATATGCAACTTCTTCCAGACTAGAAATGTTGAGATGGAGAAAACCTAGAAAACTTTTATCCTTCTAAAGGTAGGTCAACCTTACCCTAGTTAGTGGGGCACAATCTTACCCTAGGGCACAATTGTGCCCCAAAAAGTTGACCTTGACCTGTACTACTCTAATAAAAATTATATTCATAGATATCTAAAAATAGGGTTTTTGGGGTGGCTATATAGGGTTTTTCCTTAATCAAACCCCGATTTTGGTGATTGCCACCTCCACGAATAGTTGGATATAATAGAATGTGTGTGTGTGTATTGAATGTGTAATGCCAAGATCTAATCTACTAGATTAAAACCCTGGCATTAATATATATGTATGAGAAAGCAATACATAGACTTGAATAAGATAAGAAATCATACCAAGCCCCCAAGGATAAAGTACTCCTACCAAACTCATAATCCTTAATTGCTACCCCATGATTGTATCTTTGAATGCTTGAATATTGATAATGGCAGATCAAGGAAGATTAGATCTCTCTTGCTCCAAATAGATGTTCACAATGGTATAAAGATGCTTTATATCCACCATAGTTTGATATTATAAATCATTCTCTTGTAATATTGCATCTTCATAGTGTAATCTCTTGATTCTAGTTGTCCTTCTAATTCTCTTCTAGTTGTATCCTAGTTGTAGATAGATGAAAATGAGAGTCTTTATATAGAGGCTTCAAGGTGAGGCTCCTAAAGTAATGTGAGGACCAATAATAAAAATTTCACCTTGAATAATGGTCCAATCACAATAACCAACTAAGGAGGGAAAATAATTAAATGAATCTCGAATTAAACCCCTTTTGTATTTGAACCTGAAAGCCCAACATTGATTGCGGGACCCTCTGGGACCAAAATCTAAAAAGGGGTATCAAATCCCAAAGAAGGTCAAGGATGACCTCGACCCTACCCTAGGTTGAGGTTGACCTAGTCGACCTTGCCCTAGGTCAAGGTCGACCTAGGGGTCAAAACCCAACCAAAGTAGAAAGTAAAAAGTTTGGAGGATACCCGAAAACCTAGAAATGATATCATAATTGAATTGAGTCCCAAGAATAGTCACAAAATCCTACAATGAATATGATTAAGGCTAGGAGGACCTATTCCTAAGTCCTACCCAGAAAATAGAGCAATAGAGGAGGGAAATTAAGAATAATCTTTGAGATCCTAACCCTAATTTCACCTAGAATGAAGGAACCAAGTGTAGAATGCATCCTAAATGCAAATATATCATGATAAATGTACTAAAAGAGGGTGCTAAACCTACCAAGATAGAAATGCTTCCATTTTAAGACAATAAACAATTCTTAGTTTGATAACCACCTTTAATTTGTTCAACAATCAATTGTGAATTTTCATATATTTGCAAGTGCTTGATGTTAAGGGATGAAATTGCTCATTAACCAGCTATAAGAGTTTCATACTCTAAAATTTTATTAGTACAAGGAAATGTTAACTTGTATGATAAAGGAATTGGCTTCTTTGTAGGAGGAATTAAGATAATACTAACTCCAAAACTTGTCATACATTTAGATCCATCAAAATACAATTCCCAAATATCATCCTGTTGAATAGCTAGAATAGTATAATTAGGAAATTCCATAAAAGTAGAACATGTTTCCAAATTAGGACAAGGAGCTTAGCTAAATAATCGGTTAAAGCTTGTCCCTTAATAGACTTCTAAGAAATGAAATTTAGATCAAGTTATGTAAGTAACATCACCCATTTTTCCAAATGACAAAGAGATCAGTTTGTGAGAATAGATGTTTCAAAGGATCAAACTTGACAATCACATTGAGTTCAGCATTTATAAGATAATGCTTAAGTTTTTGACATGCATAAACTATAGCTAGACATTTTCTTTCAAAATCTACGTATGTAAAGTTCGACCAATGTAATACACAAGTCTTTCCTTACCATCATCATCATTTTGAGCTAACAAGGCACTCACAGCCTTTGAATTCGCTAAAGCATACAAATGAAATGGCTTATCAAATTTAGTTGGTTGCAAGATAGGAGGATTTGCAAGGTACTCAAATTCCTTGAAGGTTTTCTTACATTCATCATTCCAAGAAAAAGTAGTATCCTTTCTAAGCAAGAAAGTGAAAGGAATTGTTTGATTAGCTAACTTAGAAACAAAGCAACGAATAGCTTTTATATTTCCTTGTAAACTATGTAGCTGAGAAAAATTCTTAGGAGGAGGAATATTAACAATGGCATTAATCTTTTCATTATGAACATATATGCCTCACTTAGAGATTATAAGTCTTAATAATTTACCAGAGTCCACTCCAAAAATAAACTTCTTGGGATTCAATCTCATGTTGTTGCTTCTAATCCTTTCAAATATTTGTCATAAAATAGTAACATGTTCTTCTCTTTGTATAGACTTTGCTAAGATATTATCCACATAATTTTCAATGATCTTATGGATGTAATCATGAAAAATCAAAGTCGTAGCACATTGATAAGTTGCTCCTACATTCTTTAATCCAAAAGGCATGATGACCCAACAAAATGTTCCCCAAGATGTTATAAATATAGTTTTAAATTGATCTTCAAGAGGAATAAAGATTTGATTATATCCAAAAAAGCCATCCATAAAAGATAACAAATCATGACCCGACGTTGAATCAACAATCATATCAATATTGGGTAATGGGAAATCATCCCTTAAGGATACAAAATTTAAATCTCTAAAATCAGTACACATCCTTATCTTATTTTTTTCTTTTGAAATGAGCACAATGTTTGAAATCCAATCAGATTAATCAATACGATGAATAAATCTAGAATTCAATAATTTTTCAATTTCACTTTTGACTAATAAAGCAATTCATCGATTCATCTTTCAAATTTTCTGCTTCACAGGTTTCATATTTGGTTTTAAAACAATATTATGAGTAGCAATCTTAGAATTGGCATATTTGAATATGTCCAAGCAAAATTGTCCTTAAATTCAAGTAAAAGAGAACTCAATTGATCACGTTCATCCTGATTCAAACATTTTCCAATCTTTATTATCTTCTAAGGATTATTCTCATCCATTTGAATATCAATAGTATTAGTTATTAACAAATCACTTCATATCAAAGAATCCATCCGTAAAGGAACAATATTCTGATTATTATGTTCTCCAAAATAAGTATCCATATTTAAACAATAAGCCTTGCTTCGTTTATGATGGAACTAAGGTAAATCATCATAAACCCCTAAAAAATTCATTAAAGTTTCATCTTTAGGAAAAAAATCCAAAGTAGGTGTTTGATTCATGTCAATAAGCAAATGGTTAACCAATTTCAAATGACCACCACATATATGATTAACATTAAGAAGAAATGTCAATGAATGTTTATATGGATTAAACGCTAATCCATACGTATGATTGTAAATTTCATTATTCAAAGGTACTTGTATACCTTACTCATATTTACCACATCCTTTCCCACTAAATCCTAATTTATTAAGAAAATGATAACTAGAAGCTATTGGAAATAATCAATACTAGATAGGTTACTGAGAGGGGAGGGGTGAATCAGTAACCTCAAAAAATTTAAATCAATTCAGTACTTAATCCATTCATCATCCATTCATCTAATCTACTGTATACATGAGAAAGATAAACATTTATAACACATGAGCACAGAATTTTGGTGACCCAGAAACCTTCCAAATAGAAAGTAAAACTGGGATGGGGATGATACCCACAAAACTTCAATACTACAGTATAAAGTTGGCTTGTTAGGGCTTACATTGATCACTTCTGATGATTTTCCCTATTAAGAGCAATTTGGACTACTAGATCCACCTTGTTAGAGGATTTACAAACATACAATGAAGTATGCACTCTATCGGGAGATTTATATAGAGACTGGTAAGTCTACCTTGTTAAAGGATTTACAAAATTGATTCACCTATTAGGATGAAATAGTGAATCTACTTACAACTTGATTGCTGATTGGATCCTTGAAGTACATATCACCTCTTGTGACTGATGAATCTTTACTGCTCCTTGTAGACCTTGATGGATACTCTGCTCTACTGCTGATTCACATTTACTCTTCTCAAAGCATTACACGTCCATTCCTTGATACACACATATTACAAATGATATAATACATTATATATATACCATTCCAATAATTACAATTGCAAGGTTGGCTAAAACACAAGTGAACAAAATATTACTGAGTCGGCCAAATAGTAGAAAACTCAGGTTCTTCAAGCTGACTTGGTGACCTTCTGATACTTGGCATCCACTACATTACTCAGCATTTTCATGCACTCAGTAGAAGTAGAAGCTCAGTCCATACTAATCACATAATGTAGCTTGGAACTTGATAACCATTGGAGACTCGATAAATATAGTGTCACTCGATAAAAATTGAATCCTTCATTTACCTTGCTTTCACTCAGTAAACACTACACATCCATCACTAGGTAAACACTGGCTTCCATCACACAAACTGATGACTCAGTAGACACTGTGAAGCTCGGTGAACACTATAGGCTTGGTAGACACTGCTGGACTACACACTCACTCGGTAGCTTTAGGAATGCTCAGTGTGAATTGCTAGACTGCACACTCACTCGATAGCTTCAAGAATGCTCGATGTGAACTACTTAAGTGATGAACCTTCAAGGTAACCACTGAATGCTTGGTATACAATGTAGAATGAGTGATGAGCTTGGTAATCATTCAAAATCGAATAAGTGTTATCACTAATGACAAATACAATATAATTTCGACAATCTCCCCCTTTGGCATTAGCGACAAAAAAAAAATACTTATGAGCCAAACTTTGTATACACTAACATACTGGATTTGATTTTTTAAAATTGATCTTTGTAAATCTGTTGTATATACATTTCTTACATGTCTTTACATATCTCCCCCATACATATGGCATGGTATATATATAGCTTATCACTGTACATATATCAATCTATTATATTCTCCCTTATTTTTTCCATTGTCTCTTACTCCCCTTGACTTTTACTATCTCTTACTCCCCCTTTTTTTGCCAATAATGCCAAAGGTAATCATACTTATACAGAGACACCAAAATGTGAGAGAAACTCAAAATGTACCTTAAGAATAAGAGTTAATGTCTTATCCCAGTTCTCTTGTAAAATTTTGCAAATATGAAGTGCAACATGGACTTCTGATGATAGTTCCATCATATGATCTACAACTAAAAAATTGTTATCACGGATCAATATTTTTTAATAAGCAATGTGCTTCTCATTGTGTCCATGATAGGAAGGATCATGTTCTAGATGTCTATTAGTGTAGAATGGATCCTTGCTTCCTCTCTCAATAGTTATGCCTGTATGTCTGACAGGAATCTAACCTTTATGTGATGTGCGGAGCTTGAACTGGGGTCAAGCTGCAACTTTTGAGCACTGGCCTTCAGATCCTCATCAATTTTATTCAATGTTACCTTTATTTCTTTTGTGTAGTTGGTAACATCACATAGCTTGGCAAAAAGGGATGTTACATTTGTAATAGAATTTTCAAGATTAGCCAAAATTGTAGAAAGTTATGTGTGCTTAATGGCTATTTGTTGAGCAATATGCTCAAACACTTTATTGTCAAACTTTTCCTCTGCCTTTTCTATAAGCTTCTCTTGGCCAGAAGTGTCCTCATTGAACTTATGTATGGCCTCTTCTAATTGTAACAAAATGTGTTGAGATGAATCCACATCAACACATATTGCCTCAGTAATTATATTTTTAGTACTTTCAATTATAGTGAATTCTCTAACTCTCTCATCTCTAAGTTGTTTCTACCTTGCTCTTTGCTCTAAAAGTTGACTGACCAGTCTCATTTCATCAACTATGGTAGTATCTAGATCTATCTTAGGTATAATAATTTCCTTGTCCAAGTCTATATCCTCATCAAGTGCCTTTCCAGTAAGAAGAAGTTTTAGTGGAGTCTTTCATTTTACTTCAGTGCTTACTTCCATGGATTTAGAAACAGAAACAATAGTTGATGAAGTTGGACTAGCAAAAAAAAACTTGAATTGATCCAACTGGAGGGAAACTGAAAGAAGTGCTAATTGTATCCAAAAATGATGTGCTTCCCAAAAATGAAGTATCAATAAGTAATGTACCAACTGGAATATTTACAACTGAAGAACTAACTGGCACAAAAATTGATGTAGTTGAAGCTATGGATGACAAAACTATAGAGAAAATTGGCAAACTTACTGTACATGTTGCAGTAGATGACTCAGGAGCTAATGAAGAGGGTTGTAGCTCGGTAGATGAAGTTCTTGACACTTTCATTGAAGATACTTGTAGCTGGGAGGTGGCAGGTGATGATTGAGCTATTGATGTGGCAGTTGTGCTCACGGTCTCACTTGTAGAAGTTGTCTCCATAGTAGATGTAATAGTCTTTAGTGGAGAGTGAGGAAGGAATGCAATAACTTCTGCTGTAATTTTTACTAGATCTTCTTCATCCTTGTCTTCCTCTTCATCTTCATCATCATCCTTTAGTGTTTGATAGTCCTTAACATCAAAAGTGACACATGGAGCATTATCTTCTTCATCATTGTCACTGTTATCATCATCATCTTTGATTTCTATAGGATTATTACTCGGCTAATGTAGATGATAGATGTTCTTCCACATTTTTGTAGCATCCTTAACTATATGCTCAATATCTTTTATCAAAATTAAACAAGTATGAAACCTAATTATCATCTTGTCTTCATTCTTCTTCATTGCTTCCTTTACCTCTGCATTGGCAAGGCTCGGTAGCAACTGTCTCAAATATTGTTCATATATATCCTTTGTAGTTTGCATAGTTGATTCCCATCTGGGCTATAATCTTGCTAGTAACTCATTAGAAATTTGAGAGGCAATTTGATCAAGGGAATATTTCCATTTTCCCATCTTAGAGAGTACTAGCTTCTCAATTTGCATTTTCTTAGCATCTGTTCTAGTTTCATATTTTAAAGCCTTGAAGTTTGAGATACTTGTACCTTCTTCCATTTGTTTCAATCTTTCTTAGAAGGTGAGAGGGGGCTTACTGAATACAACTTTAGTGCCTCCTTTCTTCTTTGATCTTCTGGTAAACACAGCTGTGGAGGCTTTGGGTGGCTTGGTAATGATTACCTCGCCCTTCTTTTTGACTGGCTCTACCTCTTTCTTAAATTCATCTTCATCTTTTGATTCCTACTCCTCTTCTTTGTCTTCACCTTGTCCCTCAGTAATCATTAAGGGCTCGATAGCAATTTTTAACTTAGCAACCTTTCTCTTGCCTTTATTAATTGCTTGAGGAAGTTTGATTTTAAGCTCAATTCTGGCCTTTGCCTCATCATAAGTTCCAAAAATTGTTTGCTTGGGATCTACTAGCTCATTCACTAGTGCTTCAATAATATCCCTGGTTTCATCAATATTGACCTCATAAGGAAGAGGTTTCACCCATGCAACTATGGGCCTGACTACCTGAATGTATACTTTATCACAATCAACCATAAAGCATACATCATCTTTGTAGTCTTCAACCAATTTTGGTGGAATTAAAAACCTATTATTCATCCTTTCCTTGAAATCTTCAAAATAATTATCCATGATGCTATCAAAGTTTACACCCATTTCTGCTACAAACTCATTTATCTGATATAGAATAGGAATAGCTTTTCTCCACACAATAGTTCCTTTGGATGGAAATAATTTTTTTACATAGAAGAAAAGACATGTCAATGAAGAACCAAATTTGCAAGGGTTGTTCTTTGAAGTCCTAATGTTATCCATATTCTTGTTCAGTTGTATTAACAATAATTCTGACAAATCAAATTCCATATTTTTCTTCACAACCTTGAATGCCAAATCCATGGCCTCACAAGGCACACTATTCAAATGAATAGAGCTATAAATCTTGTGAGCAATGATGTGAATGCCAAACCTTAATTCAATGTCAAAAATAGTGCTAACCTTCAAACCTCTACTGTCCCATTCAGCTAGGGTTTTCTTCTAAAGTTCATCCCGACCTAGGGTTTTGGTAGTTTTTGCTTTACTTAGCATGGGGAGACTAGTAATCTTATGAATCATCTTCTTGGTGATTAATACTAGCTGCTTTAACCATAGTTGACCATTGTGCACATGACTAAGGATGTACCTAATCCACTTAATCTGGAAACTTCTTGGCATATGCGAGATATGGGTTAATCTTGTGGTCTCTAGATGCTTATGCTTGGGTTTCAAAGAGCCATCAACATACATTTCTCCTAGGGCATTGTCCATATCTAGGTTTCTAATCTCTTGAATAGAACATTTGAAATGTGTACAAATATCATTGATAAAGAGTACCTTAGGTGAAATTTGCGATTGAGCTCCATTGGGGTCGAGTGACTCTGCAATTGCTGGAACTAGCTTGAAATTTGGCGCTTTCCACTCCACATCCTTAACTAGCATTTATAAACCTCTTTTTGCCTAGCTATCACTGCTGCTCTCGAATACCATTGATGCTCGGTAAAAGATAGAAATCTTTCGAATAAATCCTTCGCTCTAAAATTGCTTGAAATAGCCTAGATGCACCTAAAATCACTTAGCTCTGAGAATTTTGAAAATGTGGTGAGAAATAAAATTGAATTCTGCCTTTTTGATGAAAATTCTACCATTAATGCTTGGTATGAAAGTTGTTGTGATGACATAGTTCTTGACAGGCTGTCATTCACTCACTTGCTCGCTAGAAACTTGTGACTCGATGATCGAACAAAACTTTTTTTACTCCCGATCTAGCTCTGTTCAGCCTGTGACTGACCTTGCTCAGTATGACCTAATTTCTTGTGACCCTTTGTATTTGAAATACTGATTGGATCTTTTGCTTTCTTTCATTTGGAACTACTCTAGATATTACTTGATGATACAGTTCCAGATCCTCCTTCATGAACCTAATTGGAAATGGTGGAATCACCCACTTCTTGAGTGATGTGGCCATCATTTGAACTATTCTGCTCAATAGATTTAGGAATCCACTATTGTCTCATCTATTTTTGAATGTTATTAGCTTTAGCTTTCTTTTTATCTTCAATTCTTCCTATATTCATGCAATTCTTGGCTATATAACCAATTTCAATGCACGTATAATATCTTACTATTGTATCTCTTTTTCTCGAGTGATGCCTTGAGCAGTCTTTGCCAATGTGTCCATATTCTCCACAATAATGACATATGCACCATGTATTGTAATCCCATCCAAATATTGACTTAACAAGTTGTTCAGCTAGATTGAATGATTTTGATCTGCATTGGAATGCCTTGTGACCATGCTTCTTGCATTTGTGACATTTACCTTCAAATTTTGGTTTTTCCTTGCATTCATTAGCTTTGTGACCATGTTGATTGCAGTTGTAGCATTTTCAATTGAATTTTGCTTTTCCATTATTCCAACATTTTTTTGATGTATGACCTAACTTACCATAGTGATTGCAAGTAGGTCTTTGATTCCTTTGAGCACCTTGTTTGGAAGATTCACCTTCTTCATTATATCCAAGTCCTGGTTTACCTTTTTGTCTATGAAGATTCTGCTCATTTTGTTGATTTAATTGATTCATATCTTCTTGAGACTTCATCATTATCTCATTGATTTTCTTTTCAGCATTTAGGTCACTCTTTAATTTCTCAGCAATTTACTTTTCACATCTTAGTTCTCTATGTATTCTTTCATTAACTTCCCTTTCACTATTTAGATCACTTCTTATTCTTTCATTCTATGCTTTGAGAATCTTGATTTCTTCATTTGCTTCAAAGATTTGATTTATGAGTTCTTCATGCTGATTGGATTGATTGTTTCTTGCCTCCAAGTCTTCATTTTCCTTGTTTCTTTGTTCCAAAACTTCACATAGCCTGATTGATTGAATTTCTTGTTCTCTTTTAAGTTTTCTTACTTCTTCCTGCAGAGAGCCATTCTTTGCTAGGAGTTCCTTGATTGCCTCATCAGCTTCATTTGAGCTACTTGATGGTAAAAGATCTTCAATCTTTTCTTCAACATACTGATGGTCATTCATTTGTCTTGCAAGTTCCTTCCTTCTCTTCAGGGATTGAGAAAGATGCTCCTTTGCTTCTTTGATTTGAGTCGTGGCCATTTCCAGATCTAGCTTTTCATTTTCAATTGCTTTGTCAAGTCTAAATATCTCGATTTGTCCTTTAGATCTTCGCTCAAGCTGTCAAACTTTATCCTGAGAATCGCAATGCTCTCATACCAATTGTTGGAAATAATCAAGACTAGCTAAGTTACTGAGAGGGGAGGGGTGAATCAGTAACCTCAAAAACTTTAAATCAATTCAATACTTAATCCATTCATCATTCATTCATCTAATCTATTGTATGCATGAGAAAGATAAACATTTATGACACATGAACATAGAATTTTGGTGACCCAAAAACCTTCCAAGTAGAAAGTAAAACTAGGGTGGGGATGATACCCACAAAACTTTAATACTGCAGTATAAAGTTGGCCTATTAGGGCTTACATTGATCGCTTCTGATGATCTACCCTGTTAAGAGCAATTTGGACTGCTAGATCCACCTTGTTAGAGGATTTACAAACATACAATGAAGTATGCACTCTGTTAGGAGATTTATATAAAAACGGTTAAATCTACCTTGTTAAAGGATTTACAAAACTAATTCACCTGTTAGGATGAAATAGTGGATCTACTTACAACTTGATTGCTAATTGGATCCTTGAAGTATAGATCACCTCTTGTGACTGATGAATCTTTACTGCTCCTTGTAGACCTTGATAAATATGGTGCTCTGCTACTGATTTGCATTTACTCTTCTCAAAGCATTACATGTCCATTCCTTGATACACACATATTGCAAATGATATAATACATTTTATATAGATATATATATATATATATATATACACCATTCCAATAATTGCAATTGCAAGGTCGGCTGAAACACAAGTGAACAAAATATTACTAAGTCAGCCAAATAGTAGAAAACATGGGTTTTCCAAGCTGACTTGGTGACTTTCTGATACTTAGCATCCACTGCATTACTCGGCATCATCATGCACTCGATAGAAGTAGAAGATCGATCCATACTAATCACACAACGTAGCTTGGAACTCAGTAACCATTGCAGACTCAATAGATATAGTGTCACTCGATAAAAATTGAATCCTTTGTTTACCTTGTTTTCACTCGGTAAACACTACACATCCATCACTAGGTAAACACTGGCTTCCATCACACAAACTAATGACTGGGTAGACACTATGAAGCTCGGTGAACACTGTAGGCTCGGTAGACACTGCTGGACTGCACACTCACTCGGTAGCTTCAAGAATGCTTGGTGTGAACTACTTAAGTGATGAACCTACAAGGTAACCACTAAATGCTCAGAATACACGGTAGACTAAGTGATGAGCTCAATAATCATTCAGAATCGAATAAGTGTTGTCACTAATGATAAATACAATATAATGCCAATAGAAGCATACCAATCAGCCATTTCAAATGGAGTCCAAGGAGTAGGATACGTCACAATATCATAACAATCTAGTTTTATCATTTCAATCATTTCATTAATCGAAGTAGCAACAAAATTACTTTTTAATTCCTCAGAAAGTAGAGAAGAAATGTAGTGCCTCTCGTGTTTGTAGTCTATTCCTTGTCTATTTTTTATACAAGAGATACTTGATACTCTTATTATATGTACCTTGAGATGACCTGAGGGTCGGATGTTATACTTTGATTCAGTATCATAGATGCTATACTACTATCTTGTTTAGTTTATCATATTTGCATGTTGATGCCATTTTGAGATGATATTAGGTCTATGATGATATCTAATTATTTGGTATTTGGATATATTTTTTGATTATGTTATGTGATGGATTTTATGCTATGGTGATTTACTTCATTCTTGATTCAGTATGCTATATGCAAATGTGAGCGATGTAAAAGGATTAATTAGGTATTTAATGCATTATTGCTTAAGGCTATGATATTATATGCAATTGCACTTGATCATGTGTTTTAGTGTGTAGGATTTATATCCCTAGCTTTGGCCTATGGAGTTAGTGATTCAATTATTCATTTTACCAATGTCATCCCTATAAAGTCAACGTATCTTATTTTTATGTTTAATTAAACCTATTTAGGCAGACAATGGGCACTTTTTGGTTTGACCTAAACCTTTTTGGGAAGTGTTTTAGATACCTTCTTAGGTGCTCTTCAATCCTTTAGCATTGCATTTTGAATTTAGAATGTTTGGATTCAAATTCAGTTGTGCATCTTCCATAGTCAGTCATTTTGGTCAATAGTGGCATTTGAAGATTTGTTGGTGTTAGGATGTTTGGTTAGTTTTTTGTTGTGATCTTTGTGATCGTCATATGTTGTATGTCATGTGCATCCATACTTGTTTAAAAATATATATCTTTTCTTATATCTTTTCTTATCCCAAGGATCTCTAGGCGGGGCATTATATAGGAGGTGACATGAGGTATCAGTGTTGTCATTGGGAGCATATTTGTGAGGTTGTATCTTGGGGGCTTTATTTAGTGACACTTGGTATCAGGAGGTGAGGGCAGAGATTGAGTCTAGATGTACCCTTGAGCGGAGGTTTTCAGGATATTTGCTTGAGTCCAATGGACTACTAGGACACCTAGGGCATATCTATGTACCCATGTTGGGTGATCTTTGTACCTTAGTTTTGTCAAAAGCACATCATGCACTATATTCTATGCATCCTAGTGTCAAGAAGATGCATGCTAATCTTAAACAACTATACTTCTAGGTAGGGATGAGATGCGATGTTGCTAACTTTGTTGCTAGATGTCTTGAGTGCCAGAGAGTGAAGGCAAAGCATCAACATCTGGCAGGTCTTTTGCAACCGCATACCATTCCAAAGTGGAAATGGGATACAATATCCATTGATTTTATTATAGGGTTTCCTATGTCATCATGGAGACATGATTGTATCATGGTGATAGTTCATAAGTTGTCCAAGGTAACACATTTTTCACCCATGAGAGCATCCTACACAACTTCTTATGTAGCACATGTTTTCTTAGAGGATTTTTTTTTTTGCATGGGATTCCTTGTTGAATTATTTGGGATAGAGATCTAGTGTTTACTTCTGCACTGTGGACATCTCTCCAGCATGCTTTGGGTGCACAGCTTAATTTAGTTTGGCTTATCACCCAGAAATCGATGGTCAAATTGAGAGAGTGAATCAAGTTCTAGAGGATGTGTTTCACATATATGTGATGGATAGGAAAGTGAAGTGGGAAGATTATTTATACCTTGTTGAGTTTGTATACAATAATGGGTATCATAGTTTTCTTGGCATGTCACCTTTTCAGGCCTTGTACAATAGACCGTACCATACCCCTTTGAGTTGGGATTATTTAGAGGACCGAATTCTTTTGGGTCCAAAGATGCTTCAAGATATGGAAAAATAAGTTTTTCACATTAGAGAGCATTTGGTTATGACTCAAGATAGGAAGAAGAAGTATGTAGATGCCCATAGGTTGAATCATCACTTTTATGTTGGTGACAGGGTGTTTTTGAGAATGCAGTCGAGGAAGAGCCCCATCTGTTATGGGAAAGGCTCTAAGTTTGCACCACATTTTTTTGGACCATTTGAGATCCTTGAGAGGATTGTTCCTATTTCTTATTGACTAGTGTTGCCACCTAGCCTATTGTGCATCCACAATGTCTTTCATGTTTGTTTTTTGATGCAGTATATTCTAGATGTGACCCATGTTCTTGATTGGGATGCTTTGTAGGTAGCACATGGGTAGCTTACTTTGGAGCCCATTCATATCCTACAATAATAGAGGCTAACCTTATGAGGTAGGGACATCGAGTAGGTAAGGGTCCAATGGGACCCAAGCGATGAGACATCTATGACTTGGGAAGATGCTACACGAATGAGGGGATTGTACCCCTATCTATTTGTCGACTTCCAAGAGTAAGCCTATACTAGTGGGGAAGATGTAGTGCCTCTCATGTTTGTAGTATGTAACTTGTCTATTTTTTATTCAAGAGATACTTGATACTCTTATTATATGTACCTTGAGATGACCTAAGGGTTAGATGTTATACTTTAATTTAGTATCATAGATGTTATACTGCTATGTTGTTCAGTTTATCATATTTGCATGTTGATGCCATTTTCAGATGACAATAGGTCTATGATGATATCTGATTATCAAGTATTTGGACATATTTTTTCATTATGTTATGTGATGGATTTTATGCTATGGTGATTTACTTCATTCTTACTTGAGTATGCTATATGTGAACGTGAGCAATGTAAATGGATTAATTAGGTATTTAATGCATTATTGTTTCGGCCATGATATTGAATGCAATTGCACTTGATCATGTGTTTTAGTGTGTAGGATTTATATCCTTGGCAGTGGCTTATAAAGTTATTGATTTAGCTATTCATTTCACCAATGTCATCCCTTTATGATCACCGTATCTTATTTTTATGTTTAATTAAACTTGTTCAAGTGGAGAGTGGACACTTTTTGATTTGACCTAAACTTTTTGAGAATTTTTTTGGATACCCTCTTAGGTGCTCTTCAATCCTTTGACATTACATTTTGAATTTGAAATGTTTAGATTTGAATTCAGTTGTGCATCTTCCATAGTCAGTCGTTTGGTCAGTAGTGCCATTTGGAGATCTATTAGTGTTGAGATGTTTGGTTAGTCTTCTATTGCAATCTTTGTGACCCTCGTATGTTGTATGTTGTGTGCATCCATACTTGTTTATAAAAAATTATCTTGGCTTATATTTATCCTTATTCTAAGGATTTCTGAGCAAGGCATTACAAGAAAGTAAAACTTGTTTCTCAAATTCACTTTGTTGCTTCATGAATTCCAAATCAAAGACCTTATATTCTCCAATGAAATTAGGATTGAAATCTAACATCCCCTAATCTTCCTTAGTGAAAGAAGAAGATGAAGCTTCTGGCTATTGAATCTCAAGTTTTTTTTCAATCTCTTTACTTTGTTGAAGAGGCTCAGAGATTTTAGCATATTTTGCATTTAGGAAAGGATTTGAGGCATCATTTGCATGTAATGTATACATTAAGTTGTTATTAATAAATTGAACCTTGCAATGAAGAGTAAACGGAACCACATGAATAGTATATAACCAAGGTCTTCCTAACAAAATATTATAATTGAGTGGTCTAGGAATAACATGAATAGGCATATTTAGGATGACCAAACCTACGCTAATAGGTAGAATAATAATGCCCAAAGTTTACTTCACAATCTTATCAAAGCCACATATAGGGACATTATCAAGTTGAATAGTTGTAAGATCACCCTTGATCACTTTAAGCATCTCCATGCTACAAACATTAAGCCCATATCCATTATCAATTAATGTTCTTCAAATTGTACTCTGATTAATAGAAACAACAACCGTAAGAGCATCATATTGATTATGCACCTCAAGAGAAGGTAAATCATTATTAGAAAATGAAATAAGAGGTATAGAAGGCATAACATGCATGCAATCCAAAATAGAATGAATGATGTCTTGATTAGGAGGTGAAGTAGGAGAGTAGATAAAGGTTTTTGCAATGCCTCATATGTCGAAGAAGTTTGAAGTAACTCCCATAAAGATATCTTAGCATGAGTAGCACGTAATTGATCAACTAAGCTATACTCCTTAAAGGTAGAAGAAAACTTAGGAGCTTTAGGAAGAATAGGAAAATAAACCAAAATAGTAGGCTAAGGTTTATTTCGTGTATGATAAGCATGTGAAACAGAATCAGTGTTATCAAAGAAATCTTAAGGATCTCTACATCTACCCCTAATTGTTAGTTGAGGACATCCTTTTACTATCATCAAAGGTGTAGGATATTGTTAGATACAATTGACTAATTGTGTGTTGTCTTTGATGTCACACAAATGTCATATCTATTGTCATGCAGTGTCTACTGAGCTCACTCAGGTGTCGAAGGAGATTATGATAGAAAGAAGTGTTAATAGAGTTCTCATGGTTAATGAAGGAAAGTTGGTCAAAGCTAGTATTAATCGAGTTCACTCGATTGCTAAAGGATTTGTGCAAAGTTCACAGTGTTAACCAAGCTTCTGTTGGTTAATACATGAAATCATTTTAGAACCAATTTTTACCAAGCTAGGTTGACTATCGAAGGATTTTCTTGATATAGGATATGAATTTTAATAATTTCAAGTATTGATTCTAGTCGACTATGGTAATGATTATTGTTCATTGTAATTTGCATTGAACTAACTTGAAAATTTGAATGATATAAATATAAGGTCAAGTTGTGATTTTCAGTAGTATGCAAGTGTATTGATTGATTGAGTAGGAAAGTGTGTGAGCAAACTTGAAGATGGTTAGATATCCTTATGGAGTAGCAAAGTAATATTCAATCAGGCAGGATCTACTATGAAGTAGAATAGAGATCTGTAATCAGCAATTTAGTTGCATCACAATTAGGTCATTTCATTGTCACTTTCTTACCATTGTAGTAGTGATCCAAAATCTCTTAACATAGTTGGTTTAACAGCCAGTTGTAAATCCTCTAACAGGGTGACAGTTCCATTGAATTTTTTTAAAGACCTCTTAAAAGGCCACTCCTAACAGGGTGATCAAATCCTCTAACAAGGTCATGCCTAATAGTGTGTCGTGTAACCTTTAACCAAGTTGGCTCCCAATAGAGCTCACTTCATAAGAGTTAAAAATACTAACTAGTTGCATTGGTGGTTTTTCCTATATTGGGTTTCCACATTAAATTTGGTGTCTCTTGTGTTCATTTCTTTTCTCTCATGTTTGAAAATTATTACTATTGATGTTAGATCTACTAAAGTAAAACACACTCTGCATTTACCAAGTTACAGCATTTTTAGTATGTTTACCGACTAATAACAGCAATTAGTTTTGTCAGACATCTAAAGGATCTATGGATATATCTTGTGGTAATTGATTCAGCACCCCCCCCCCCCCCCCCCCTCCTTAGTTACTCCATCTATATTTCCAACAATTGGTATCAAAGCTTTTGGTTCTTGTAGGAAAGGTTTCAAGGACCTAAGCTAAAGATCAAGATGTCTTACAAGAGAGAAATTCCAAACCTTAATAGACACAACTTTTCAGCATGGCAGGGACTTATGAGACTTCATCTAGCTTCCATTAGTGATTCAGGCTTGAAATACCTTGATGAAGAATACAAAACTCCTACTGGTACATTATTTGTTGGAGATATTGTTGAGAAAAAGAATCATAACACCATGATGATAGATATTGCATCTACTCTTAGCTATGATGAATTTGATGAGATCAAGGATTGCAAAACCGCTTTTGATATTTGGAACAAGCTAAAGCACATCTATGGTGGTGATAACAATGTGAGGAGAAGCAAAGCAAAAAGCCTTAGAGGAAAATTTGATCATATGAGAATAAGAGAAGATGAAAATATTACCAAATATGTGGAAAAAGTCAAAGCCAGTGTCAATGCAAGCAAAGCATCTGGAGGAGAAATCAAAGAAGAAACTGTTGTAAGTAAAATTCCTAGAACATTACTTCCTATCTATGCAATTAGAATATCTACTATTCAAGAAAGGAGGTGTGAGACAAGTCATAAGATAACTTTGGATACCTTAGTAGGAAGATTGATAGCTTTTGAGCTAGACAACTTTGACAATTATGTTCTAGCTTCCAAAAATGTTGAGTTTGCTTTTGAGGCCAAACTTTCACTCAAAGAAAAAGGAAAGAAGATAAAATAAAATCAGTTATATAGTGAAGAGGAAACCGAGGAAAGCTCAAATAGTGATCTTGAAGTTGTTGAAGCTTTGCATGCAAAGAAATATTCTAGAAGCAGAGGAAAATACAAAGGTAAAATTCTCGTAATCTATTTTTCATGTGAAGAAGTTGGTCATATTGCTGCCAGATGCCCAAACAAAGATAAGGATGAAAAGAAGAGTCACAAGTACAAAGACAAAAATGATTTCAAAGGTCATAAATCACACGAGGAAAAAGGTAAGAAAACTTGTTTTATGGCTAAGGATTCTGATAATAGTGAAGATGAAATAGTTTACATTGCTATAAAAGATGAATCTGATGATGAAGGAGAGAAGATGGCACTTATCTCTCATGTTAGAAAAAATGATACATGGATCATAGATAGTGAATGTTCACATCATATGACTAGAGATAAAACAAAGTTTGAACATTTTGAACATTATGATGGAGGAAATGTAAGATTTGGAAACAATGAACCTTGTTGCATAAAAGGAAAGGGTCGTATTTCATTAACCAAAGAACTTGTATGTGACAATTTTTATTGAGTTGAAGGACTAAAACATAATCTACTAAGTGTGGCATAGCTAATCAACATTCAAGGTAGAATTTATGCATGGACAAGCAAGACTGTTGGATGATGAAGAAAAACTGATTGGATCAGGCAAACAAACAAAAGGTAACCTATTTTATCTTGATCTTGGTGATTGCCCATCTTTTATTGCTCAAGTTGAAGAAAGTTAGTTATGGCATAGAAGGTTATGTCATGTAAATTTTGATAACATGGTGAAAATAAGAAAATTTAGGAAAGTAAGAGGTATTCCTAGTTTCAAGAAACCAGATGTTGATTTATGCAAGAACTATCAAATTGGCAAAATGGGAAAGACTAGTTTTAAAAGAAAAAACAATCAATCTGAAGATATCTTGGAAATTGTGTGTACTAATTTGTGTGGACCTATTGGAGTAGAAATCTATAGTGGAGAAAATTTATTTATTCTTTTTGTTGATGACTACTCTAGAATGATGATTGTTATGTATTTAAGAGAGAAGTCAGAAGCATTTGAAAAATTCAAATGGTATTTGGAAAGAGTAGAGAAAGAAACAGGGAAAAGATTGAAATGCTTAAGATTAGATAGAGGTGGTGAATTCATCTTGTTAGTATTCAATATGGTCATAATTTTAAAGCTTTTAGTTTTAGATGTTGAAGCTCTTTGAACCACTTCAAACTGAAGTTCGAAGTAGTTCAAAGTAGTTCAAAGTGGTTCCATTGTTCAGTTGACTCGGGTTGCAGGTTCAATGCAAGCTAAGTTCAGACCCTGGGTTCAAAATGTAGATTCATTAATTCAGAAAAGTTCAAGGCTTGGCCCCAGTCCATGATTCAAGATGCAGGGATAGAACATTCAGAGGTCATAGTTTGGAGATGCCCCTCAACCCAAAAGTGAAATGCCATCATAGAAAACCTTCAAGGTTCTTTTTAGTGGTTCAAGGTATTTCAAAATTTAGATTGGTTAGAAAGTTCAGAATTCTATCCCAATGCATTCACTAGGTTTAGTTTGTTAGTTCCATGACTTCAAGAAAGTGTAGAGGTGCAGATTAAGATGAAGTTCAAGTGCGGTGGTTCAAAGTGTTTCAGAAGTTCAAGGTGGCTCATTGGTTCAATTTGCAGATTCAGATCCTGGCTTGAATTGTCAAGTTCAACCTTTCAGTATAGAAGTTCAAAGTGTAATAATTCAAATGCCCAACACCATAAAAGTGGCTCTCAATTGGAAGACATGCAATTGAAGTCATCAGCCAGTTTCTATTTTTAGTGCCGTGTGTATGGTTTTCCACTCTATCATATATGAACCATTTCTTGATCTGGTTGGAGAAGAATGTTTGTGAAGAAAAGAACAAACTCTCAGAATCTGATTTTAGGCATAAAGAAGAAAGTGGAATACACATAGAAATCATTGGAAAGGTGTGTTACTCACTTTCAACCACTCAACATGTACCAAATACTATCAAGCTTGAAAAGGGAAATCTAGATTGCATTCTTCTTAAATAGACATTGTGGCAAAACTGATTTGAATGTGGCACCATAAACAGATAAGAGACGATCAGATTTCGAATGTAAGTGAGTAGCATAAAAACCATATGGATCTAAAGGCAGTGAACTTTTCAAATGGAGTATCCATTGACATTCTAGCTCCATTTAATCAATGAGCTTACATTAGAATTCATCCATCTTAAAGTGAAATAAACATATACAAATAGAAGGAATCCTGGATTCTCTGATGGCAGAAAAATAGTCATATGTCGGGGGTCATATCTCACAATTCAACCATTGGATTGAGCTCAATTTTGGATATATGTTTGAAATCCTAGTTCTCTACCTTTTGATTGGAGCTATTTCAAAAATGTGTTCAGAATCATGAGATATACATCACTGTTTGCACCTCTATTAGCTCAGCAATAACAATTATAGAATGCAGACAACCAAATTGGGTCTCGATTTAGGGGCCATAACTCTCAACTCCACCATTGGATCCTCATGAACTTGAGATATGTCATAATAATCCTAGTTTTCTAACTTCTTACTGAAGTGATCATTAAAATATTTTTGGGTTGATGAGAAACACGTGTCTTTCTGCACCTCTATCAGATCAACACTCTGTCACCAGCAACTGCCACCTGTCAACATGCATGTATTATAGGGGTCCATGAGTGATGAACGTTTGATGGAATGCAAGTTGAAAAATTTGAAGCATCATTGATATACTTGATCAAATATGTCCCATGTATTTCCGAAATTGAGAATGATGATTCATCACTCATTTTAAACCTTGACATGTCATTTGTGTAAAGAAACATTTACACATCTTTTAAATGGCATATGAATCTAAATTACTCATGACTTTGAAATTTATGGAGTATTATAAACCCAATATGAAAGATGAAGAGTTAGGGGGTCTCTTGGATTCTACTAAGACATCATGCGGCATTGAAAAGGCAATACCAAGAATCAGTTATTCAAAACTGTTGGGAAACTAAAAGGCAAAGGAAGGCTTATTTATTGAAGATTACAAGATCAGCAAAGGGTTCCATTCTTCCTACTTTTGACTGTTGACTTTGTGCTCCAGAAGGGAAGGAGATTCTACAAAACTATTCTATTTTTCTTGAGAGGTTGTGAGAGGCAGAGCATGGGCTTTTTCCTTCTTTTCTTTTTCAGAACTGTGTGCCTGAGATAGAAATAGGATTTTGATGGTTGATGTAATATTGTGAAAGGAGTTTCTGTCTTTCTTGAAATAGCAGTTTGGTTGTAATGTGCACAAGATATTTTGTGATCTTTTGCTGTTAGGGAAGGGAGACTGAGGGTTAAGTATATCAGAACTTTGATTATGGTGTATTTTCCTTCCATTGATTATGAACTTTGTGTCATTTTCAGTTTTCTGTGAATTACATTTCAATATCGTTGTTTTTTTGTTACATCATCAGTTCAAACATCTTTAAAGGCTCTGAGTTTTATTTCTCTCAAGAGAATGGAAGATATATTTTATTTCATTACATGATGCAATGTTCAGCAAATGAACTTTGTGTCACTTGCTGTTCTTTGCTTTCTTTCTATGCAGTAATATAAGTTTATGCATCTACGTTGTATGTACGGGTAGATGTTTGATATCCTTTTATGCTTTCTGGTAAAAGCATTCACATCTGATTCATTGAATATTTCATATGGGGAGCTATACCCAGTAAAATTTAGAGGAACGTTATCAACCCCGTGATAACCTATCCAACTTTTGGTGTTAGCTTGTCCTTCCACTTGGGCATTCAAGGTCGGATTTACATGTATTTCCTCAAGGGACAATTTGTTCACTAGCACATCTCTAATGAATTCAACAACTTTAGCATTGAAAGAGGAATCAAAAGATAGGTATCAGCCCCTAGAACTCCCAAGTAGAATGGAATAGCTAAAAGGAGAAATAGATCCATCATGGATTGTGCAAGGACTTTGATGATTGGAAAAAACATTGCTATCAAATACTGAAAGGAAGCTATCAGCATTGTAGTCCATACTTTGAACCAAGTTCAGTTGAAGAAGGATTTAGACAAGACTCCCTATGAACTATGGTATGGCTACAAACCCAATGTAAGTTACCTAAAAGTATTTGGAAGTAAATATTATATCTTGAAAGATTATAGAAAAGGAAAGTTTGATGTAAAAAGTGATGAAGGTATATTTCTAGGATACTCCACCAAAAGCAAGGCATATAAATGTTTAAATTTGTCTACTCACAAAATCATAGAAAGTGCATATGCGAGAATTGATGAGTTTGCAAAAAAGGCTAAAGAAGAAAGCAACAAAGAACCAAAAGACTATAGAAGGTTTGTCTACTATGAATCTAACACTTTTCTAGGTATATTTGATAATAAGGAGACTACATCTACGAAGCCCAGTACAGTTATCGAGTCACAAATAGTTTAGACCAAGTTGCAGGAATCCAAGTTACAGTCTGAAGCTACCAAGCCAATGCTTACTGAGTCTGAAGGACCCGAGCCACAAATAGAACAACCCGAGTCTCAAGTTGAAATTCAAGAGGAAGACAATGCAATTCATTCAAAAGGAAAGGAACCTGTATTAGCCAAGTATGTCAGAAGGCATCATACACCTGATCAGATTATTGGAGATAAAATAGAAGGTACTATGACAAGAAGCAAGCTAAAAGGCACATGTTTACTTGCTAAATTTGAACCTAGAAGTGTTAAAGATGCATTGGAAAATGAAAGTTGGATTGAGGCTATGAATGAAGAAATTGAACAAATAGAGAAGATCAAAACTTGGACTCTTGTACCTAGGCCCAAAGACAAAAATGTGATTGGCACAAAATGGGTATTCAGGAATAAGTTGAATGAAGATGGTAAGGTATCAAGAAATAAAGCTAGATTGGTATGTAAAGGATACTCTCAAGAATAAGGCATTGATTATGGTGAAATTTTTTCTCTTGTTGCAAGATTGGAAGGTGTTAGGACCTTACTTGCATATGCAACACATAAAGGATTTAAGGTATATCAGATGGATGTTAAATCTACATTTCTCAATGGTATTCTTGATGAAGAAGTCTACATTGAACAACCAGAAGGTTTTCTTGATCCAGATAAAAGGGACATGGTTTGCAAGCTACACAAAGCTTTGTATGGTCTAAAACAAGCTCCTAGAGCATGGTATGAAAGATTACATAACTACCTTATGCATATTAGTTTTCAGAGAACTAATGATAAGAGTAGTTTGTACATCAAGGAAGGACTAGATAACAAGATTATATTGGTAGAAATATTTATGGATGATACTTTATTTATAGGGAAGGATGATCTATGCAAAGAATTTTCAGAGCAAATGAACAAAGAGTTTGGAATGTCCATGTTTGGTGAGATAAAATTCTTTATTGGACTTCAGATACAACAAAGCAGGAATGGTATCTACATCACTCAGTCTAAAATATCAAGGAGATATTCAAGAAGTTTGGTATGGAAGATTCAAAACCAGTTGGAACCCCCATTTGTACTAGATTAAAGCTTACCAAAGATGATGACTCAAAAGAGGTAGATCAGACCTTCTATAGATCAATGATTGGAAAATTACAGTATGTAGTTCATACAAGACCTGATATTGCTTTAGTAGTTGGGATAGTGGCAAGATTCTTGGCAAAACCTAGAGAAAATTATATGATAGCAATCAAAAGAATCTTGAGATATTTGAAAGGCACTAAAGACTATGGTTTATGGTATAAACTTGGAGGCAATTTAGACCTAAAAGTGTTTACTGATGTTGATTGGGTAGGAAATACTAATGACAGAAAAAGCACAAGCAATGGAACATTCTTTCTTGGTAAAAGGTTGGTATCTTGGACAAGCAAGAAGCAAAATTGCACGTCCCAATCCATGGCTAAAGCAGAATATGTTGTAGTAGCAGTAAATTGTTCTAACATTGTTTGGTTTAAACAATTGTTACAAGGTATGAAGGTTGATATCAAGGAACCAGTTGTCATGTTTTGTGATAATACAAGTGCAATTAACATATCAAAGAATCCAGTGATGCATTCCAGAACCAAGCATATTGCTATAAAATATCATTTTGTCAGAGAATTGGTGTAAAACAAAGAAATTAGATTCGAATATGTCCATACAAAAGAATAGATTGAAGACATATTTACCAAGTCATTACCTAAGGATGCATTCTTGTATCTAAGAGGCAAGTTAGGGGTCATTCCCCTATCTGAAGCTCACTAAGTGAAGCTTTAGTGATGCATCAACAGAAACCAAGTTGAAGATCAATTAGTTGATGCAACATAATCAAAAGAGAATATTGCATATGAATCAGTACTCAAGGTACATTGATACTAATTTGGCATGTGTTGTCAAAGAGGGAGAGTTTACTATCATATCTTTCTAAAATTTGTTTTGAGAAATAAGCTATGTAACTCCTTCACAGAGGGAGATTACTGCATAAAAGGAAGCTTGTGGTATAAAATCTAAGAGGCAAAAACTTTTTGTCAAAGAAAGTCTTGTTCTCAAATTTCATTTTGCTATGACATGTTGTGTTGCCATCAATGCCAAAGAGAGGGATTGTTGGATACAATTAACTAATTGTGTGTTGTCTTTGATGTCACACAAATTTCATATCAGTTGTCAAGGAGTGTCTATTGAGCTCACTCGGGCGTCGAAGGAGATTATGATAGAAAGAAATGTTAACCAAGTTCTCATGGTTAACAAAGGAAAGTTGGTCAAAGCTAGTATTAACCGAGTTCACTCGGTTGCCAAAGGATTTGTGTAAAGTTCATAGTGTTGACTAAGCTTTTGTTGGTTAACATAGGAAATCATTTTAGGACCAGTGTTTATCGAGTTGGGTCAGCTATCGAAGGATTTTGCTGATATGGGATATGAAGTTTAATTATTTCAAGTATTGATTCTAGCCGACTATGGTAATGATTATTGGTCATTGTAATTTGTATTGAGCTAACTTGACAATCTGAACGATAAAAATATAAGGTCAAGTTGTGATTTTTAGTAGTATGCAAGTGTATTGATTGATTGAGAAGGAAAGTGTGTGAGCGAACTTGAAGGATGGTCAGATATTCTTGTGGAGCAGCAAAGTAATATTCGATCAAGAAGGATCTAGTATGAAGCATAATAGATATCTATAATCAGCAGTTCAGTTACATCACAATTAGGTCATTTCATTGTTACTTTCTTACCATTGTAGTAGTGATCCAAAATTTCTTAACAAAGTTGGTTTAATAGCCAGTTGTAAATCCTCTAACAGGGTGGCAATTCCATTGAATTGTTTTAAAGACCTCTTACAAGGCCACTCCTAACAAGCTGATCAAATCCTCTAACAAGGTCACACTTAACAGTGTATTGTGTAATCTTTAACCATGTTGGCTCCTAACAAAGCTCACTTCAGAAGAGTGAAAAATAGTAACTAGTTACATTGGTGGTTTTTCCCATATTGGGTTTCCACATTAAATATGGTGTCTCTTGTGTTCATTTTTTTTCTCTCATGTTTGCAAATTAATACTAGTGATGTTAGATCTGCTAAAGTAAAACATACTCTTCATTTATCAAGTTACAACATTTTTAGTATGTTTACTGAGTGATAGCAATAATTAGTTTTGTTAAACATCTAAAGGATCTGTGGATATGTTTTGTCGTAACTAATTCACCCCCACCCTCGCTCTCCTTAGTTACACCATCTATATTTCCAACAAATATATCATCTCAGGTTTATCAATGTTGTATATAGTAGAAAATGAAGGTAACAATTCACACACCCTATCGTAAAGGTAATTGAAGAGGTTGTGGAGGAGAGTGAAATAGGAATAGGATCAATGGAGATCTTATCCAACCCATTTTCATCCTCACTTCCATGTACCTCATTAGGGAATCTATCGTCTTTTATAATAAAAACCTCATCAAATTATTCCAAACAAGAATCATGCATATTGAAATATGAAAAGCATGAAAACGTAAATGTTTTTATATGTTTGAAGAAATTTTGCAATTTTTTTGTATTTTTTGAAACATATAAATGAAATAAATCTAATTAGCATACAAGATCTAACACAAGATGAAAATCTAACACCAAAAAGAAAGAGTTGTCTATCGTAGATTCACCAAACTAAATAGCATAAAAATGAATAGGGTAAAAATGAATCTCTAACAATGCGTAAGATATTCACCACTATTCATATATTGTTTTAGATTTGATATGGAATAAGTAATAGAAATGCTTGAAATTAAACAAGATAAGATGTATACCTTGAAATAACACCGATCTGGAAATACTTGTTTTATGATACCTATACGTAGTTTCTGGAAAATTTGCAACCTGTTCAAGACTGGAAATGTCAAGACAAAGAAAACCCAAAAAAAAAAAATCCTTCTAAAGGTAGGTCAAAATTGATCCAATTGACGGTGCACAATCTTACCTTGGGGCACAATTGTGCCCTAAAAAGTCAACCTTGACCTGTACTGCTCTAATGAAAATTCTATTCGCAAATCTTGAAAGTTTTCCAAAAAGGGTATCCAAATTTGTACTCCAATCTTTGAAACAACACCTACATATATCTGAAAATGGGATTTTTGGAGAGGCTATATAGGGTTTTGCCTTAGTCAAACCCCCATTTTGGTGATTTCCACCTCCACAAATAGCCAGATATAATAGAATGTGTAATTCCAAGATCTAATCTACTAGATTGAAACCCTAGCATGATTATGTGTACATGAGAAAGCAATACATAGACTTGAATAAGATAAGAAAGCATACCAAGCCCCTAAGGCTAAAGTACTCCTACCAAATGCATAATCTGTAATTGCTACCCCATGATTGTATCTTTGAATTCTTGAACATTGATAATGGTGGATCAAGGAAGATTGGATCTCTCTTGCTCCAAATAGATGTTCGTAGTGGTATAAAAATGCTTGATATCCATTGTAGTTTGATATTCTATATCATTCTCTTGCAATCTTGCATCTTCATAAGGTTGTCTCTTGATTCTAGTTGTCTTTCTAGTTCTCTTCTAGTTGTCTCCTAGTTGTAGATAGATGCAAATGAGATTCTTTATATAGAGGCTTCAAGTTGAGGCTCCTAGAGTAATGTGAGGACCCATAATTCAAATTTCACCTAAAATTATGGTCCAATCACAATAACCAACTAAGGAGGGAAAATAATTAAATGAATCTTGAATTAAACCCCTTCCACATTTGAATCTAAAAGCCTGACATTGATTTTGGAACCTTTTGGGACCAAAATCTGAAAAGGGGGAACAAACCTTCAAGAAGGTCAAGGACAACCTTGACCTTGATCTATGTCTAGGATGACCTCAACCTTGCCCTAAGTCGAGGTCACTACCCTAGGTTGGGGTCAACCTCAACCCTGCCCTAGGTTGGGGTCAACCTGATTGACCTTGCCCTAGTCAGGGTCGACCTAAGATTCAAAACCCAACTAGAGCAGAAAAAAGAAATTCCTAAGGATACCCAGAAACATAGAAATGATAAAAGAATAGAACTGAATGCCAAGAATAGACACAAAATCCTATAATGAATATGATGAAGTCTACAAGAACCTATTCCTAAGTCCTACCCATAAAATAGAGGCATAGAGGAAGGAAAATAAGAAGAATCTTTGAGATCCTAACCCTAATTTCACCTAGAACGAAGGAATCAAGTGCAAAATGCATCCTAAATGCAAATATATCATGATAAATGTACTAAAAGAGAGTTTTAAATCTATCAAGATGGAAGTGCTTCCATTTTAAGATGATACACAATACAATAATTTTGGTATTATATCTATATATAGCTATAGAGAAGTGTGTTTCCATTGTAATACAACTCCTAGTAGGGATGATACCTCTAACAATGTCTTGTCCTCTCACATGGAGAAATATATTAAATATATGTGATGACTCCTAACAAGGTCAAATATCTTAACAAAAAACTTTCAAATTAGTGTATTATTGTAGGTACCATCCCTATTGGGGTTTTCCCTTGGCCAGGGTTTCCTCAAAAACAAAATCATGGTGTTATGAGTTTCTTATTGTTGTATTGTTTGCTTTTTAGTTCATTCATTTGTAGTTGCATATGGTTTGGTTTTGAAATATAAAGTTGGTACAAAAATGTTGCAATATTGACTCACCCGCCCCCCCACACCTTTGTATTGTCTATTTATAGCATAATCTATAATATTAGATGATCATGACATTTACAAGGAACTTGGATGAGTATTTGTATTAGCCTTCAAGGTTGAGGAGAGGCTAAGAAAATTAGTAGAAAAATAATTTTGAAAGAACTTTAAATGAAAGAGAAATTTTGGAGGAAATAATCAATTTGATAGAGCCAATAGGGAATCAAATCACCAAGAATAGAGTGGGGACTCTAATTCCAAAGGAGGTTTTAAAGGAAGTGAACCCAATGGAAGGAGAAATTTGAGGGACCAAGAATAATTCCTAGTATTTTCATAGGAAGATGTTACAATTGCAATTCTAGGCAAGGCATTTGGTTAGTAGTTGTTTAGAAAGAAAAACCTCAAACTTAAACTCTTGGAAAGGAGAGAGAACAACCCAATTGGTACGAGAAGATGATTCTTATAGTGACAACTAACCCATTCAAAATACATGGCCAATTTATGAAGAAGAGATCTTGATGATAAGGAGGAGATTATTGAAGGTGTCACATAATAAATAACCCCCTCAAAGGAAGTATTTATTTAGGAAAACATGTAAAGCTTATGGAAAACCTTGTAAGGTAATAATAGATTTTGACTATGTTAAAAATTTAATTTTAGTAGAAATGGTAGATAAATTGAATTTGAAAAGGTTATCTCACATTTTTCCTTATAAGGTTTTATGGTTAAATAAGGGGCAATATGTTATAGAGGATGAACAAGGATGGGTTGAATTTGAAATATGGGACTATAAATCCAAAATCCTTAGTGATATCATTCATATGGATGTATTTCATATATTTTTAGGTCAGCCATGGAAGTTTTATCTCAAGGCCCAACATTATGGGGAACATAAAATATATATGGTAACCAAGAATGAGAAAAAAATCAGAATGGATCCTTTAATTGATCAAAGTATAGAGAAAAATGTAGGTTCTAGTGTTATGTTTGTAATTTTTTGAGGAGTTCTTAGAACTATTGAAGGAGGAAAACCAACTAGAGTATTCCCTAATACTCAAACTAAAGGATGAGACAAAACCTAGGGAGAAAGTAGGAAGAGAAGTTCTAAGGTGATTACAAATGATGTTAAATAGATATAAGGGAATTGTGGTTTAAGACATATCTAATACCTTGCCTCTCACTAGAGATATAAGTTATTGAATAGACATTATAGCGGGATTCACTCTTCCAAATAAAATTGCTTACAAGATGACACCATTTTAAAATAAAGAGATAGAAAGAAAGTAAAAGACCTTTTGGATAAGGGGTTGGTGAGAAAAATTCTTAGTCTATGTGTAGTACCCATTATACTTGCACCCAAAAAGAATGGTAAGTGGAGGATCTATACTAACTCAAGGGTCATAAACATAATCACTACAAGGTACCAATTCCCAATGCTAAGGATTGAATTCTTAAGAGTCTACCTAGGAGGGTCTTGTTATTTTTCCAAAGTGGACTTAAAGTCAAGCTACCATCAGATAAGGATCAGGTAGGGAGAGGAGTGGAAGATGGTATTCAAGACCAAGTAGGGTCTTTATGGATGAATGGTGATTCCATCTAGGCTTTCCAATGCCCTAGAATCTTCATGAACCTTATGGATGAGGTATTGAAGGAATCTATTATTAAATTTGTTGTGGTTTACCTTGATGACATTTTTAGCAGGTCTAGGGAGGAGCACTTGAAGCATTTTGAGAAGGTTTTTAGAAGACTTCATGAAGAGGTATTGATGATTAACTTAGATAAGTGTGAGTTCATGAAAAATGAATTAGTTTAACTTGGTTGTGTTATTTCTAAAGGATGTTTGAAAATGGATCCTTCTAAAGTTGAGGCTATTCTCAATCAGCCCACATCTAAGAAACTAGGAGATATTAGATTTTTTCATGGATTAAAACATTTTACAAGAAATTCATTAGGGGTTTTAGTTATATATGTGATCCTATTGTTGATAACATAAAAGGGGGAGTCTATTGTCCCTACCATAGGTCAGTATACTCTGGGGGGTGTGAATCAGTGTTAGGATTTAAAGAGATAGAAATAACAATTACATGCAAATATATTCAATAACTGAAAATAATAATGCACACATAAGAGAACACAAGATAAAAAGATGTAATGTGGTTTAGCCAATCCATGGGTTACATCCACCAAAGACTCTAATATTTTTATTATCCAATGATTACAACCTAATTACAATCTATAATCCCTTACAGCTCAATATTATCGCAAGAAGCTACTATCACATCACACACTATGAAATCCCTAGCCCTAAGTTATTTTATACAAAAAAAATTATCACTCTAGGTTTATAATTAGTTACAATATGTCAGACCAAAAATTGTTGATAAAAAATCCTACTAAGGAATTGTGGACAGTGTACAATACTTCCTTGATCAGTCATCACAAACTAACAATCTCTCACTTAGGGAATGATCAGGCTCCACCCTAGTCAACAATATCCCACTTAGAGACTAATCCTCTAGAAATACCACTACTCCATGAGGCTCCCACTAGATTGAACCACCCTGAACTCAGTTGTTCCTTTATTCTATTCAACCTAGAAGACCGACCAAAGTTGAAGAGGAGTTCATATTTTACCATGTTACTACCTTTGTAAACATATCTATTGGATTATGACCTTTATATATCTTTTCTAGCTTTAACTGCTCATCATCCAAAATAGACCAAATGAAATGGTACCACAACTGTATGTATTTTGTCTTTAAATGCATAGTAGAATTATTGGCAAGATGAATAGAACTCTAACTATCTATATATAAATAATTATCCCTTTGTGGGTGTCCCAATTCTTCCAAGAAGAACTAAAGCCATGTCATCTCCTTAACTACCTCTGTAGAAGCAGCATAGTTTGCCTCTGTAGTAGATAAAGCATTCATCTTCTATATCTAAAAAACCCAATTCACTATTGTCCCACCAATAGTAAATATATAACCTATAGTATTATTCCTGTTATCAAGATCCTCTACCAAATTTGAGTCAATATAGACTTGTAAATTGGTAGTAAAGCCTCCAAAATGTAAACATCTACTAGATGATCTTCTCAAATATTTGAGAATACATTTGACTACATTCCAATGCTCAATTTTAGGATGACCCCTATACATGCTAACAACTTCCACTGCATGTGCAATATATGGCCTAGTACATATCATAGAATATATCAAACTTCCTATAGTTAAAGCATAGGTTACCTCAGACATTTTATCCTCCTCTTCTTGTGTCTTTGGACACATCCCCTTACTCAATTTGAAATGATCGAGAAAAGGTGAGTTGATAGCTTTGGAATTCTCCATAGAGAAATGTTGCAACACCTTCTCAATATAATCAACCTAAGATAAAGTCAATATTTTGTTTAGCTTATCTTTGCAAATTTTCATACCAAGGATTTTTTTTCTACTCCAAAATCCTTCATATCAAATGAATGTATAAAATGTCATGTCAACCCCCTAATGTGATCCATGTTAGACCCAACTACAAGCATATCATCAACATATAAACATAAAATAATATAGTTATCATCATCCAACCTCTTAAAATAAACACAATGATTGAATGACACTGAGTGTAACCATGCTCATACATAAAACTGTCAAATTTAAGATACCATTTCCAAGGTGCTTTCTTCAAGCCAAATAAACTTTTATTCAATCTGCAAACTAAAATCTCTTTACCTTTGACTTAAAATCCCTGTGGTTGTGCCATATATATCTCTTCATCCAAATCACCATAAAGAAAAATTATTTTAACATCAAGTTGTTCTAAATATAAATCTTCAGTAACCATAAAACTTAAAACAATGTGAATAGAAGTCAATTTAACAACAAGAGAAAATATCTCATCAAAATCAATGCCCCTTTTATGTGAAAATCCTTTTATAACTAACATGTCTGTAAATCTTTTCTTACCTCCATCTTATTTTTTCAAACTATAAACCCATTTATTTTGTAAATCCCTTTTACTTGCAAGCAACTTACTTAAATCCCGAGTCTTTTTTTTAGCAAGGAGTCCATTTCTTCTGTCATTGTTGATTCCCATTGAATCTTGGTATCCACTTGCACATCTTCATCATAACATTCAAGTTCACCAACATCTATTAATGAAATAGAATACAAAGAGGGAGAAAATCTTTCTAGAGGTCTACTTAGTCTTGTTGACTAGCTAAATTTCACTAGGGTGTGTGGTATTTATTGTTGTGATGTTTGTGAAGAACCAAGAACTATTGTAACATCATCCTTTTGAGCATCATCCAACACTATATAATCATTTTCTTTTTTTTCATGTTGTTGCAACAACTACAACAACTTTCTCATTGAATATGACAACCTTGCTTCTTAAAATTTTATGATTTTCAAAATCCCAAAGCCTATAACCAAATTCATCATTTCCATATCCAAAAAATATATATTTCTTAGGTATAGCTTCCAGCTTGGTTCTATGTTTAGAATCTATATGTACAAATGCTTCACAACCAAAGATTTTGAGAAAAGAATAACTCACCCTCTTACCAATACATGCTTCCTTTGGAATACCAAAACCTAAAGGAGTAGAGGGACCTCTATTAATAAAATATAAAACATTATTGATATCTTCCACCACATGTTTAATGGTATCCTGACATGTAACTTCATACTCCTTGCACACTCCATTATTGTCTTGTTTGTGCATTCAAGCACTCTATTTTCTTGTGGTCCTTGGAACATTTTTATGTCTATGAATACCATTAGTAGAACAATAATCTTCAAAAAAAAAATTGTAATACTACCCACCATTGTTAGATCTGAGACATTCTAATCTTTTACCAGTCTCATTTTCAACCAGGCATTTCCATTCCTTAAAAGTTATAAATACATCATATTTTCATCTAAGCAAATAAACCCATACTTTTCTAGTTGCATAATCAATAAATGTAACATAATAATGAGAGCCACCAAGGGAAGATACCTAAGTTGGTCCTCAAACATCTGTATGCACAAGCTCTAATTTTTCATTTTTCTTTTCCTTCTCACTCTTCACAAAACTCGCTTTTTTTTTTTCCATACACACAACTTTCACAAAAATCCATATTCACACATTTTAGACATCATAAAAAATTATTTGAATGAATTAATTTCATACCTTTCTCACTCATGTGTCAAAGTCTATTGTGTCATAGTGTTGTTTCAAAATCTACAACAATTGTTTGTTCTCCCTAGTCAACATCATCAACTATTCCTGAACATTCATTTTTTCTCTAAAATAATTAAAGTAGAAGGAGAAATATGACATGTACAAAGATATAAGATGTCTAATCACATTTTTCTACTATGAGGGAACCTTTTGAAACCTTCCAATTTTTAGTATTAAAAGTAACTAGGCAAACCTCATCACCTAGTTGCCCTGCTGAAATTAAATTCCTACTCAGTCTTTCAACATGTCTTGTCTCTTGTACTAGCCAATGATTCCCATTCTACAACTTAATCTCAATTTTTCCCTTTCTATCAATCTGACAGGGTTCATTATCCCCCAAATAAACAAGCCCAAAATCCCCTTAGACATAATCAAGAAAATAACCTTTATGGGGAGTAGTATGAAATGAAGCCCTGAATCTAAAACCCCCTGAATCATCAATTCTTTCTAAAAAAAGAATAAATTAATCATTTCATATTTATTTTTTACCACATTTCCCTCCTTGTTTCCATCTTGTTTGTCTCTTTCATTATGCTTTTCAGTCAAACAATCTTTCTTCTTGTGCCCTGGTTTTTCACAATACTAGCAATCTCTTGGTCCTCTTGATTGAGACCTCTTCCCCCTTTGATTTTCCATGATTTTCAAAATTGTTTCCTCTCTTAGTTGATCTACCTATGCTTTGTGTGTTCAAAACACTTCCTAATGTAGATCCACTTGAGCTTTTCCTATGAGTTTCCTCACTCAAAATAACACCAATCATGTCATCAAATTTTAGGTTATTAGATCCAAAAATAGAATCACTCACAATCATTAACTAAGCCATTCTAGCTTTCAAGCAAAGAACACAAAATCAAGAGAGCCCTAATTTCTTCACCAAAATTAACACATACATAAGATAATTGACTAGTAACCATATTAAACTCATTTAAATGATCTACAATAGATCCACCTTCTACCATCTTCATATTAAATAAACGCTTCATGAGAAATACCTTGTTTGAAGCAGAGGGCTTTTCATACAACCTTGCTAGGGTTTGCATCAACTCTTTTGTAATATTAAATGCCACTGATTATGCTAAACATAAATGAATACTTTCAAGTGCCTTTATGTGTAAAATATTCCAGTCCTCATCTGTCATAGCAGTCAGTTTCTTAGTTTTTCCTTCCAATAGACACCATAAATCCTTTTGATAAAGATATTCCTCCATTTGCATTTTCCATAACTAAAATTTTTTCCCATTAAAATTCTTAGCCTTCAACTTACCCTCATTTGCCATCATTTTCACTCAATTGTGAGACTCCCACTCAACTATGAGAATTTTTTGTAGAGGATAACCAAAAAAACTAGGCTCTAATACCACTTGTTAGGATTTAAAGAGACATAAATAATAATTACATGCAAATATATTTAACAACAAAAAATATTAATGCATATAGAAGAGAATGCAAGACATGAAGATTTAATGTGGTTCACCCAATCCCTGGGCTATTATCCAGTGATTACAAACTGATTACAATATGTAACCCCTTATAACTCAATACCACCACAAGAAGCTACTATCACATCACATACTATGAAATCCCTAACCCTAAGCTATTTTCTACAAGATTTTTACCACTTTAGGGTTAGAATTAGTTACAACATCTCACCAAAAAAATTGTTGATAAAATAACCCCATCAAGGAATTATGGAGATTGTACAATACTTCCCTTATCAATCACCACAAACTAACAATCAAAATACTCACTAATCACAACTTTTTACTTCAAATCACACTTCTCGCTTATGTATGATTTAGTGCTAGCTATAATACAATTGATCAAGATCAAGGAAAAACTCATAACATGAAAATAACAACACATAAAACATTATTTATCTCATGGAAATCTACCTAGGGTAAAAATCATGGTTTGTGATTTGACCCTCACAAGTTTCCACTCTTCTAAAGTGTTCCTAGTCAAGAGCTTATCCCTCTTAAAAGATTACAACAACACTGTAAGGAATCACCCTATTAGGGGATTTTGATAAGACTTGTTAAAGTCTTGCCATATTTGGAGTAGCCTAATTAAAGGACTTTATAACTCAAGTTAGTGTGTCACTTTGTAGAGGGATTTGTACAAAGAACATGTTAAGGTGCACCCTTGATGGGATTTGTTGTTGTAAAGATTAGTAAACAATAGAATATGATCTAATAATTAGATACTGAGCTTAGCTTTAAATAGATTCTTATTTAGCTCTTTTAACCAGTCTAGAACTAAGATCTACATTCTCTTAGCTCTACAACTTCAAAGTCGGATCACTTGTGTGCTTTGATATCTTTGCTCATGCAAATGATACGCCTTGTGTTGTTCAAGCTGACTCTCCACCTCTCAGCACAATCACTCATTGAAGATGACCTTTCTATGATCTCTCCTTCACACTATGAGATTCCACTTTATCTCAACTCTTCTAGCTCTTTGGCTATTCACTTGGAAATCTAACCTTTTCTCTTCAAACTTTATTTTCTTTTATACTTTCCTCTAGCTTCACTTGGACACCTTGATCTAAGAATTAAAATTTAATTCCCACTCTACTAATAACTTATCCTCCCATTATAGTAGTGTTCCACTCTTGTTAGGTTATGGCATGTTCATACAGGAGTCACATATATCATGTATTCTTGATAACTTATTGTTGGAAAGAATTTAATTTCAAATTCTTTTGATTATTCCTCAGTCCTTTCCCCCATATCATTTAATACAAAATTAAATACACTCTTACCCTCTACATGACTAGGTAGTCACAGGTTCCTTGTGTCATGATCATCATGCTAACCTAGCTTGTTCAACTCACTATTATGTATGCTCTACCTTTCACTCTTCTTTCTCCTACTTATGCATACTTCACTTAGCATGTTTTGTCTAAGTGGATGCCTTGGTTATCACCTCTACTAAGATTATGCATCTTCTCTACTCTAATTATCCTCATGAGTTAAATTCACATATTAGTGTGATTTTTTGGTTGTGCCTATGAACCATTCACGATTCTTTTATATGTGTTTCCAACAATGACAACATCTTTGATGGCTAAGTCTATTGACTAGTCTTCAAGACACTTAGGCCAACAATCTCCCCCTTTGGAATTGATGGTAAAATTTTATCACTCACTATTTTATGTAGGTTTTTGTCTTTCCTTCTTTCATTGTTTCCCCCAAAGATAGTGCATTTTCATGCTTTGATCGTTTGTGGCTCCTATGTTCCTTCTCTCAACTTCTCCACTTGTGACAGTAATGCCAAAGGAAACCCATTTGTTCTTGCACATTTCTCTCTTGAATGCCCCCCCTATGAATTAATCCCTTGTTCTCATCAACCTATCTTTAGTCTTATATTTCTTGATCATGGACTAATGTGTGCCTGCCTAAGCTTAGTTTAGGAAGGATAGGGGTAAGACTCCTAACCTTTCTCTCAAATACTCAAAAGTATATTTCTAGGGAGACTTTGTAAAGATATATCCCAATTGTTCCTTGGTTGGTACATATTCCAACCTAACCTCTCTTTTTTTCACTTATTCCCTCATAAGATGGTATTTGATGGATATGTATTTTGTCTATGAGTGCATAAAGAGATTCTTAGATATATTGATTGCACTAGTGTTTTAGATTAAGGTAAAAACAATTTTTACAGGGACTTGAAACCCTTTATACTAAACTAGAGATAAACATTAAGCACCACCAGGTTTTACAAGGACCTAAAACCTGAAGAAAAGACAAAACTAACACAAAAAAACCAAGTTTGATTGCACTAGTGTTATCGTAGTTGATAACTACCATTTCCTCCATTTTCTTTTGAATTTCTTCAAGCAACTATTTGATCCAAACAACTTGACTGCAATTAATTTTTTAGTAACATATTAAGCTACATTTTTTTATTGTGATATGCAATTATGCTTCAAGCTGGTCCAAGCAACCAGTCTTCCTCCAAGAAAGAATGCACCTCAAGTTGCTCTCTTTCTATCATCTATGTTTCCTACCTAATCAAGATGTGAAGACACTAAGTTCAAATTTTCCTTTACAAGGATACCATAGACCATACTCTTTCATACCCTTTAGGTACCCAAAGATTCTCTTCATGAACACCATGTGTGATTCCTTTGGGTTGGCAAAAAATCTAGCCACTAGCCCAACCGCTTGTGCTTGGTCCAGTCTGTTGTGCATCACATATTGTAATTTACCAATCAAGGATCACTAAAGTATCTCATTGACTTTAGTACTTTCATCCTCTTTTGATAGCTTCCAACTAGTAGTCCTTGCAATACCTATTGGTCTTGCTTCCTCCATATCAAATGTCTTCAGTATTTCTTTCACATACTTAGTTTTCCTTATGAATATTCCTCCTTCCAACTAGGACACTTGAAGTCCAATGAAGAACTTTTTTTCTCCAATCATGGACATTTCTAAATCCTTCTTCATGGCTTCTGCAAAATCAACACTTTGTCTATCATCTCCTTCAAAGATACCATCATCCACAAAGATCTTTACAATCAACAAACTTGTTTTAATTTATTGCTTCATGTATAGATTGTAGTTATCAACGGTTCTTATGAACCAAATTTATATTAAGTATGAGTTTAGCCTCTCATACCATGCTCTTGGTGCATATTTCAGTCCATACAGGGCTTTTCTCAATCTACATGCATGGTTCCTACATTGTTCATTTTTCAAATCCCTCAATTTCTCAATGTAGACTTCCTCCTCCAAAACCCCATTCAATAATGTAAACTTTATATCCATCTGATATACCTCAAATTTCTTGTGTTTTTCAAATGCTAGGAGTATCTTGACTCCTTCCATTCTAGCTACTGGTGTAAATATTTCTCCATAGTCTATGCCTTCCTCTTGTGCATTTGGTCTTGTTTCTAACAACTTCTCCATCTTTGTTTATTTTGTTTTGGAACACCTATTTTGTACCAATAACATTCTCATCATTTGGTTAGGTGACTAAGGCTTGTGTATCATTTTTCACTATTTGATCAATTTCTTCCTCCATGGCCTTTCTTCAGTCTTGATCTTTTAGAGACTCTTTTGTAGCCTTGGGCTCTATGTGTGAGAGGAGACATATCATCTCCCTCACCTTTCTCCTAATTGATACTCTAGCATCCTTATCCCCAATGATCTGATATGCTAAGTGGTATCTTCTCACATACGTAGCTAGCACTATTTCTCCTTTTGGTATTTCTTCTCTTTTCTCTTTGGGTTGAGCTTCTTCTACTTGAGTCAATACAATTTTTGTACAGGTTCTACCTCAACTAGTACTCTCTCCACTATATCATTGAGTGGAATCTACTCAAATTATTTTTAATCTTCTAGTTCCTTCTTGTTGTCTTCCTCATTCTTATTTGATAATTTATTTGCCTTTACATTAGCAGATTCCACAATTACATTTGTCCAAATATTTAGGCACTGGCATGCTTTTCTCTTGGTAGAGTATCCCAAAAAAGATGCCCTCATCACTTTTAGGCTTGAATTTCCCTTGGTATTCATCCTTCTTGCTATAACATTTTTTCCAAACACCTTGAAGTAACTAAAAAATGGTGTGTGACCAAATCATAGTTCATAAGGGGTCTTCTTTGCCCCCTTCTTTCCTTGTACCCTATTCAAGGTGTACATGGATGTGATTACAACATCTCTTCAGTAGACATGTGTAACATTGTGTTGGATCATCAATGTTCTGGCACAATCTATGATAGCTTTTTTTTCTTCTTTTAGCAACATTGTTTTGTTGAGGTGTCCTAGGAGATAACATTTTCCTTCTACTTTCATGATCCTCACAATAGCTTTCAAATTCTTGTGAGGTGAACTCGCCTCCTTGGTCTAACCTCAAATACTTCAATTCTCTACCATTACACTTTGAACATGTGGAAGGCTTCTAACTTTTCTTTCAAATAGAAAATCTACATCATTCTAAAAAAAGCATCAATAAACAACATAAAGTATATGTCACCAGATACACTTTTTATCTTTGTGGGAATGCACAAGTCAATATGAACTAGATCTAAAATATTTTCTGAAGTAAATGACTTTCTAGAATAACCTAAACTTTCCAACTTTCCTAATTAATAGTCTTTACACATAACATTGTCAAGTTTGGTAATAGTGGTAGACCCCTTACACAATTCTTCCTTCCTACTTTGACAATGCTTTCAAAATTTACATGATACAACCTCTTATGCCATAACCAACTATTATCATTTTTAGTTGTTATAGAAGTATTACCAAAAATATTAAGATAAAAGAGATTACCTTTTCTTTGCTCTCTTAAGGAAAGTAGCTTGCTTGTCTTGTCAAATATAATGCAATACCCTTTGTTGAACTCAAACTTATAACCTTTGTCCATTATTTGAGCCACACTCAATATGTTATATTTCAATCCTTCCACTCGATACACATAATCACAAGTAGTCAACTCATTTAGGGATACCATGTCTTTACCTATTATCATGCATGGTGAGTTGTTGTTGAACTTTAATATTCTTCCAATGTAGGCCTAAACCTTGTGGAACATACTCTTTTCACCTAACATGTGTTGTGACCAATCACTATCTATGATCCATTTCTTGTGGATACTAGTATTGGTTATAAGGGCTCTCTCTACCCTTTCTTTTGTGATGACAACAAAGGATATTTCATCTTCATCCTCATCCTCATTGTTGGTTGACTCTTTTTTATTCACACCTTCCTTAGTGATGTAGCATTGATTCTTGTTTATTGTTTTAGAATTTGACCACCTCTCGTTGGTACCCTTCTAGTTGTTGTTCTCCTTCCAATTACTAGCCTCATTTATGACAGCCTCTAGATATCTATTAACATAATGTCCTACCTTTTTTTAGTTAAAACATTTGAGAGGAAGCTTACTCGTGTACTTCCCTTTTCTTTTGACCATTCTTTTTGTGATAAGAGCCTCCAACTCTTCTTGTTTGGCTTCTTTTAGCATACAGACTCTCTAGTTCCCTCCTATGTCTAGATGTTCTTGGCTCTCCTACTTCTCTCACTACTATAGTTGGTGAAACTAAGGCTTAGAATGAAATTTCATCCTTGGGTGATTGGCTATTATCAATGTTTCTAAGTTCAAATGCAATGAACTTTCCTATCAGGGCATCAAGTGATACCTCCATCTGATCTATAGTTCCCAGCTCTTGAATGGTTAGGACTCTTATGGCATAGTTGGGCAACATGGTTCTTAATACCTTTCTCACACACTCATCTTTTGTTATTACTCCTCCACATACTCTAATAGCTAGCATGTCATCTTTCTCCTACTTTCCATAAGCTTCAATTTCTTCACCTTCTTGCATCCTCATGTCCTCAAATTTTCCTCTTAGGGTTTCAAATTTAGCCCTCATGAAATGCTTGTCCCCACCATGGATGACTTTCAACTTCTCCTATATTTTATATGTTTTCTCTAGTTCCTCCACATCTTTATACTCAGAGTAGGACATGTTGCTTGCTAGAGAATCCATTATTGTCATGTGTATCTCCTTCTCCTTCAACTAGTCTACATTGAGTTTATCAGCTAGTTCAACATATTGTACCTCTATATGGATCCAATAAGCATATCCAAGAGTCTACAGATGCAAACTCATCTTCCTACACCATGAGTTATATTTTTCCCTATAAAACTTGGATGCATCCCTTTTAAACATCTTGATCTTTTCCTTGAGCTATTAAACTCTCATCTCATGAGGACCTGGGCTCTTATACCAATTTTTGTCCCTACCATAGGTCAGTATACTAAGAGGGAGGGTGAATCAATATACTCACTAATCACAACTTTTTACTTTAGATCACACTTCTAACTTATCTATAGGTTAGTGCTAGTTATAACTCAACTGGTTAGGATTAAGAAAAAACTTGTAACATGAAAATAGCAACACATAACATAATATCTATCTCATGGAAACCCAACTAGGGTAAAAAACATAGCGTGTGAGTTGATTCTCACAATTTTTCACTATTTAGTAGTGTTTCCAATCAAGATCTTATCCCTATTAAAAGATTTCAATGACACTATAAGGTGCCACCCTGTTAGGGGATTTTTTAAGACCTACTAAAGTCTTTCCTTGTTAGGAGAAACTTGGTTAAATAACTTTATAAAAAAAGTTAATGTGTCACCATATAAAGGGATTTTTACAAAGAACATGTTTAGGTCCATTATCAATGAGATTTATTGTTGTAAACATTATTAAACAATAGAAAATGATATAACAATTTAGTTGCTAAACTTAGCTTGAAATAGTTTCTTCTTCAACTCTCTTGACCAATCTAGAACTAATCTCTTCCTTCTCTTGTCTCTGCAACTTCAAATTCTGATCACTTGTGTGCTTAGTTTATCTTTTCTCATAAACATGATAGACCTTGTGTTGTTCGAGCTTACTCTCTACCTCTTAGTGTAATAACTCCTTGAAGATGACCTTTCTCTGATCTCTCCTTCACACTATGAAATTACACTTTAGCTTAGCTCTTATGACTCTTCTATCTATTCTCTTGGAAATTTTACCTTTAGTCTTTCAACTTTGTTTTCTTTTATACTTTCCTCTAGCTTTGTTTGAACACCTTGATCTAAGAATTCAAAATTTGAATTCCCACCCTACTATTATCGCAACCTCATATTGCATTAGTTTACCACTCTTGTTAGGTTATGGTGTGTTTGTACAAGAGTCATGAGTGCCACATGTTCTGCGTAACTTATTGTTGGAAAGAATTCAAAATTTAATTCTTTCAATTGTTCCTTGATTGTTTCCCTAATCATCATTAAATGTGACGTTGAGTGCGCTCTTACCCTCTACATGACTAGGTAGTCATGAGTTCCTTGATTTGTGCTCATCATGCTAACTTGGTTGATTCAATGCATTGGTTTGTTTGTTTTACCTTCCATTTTTATTCCTTCTTCTTACACATACTTCACTTAGCTTGCTTTGTCCAAGTGCATAACCTTTTTCATCACCTCTATTGGGCTTCCACATCTTCTCTACTTTTATTATCCTCATGAGTTAAAGTCACACATTAGTGTGATTTTCTAGTTGTGCCTCTCAACCAATCATGATTCCTTCGTATGTATTGCCAATAATGACAACACATTTGATGACTAAGTCTCCTGATCAGTCTTCAAGACACTTCAACCAACATAGTTAGATATGAGTTCACTTGGATAGATAAAATAGTTCAAAACTCTGAGTATTTGAAGAAGAGGGTGGAAAAACTACCTACCTTAATAATCCCCAATTTTAACAAATTGGGCCATCCCTAAGTTAAGAAGAAAAACTAGTCGCATTTCTCTTAGAGAAGTTGAATGGGGACAAAATGAATTATTCCACCTATGATTTTGAGCTCTGTGACATGGTACGAGATCTGAAAAAGTGGAGACACTACCTATTGTTTAAGGAGTTTATAGTGTTTACAAATAATCATGCCATGAATTTTCTAAGCGGGAAAGGAAAAATGAATCAAAGGTACATCAAGCAGGTTGAATAATTATAAGAATACACTTTCAACATCAAACATAAGAAGGAAAAATTCAATAAGATGATAGATTTCTTGAGTAGGAGAGTATTCATAGTACAATGGGTTTAGTTGTAGGGTATGGGGATGGATTCACACAAGGATATGTATAAAGATGAAAATGATTTCAAGGACATTTATGATATATGTTTTAATTTTTTGAATGCTTGTCATGTTAATTTGTTTGAATATATGTTGCAAGGAGGTTTTTGTTCAAGAAAAAAATGATGTATATACCTAAATGTTCCATGAGGGATAACATTATTAGGGAAAACCATAATGGTAGTCTAGGGGGTAACTTTGGGATGCATAAAACCCTAGAACAAGTCTCAAGGTTTTATTTTTGCTAAAGGAATACATTGATGTAAGGAAGTTTTTAGAAGGTTTTCCTATATGTCAGAGGGCCAAGGAAGTTTCTTATGATGTTGGATTTATCAACCTCATCCTATCTCCAACAGACCTTGTGATAGTGTGAGTATGGATTTTGTACTAGGTCTACCTAAAAACCCAAGGGAGTTTGATAATATTTTTATTATTATCGATAGATTCAATAAGACGACTCATTTTTTGCTCAATAAATGTACCAACGATGCATCAATTTTAGTAGGTTTTTTCTTTAAGGAAGTTGTAAGGATTCATGGGCTTTCTCTTAATATTGTGATAGATAGGAACCCAAACTTGTGGGGAACTTCTAGAGAACGTTACAGTAGAAAGTAGGAGACTTGGTTACTATTCAAATAATCCTATCATCCACATACTAAAATTTGTATTAAATTTTCAAACAAATCTTTGGGAAATTTATTAAGGTGTATCACAAGAAACATGGATTAGCTTGGGATTTGGTAACTAGTAAAGCATAATATGCATACAATGACTCTATTAACAAGAGTACATGTAAGATCCCTTTACAAACTATGTATAGTATTCCTCCAAGGGAAGTTTTGGATTTAAGGGATCTCACTGGAATGGAGAGGAGTGCACAAGGGGAGGATTTTGTTATCACAATGAATGATCTCCATGACATAGTCTGAGCTACTCTTTAAAAAGGTGGAGAGACATACAAGGCTAAAGTATATGTCGAAGGGAGGGAAAGACAATTTAAATTAGTGGTTTTTTTCATGGATTGTTTGAATAGGGAAATATTCCTAAGTGTGAACCTACGAAGTTTCTTACAAAGAATATTGGTCCTTTTAGGATTTCGTATAAGTTTGGGAAAAATGCATATGAGGTTGAACTACCTCAAGACCTTGATACCTCACCAATATTTAATGTTTTTGATATTTTACTTTTAAAGTTTATATTATAGTGGGTTAGTTAGCTACAACAACTACTGAAGAAGATGGAGATCGGATTAAGGAATTACCCCCTAGAAAGTCATTGCACTTGGAGTGTATCATTTATATGAAGGTGGTCAAAGGAACAAGGATGAGTGTTTATAAAGAGTTTCTTATCAAATGGGAAGGATTTCCTAACTCTAAAATCACATATATGTTAGAAGAAGACATGCTAAAGCATGGAACTATAATTATAGACATAAGAACTCAAGGGACTTGAGCTCTTTTTAGCCAAGGGAGCATAATGCAAGACACCTAGATAAATGAGGATTCCTATTGAGGTCCATTAATATAATAAGATCTTATAGTGACCACTTTATAATTACATTAATGTAATAAGGCCTACTAATCTAATTGATTACTCATAAGGTCATAGGCCCTTGATGGTCAAATAATGTCAAAGATTTTCCTACGTCTATAGTAAGGAGTCTAATGTTGTGTAAGGCTCATATAGGTCCTTTGTAACTTGTTTGGATGGTTTCTAATTGAGGTTGGATAAGGAAGATTCACAATATTGTAAAAGAACATTGTTGACAACATTAAACAAACATGCAATTAGGCCTCCTGATGTCTAGTTAGTTTGAATTTCAGTTAGGGTTAATTAAGCAGGATTTATAAAGTTTTTATATGACCAGAATGGTTGAATGCTAATGTAATTTGGAGAATTAAAGAGGAAATTCTGGTGTTGTTTTGTTGTGGTGCAATAGTTTTGTTCATTGTTCATTTTTTATTTTTTGTCAATTGGATGCATTAAATCATTTTCATGAGTATTTAGTCTTGTGACTTAACTTTCTAATGCATTTGATCTACATAAATTGGTGAAGAAACAAGAGAGAACCAAACCTTCCAAAAGTAGTCTGAAACCCTCATAAACCCTAATATCTTGGACAAAAATGTTAATTGCCTAACATTTCACCATGGGATCTAACCAATTCCTTGTGAAATTTTAGGTTTTTTCATGTACAATAACAAATCTTCTATTTTTAAGGTGACATCCTAGGCTTGACATAAGGTTGTGACGAGCCTGGAAAGAATGTAATTTGTGTTGTAGAAGAAGAGTTCAAGTTGGTGGGTGTGAAGTAAGAGTTTTATAAGAAACCTTAAGCATGTATAGACATATTCCAATATTTGGATTCATTAAAAAAGTTGATTAGTGAGGGGTTTTGTTGAATTAGCCTTGGAAACACCTATTAGGGCTAATTTGGCAGTATTCTAGTTGATCGGGTCAACAATAGAACCCATATCAAAAACTATGATTTTAAAAAGAGGAGCCAAAATAGTAAACATATTTTTAATTAGATTGTATATTTGTCTAGAAAGTTTGGGAGTTCTGAACAAAATGGAAGAATATCATGGCTAATTCTATTAGGTCTCCTAGTAGCCCAGTTTGGTGAATATTTATCTTACGAGTCATGGGTAAAAGTAGCATTATGGTTGCAATAGGATTTTAGAGGTATGAGAATCACCAACAATAGTTACAAGATATACATGGAGTGGAGATCTTGATTTTTTCAAAGAGACATGTTGTAAGGAACATTTAGGAAGATCGGGTTTGGTGGGAGTTAGGAACTCTCAAAAGGCTGATTAATTACTCAAATTTTGGATCCCTGGGAGGAAGATATGGGGAATTAATAAGGAATGACAATGCCTCTAGATAGTTTTGGGAAGGTGTACCATATGATGGTGCCTTGAAAAGGTTAAGGCATAAGAGATCTTAGAAAGAAATTACAGACAACCTAGCCCCTTTACATCAAAGATGGACAAATAATCTATTATAGCCAAATTGATAAATAACAAACTCTAAGCCAATACAATTCCAAAGAAGTATAGTCTTCATCACCTCACTCATTTATCCTCTCACACTCCTTCAACACTCTCAATTATAAAATTATCTCTCATTTATACTAATCATAAAGAACAAACATCCACTCAGTGTAGAAGTCAACCTAGTACAATAAAAGATATAAGCAATATATTAAAACATCAATAGAATCCAAAATCAAGTTGGTTAGGACTCACAGAAGAACCAAATATTTAAGTACAAACACACTACACCATCGCCAATGAGACACTATTGATCACAACATGTTACTTCGTCAAGTCAATTAGGACCAAAATGAAGAAACACTCACATGATACCAAAACAAAATTTATGATCTCCTCAATTAATATGAACTAACATCATGATCATCATACCATCCAAGAACATAAAAAATAAACATGAATACCATCTAGAACATTTGCATCAATTCGAACTTAAAATCCAAACCCATCTTCAACACTGATCATTAAGAATAATGTACTATAAAAATTTGTCAAATAAAATCCAATTCATACCAAACCAAATACTCAACCTCTGCAAGTAGACATTGTAATACCGATAACCAGTGACTCAACCAAAACTCACTAAAATAATCATGCAAACCTCTATAAGTTGATAAGCATCAACTATAGACATATTATAATCTCCAACACAAATAACAATAATAAATCTTCAATATAGTATTTGACCCATTTAAATAACCAAACTAAACACTTCTTAATGCCATGTTTACAATAATAAATAACATGTTACATCAATAATAAGACACTAATGTCAACACACCTCAATAATCTCTAACATGATCAACCAAACCTCTAGCACATAGGAGATAATATATATTGAATGAACAATCGTAATTTAATAAAGATGAAGTCAAATCAAGCAATATGAAGACAAGGGATATAAGACATATAATGCATATTGCTGCACTTTTGGAGTAACAAAGATTTCATGTCATAAAACAATCAAAGGATCATGGAAATATTAGATCATTAATGATACACAAATCAATGGCACTATGCAATAGACAACAATATGGAGTAAACATCAGTGAAAACCTCATCATGTCAAAGAAGTCTATTACAAATCAAATATGTGAGAAGATCGAGGGAGTTCACTATCATATTGATAACAAAGGCTCATAAACTATGAATGAGAGAAAGAGCATAAAGGAGAGAAAAAAAATGTATAAAGTATAACAATCAAACCACTATCATAAAGCCTCATCAAACCATGAAGGAGAAACACTATTCAATTGTAATGACCTTGATGATTTATCAAAGGGGCAATGAATTATTGATGATTAGAGGAATTTCAAGATAAGGGAATGCAAATACATTGATCAATTACCACTAAGGGAGTCAAGAAAACCATTATAGATATGAAATGTGTTGTAATCAATGATATGCATAGAGATCAATAAGAAAAAGGTGTTACAGGTATGTAATTGTAATAATAGTAAAAGTATGAAAGGATGTGCAGTATTATGGATTAAGAAGAATAATGAATGATATTAAGAAGATGATAGTGCTACTTACCATTAAAAAAGAGAATATATGAAGGTTATTACCAAGTAAGAATAGTGATATATAACATTGTCATATCACAATCGACTGGATCTTGTCAATAGGCTATGACAATGCATGAGAGGAAGAAATGTTATAAATATGGGTCAAAGATCAATAAAATAGTCAATGAACAATGTTGTAAAGGAAAATGTAATATATTTCATGCATTAAAAATAATTATTTGATTATTGGTTAAACTCTTTCAATATTTTGAGAGATTCTTAACTAGTCTTAAGTTTTAATTACTATTCTTGAATAAAAAAGTTTTTCTTCAAATATTTATCGCCATATTTTATGATGTTGTTACTATTATTGGGGCACCTTTAGCATTTTAGAGTTCAAAAATGTCTTCAATATTGTTTCATATAGCCATTGTCACAAAGGAAATGAAGACCAACTTTTCAAACCAATAAAAGTAAACCATAATAGTGATAAAGGTAGGTGAGAATGATCTATCATAAAGATTAAGAGGAAACAAGAATATCACAAAGATAAAAGTCTAGATAAACAAAGAGAAGATGTTAGAATCATGAATTAACATATATGAAATAACAGTTGAAATGAATCATAACAACACAAGATACTAAGAGTTTCACATAGCACTAGTTTCAAGTGGGAGGGACAATGAAAATAACATGTTGAAAATACAATGGAATACCCTAAGATAATAGCTCAAACAACAAAATAATGATGTGTGTGCAACTAGTTACAAAAGAGTTTAGAAATACAAGATATCTCTCCATAAAGATGTGAAAATTCGAGTCAATTTTTGGAAATCCTCAAATAAATAACAATAATTCAAAAGAATTGGTATTAGGCTATTTTATCTTTTGAATTCCCTTTTCAAGCAATGAAGGAAATGGCACAAGTATCTCAAGTTTTACCATAATTCTTTAGAGTTGAAAATGAATACACAAAGAAATGTAAAAGGTTGTACCCTAACACACGTCCATGGTGAGCATGAAAGATACGGTCCTCAAATAATTTTGTACAACCACATATATACAAAAGAAGAAAGATTCAAGACATACAACATTGAGCATAAAAAATCTATAAGATTTATTTCATTTTCCTTCAAGACAAGGCAAAAGGATTTTAATGTTTGTCATTATTTTAAATCCCCATGTTGAAAATATAATGAAATACACAAAATATAGAAGCACAATTTATATATCAAATACATAAATTTAAATAAAATAACACATGGAGCTTGAAGATGGCATCAAGAATAGGCAAGATCCTACAACACAATGGTAAATTGTGAGCCCCTTATATGGGAGGTCTTGGGTTCAAATCTACTCGAGTTTAATAAATAATAATAATTGACCACAACTCACAATAATAATCTTGGCTTCTACCTCTTACCAATCCAAAAAGAAAAGAAAAGATGGAATCAAGAATTGTAAAGGACAAATTGAAAAATTGTTGTGTTTTCTTCACAAGTAAAGAATGATGAGCCCACAACTAGAGAAAAAGGAGTATAAGCTCAAGAGATACTTTTAATGTGTATAAATATGCAGCCAATTTCATAGAGAAAAACCTTCAAACTCTGGTTTGAAATGTAGTGCTTACCCCTAGTTTGTTTTATTGTTATATTGCCAAATTCTTTTAGGCTAGCTTTTATGGTTATCTATTATGATTTAGTGGTACTTGGTTACCTTATTTGATTGATTTTATTTTATACTTACTTATTTATTTGATGAGCTACTTGATACTCATTTATTTCATGTGTTTATGGTTTTTCTTTCGATGATGATACTTTGTATGTTTCATATGGTGATTTTAGTTGTTTCATGATGATAGTTAGATGGATGATTTATATATGATTTTTATGGTTACTTACCCCATACTTGCATGTGTATGGTGTACATGTATGTTTTACTTTATGTTTGATACTTCTGATGTGGTTGAGGGAGGGAGTTGTAGTCACCTGCTAGTCAAGATCTACACGATGTGTCACTCCCCACCATTGCCTATTTAGTTTAGATATATATGCATATGTACATGTTTGACTTTTATGTAGATTGCAGGTATCGAGCATCGACTTCCCTGAATTGCCAAGATGAGTGTGCCCTATCACAGTATCTCAATGGTAAAGAGTGGAGATAGTTTTCAAGTTCAAATCCTAACCCTAAGTCAATTATCCTAGAATATAAGACAAGTATATGAGATACTTACCTTTATGAATTCGTCAAGTGACGTGAATTCAAGATTTTGACCCTTTGAGTTTGATTTCGTACTTTGTCTTTTAGATGAGTTTTCTTATTCATTTTGTGGGTGTGTTGTGATTTTCAATAATAATTAAATCAAATTAAGATATTATTAAATGATTTAATTTAACGATAATTTTATTTAAAAAATTAAAATTTAATTAATTTGGAAATTATTTTGGAAATTAATTAAATAGAGGAAATAAATTTAAATATTTAATTAAAAGTCCAATTTCGGCATAGTTATATTTATTTAATTGAAGAAATAAGGTGTGTTTGGTCTATAGTAAGACAACTCTTGTTTTTGGGTGGGTCAACCTGTCGGCTATGTACTGCGATGGTGGTTGAACACTGGCCTAATGATGTTTCTCCGATAGGGAATTTTGATGGTATCATGTTATTATCTTAGGTTTTAGGTTTTAGTATGGTCAGTAGCTCATATAGTTTCTTTCAGTTTTCTACCTACCTATTAGGGATTTTGTTTTAGTAGCAATATTCTATAGTATGTTCTTCATATAGTAAAAAAAGGAGGGTTAGAGTAGTGGCATTATGCCATATAGAAGATTCTGCAAATATGTATATAACTCTAATCTTAATATATAAGTGGATATTATTAGTATTTGTGGCATCCTCGAGTTACTGCTACACAACAAGGTTTTCACATCTTTTTATAGTTAATTTTATGGTCTTCATGCAGTCTATTTTTTTCTGAATGTAGTATGGGAATACACTTAGGAATTTAGGATTGGATTTGTATTGAAAACTTAAGATGATCACTTGGTATTATAGTAGATTAGTTAAATTAGTTGATTCAAATATCTTAACATTCATGGGTGGCTCAACAAGAACTCTGTTCCCAAGTAAGTCAGCTATGCAGTCCTAGTTTAGTTTTTGCAGATTGATTGATTTTCATGAGTTTAGAGTATCAAGTATGGCTATTCTCTTAAGCATGTAGGGATAATACTCTAATTGATTTTGTTATTGTAATTTCTTATAGACTATCCATTCAAGTATTACTCTGTTCTACCACTACTAATCTTAATTTCAGCATGCTCGGATGAGCCTTTTAGAACTATTGTCTACTAAATTTGACTTTAATCTTTTTAGTTTAAATGGAGGATGCTAGCAGCATATGGTTCTCGTTATGTGTAGAGTTGTTTGTTTAATTTTGTTTTTGAATGGCAGAAGAGTTATATGTATTAAGAGGAATATTATAACTTCTCAATTTTCTTTGTAAGGATTTTGCTAGTTTTGAATTTAACAATGGTTTAATCTATTAACTTAGCCATACCAGGTTTGAATTTTCCATATATGTCAATGCTAGTTTATATTGATAATATACTTTATAAATCTATTAAGTAGGAAATGGCAAAGCTTTATAAAATGGATGAGGGGGATGATTATGAGTAATTTTGGATGGATAAAGAAGGAACAATCTATTTGATCCCTCCTAGGTTATCTAATTATTTATCTAATCAGGAAGCTATTGAATATGTTACTGCTAACCATTATGTTGATCAAGTCGGTAAGGAATTCGCAAATGTAACACTCAACGATGGATGGAGCATACAGTATCAGTTGGTATGGTCCTCAGGCAATAGGTTTTCATATGACATAAGAGGCAATAGATATAGTGATATCATGGATTATGTCCATTATGTTGTAACAATAACAGTTATGTAATAATTCTATTGGGGTATGCCCCTTTCATGTTGTAATAATAAAAGACCATGGTCCTAGGCAAGACTGGAGGTTTTCTTCCCCGTCCTTTCCTACTAGTGCCCGTTTGAATGAAGACATTATGTTGTATGTTATTTATCTTAATTAATATAATCAAGGCTTTGATCATTTATTGATAAAAATAAAATAAAAATTATATTTATTTAATTTAATAATAATTAATTTAGAAGTTTCATTTTAAAAATGAACTCTAAATATTATTGTTAGTGAAATTAATAAATATACTTTCTAATTACATCTTATTATTTAATAAAAGTAAGTGAGAAAATTTCAAATAAACTTTATTTTAATTAAAACATAAAAAGTATGCACAAAGAATTCAATAAATTAAAATAATAAAAGATTATAATTTCTTTATTAGGAGATTAGGGCTCATTTTTTCACACAGGTTTTGGGGAGCAAAAGTTGAAATTGGAGCAAAAGAATTGTTGAAAGTTTCAAAGGATTTGGATTTGTATGCATTCATAGGTTGTCTTAGATTTTAGTTGTTGTTTTGAGGTAGGGTTTGAAAACCCATTGTAGAATTTTATTGAAATATTTGTCTACTCTGTGTCTTCGTAGGTGCTTGCATAATGCTTATTAATTTATTGTATTAATCTTTGGATAAATAATTATGTTGTAGATTTTGAAAAGGAAAACTTATTAATCAAGAAAACGTGATTGAGGAAAAATTATAAAGTTTTTTTATAGGTAATTATTATGACTATATTCTTTTAAAATCCTTTCTAATTCAATTATAGAAAATTGGAAGAAAACGACAAATTGAATAACTAGCATTTGAACTTTTAATTTGTCATGTGATTATCATGAATTTTCTAAATAAAGATAAATATTCTTCTTATATCTAAAATAATTTAATTGCAAAATTTATTGAAAAAATAAAAAGATTAATTGAGAGGAAAGCATGTTGTAGCTAAACTTATATATGCATTTGAAAGCAATTATACTAATTATAGAAAACTAACCATATTATACTAATTATAGAAAACTAAGTATATTATGGTTGCATGATTTGAGAAATAAAAGACATGCAAAAAATACTAATTGAATGTTTATTTTTATTTTATAAAATTAAATTATTATTTAAAAGGACTAAGTAACTACACTTGTTTTAAATGCATTTCGAGATGTCATGTTTTATTTTGTGCTAGGTTTGAGGGAAAACCTAGTAGTTTGACTAGATAGGCATGTTTACCAAAGGCTTGAGAATTGGTTGTTTTTGTGATGCTTTTATGTGATGTTGTTTTGTCACGATTATTTTATTCCCAACCAATGTGCTATATCCACATTTTTGTGTGATGAGATCGAGTTTTTTTTTGTAGGCTCATGTATTGTGATTTTCTTGGTGTAACCTATGAGGTTTTTGATTAGTTATGTATTGGTGCTTTCCAATTGCTTATATAGGACTAGGGTGAATATCATGATCTATCTATTGGTATTTTCCAGATGCTTGTATAGGACTGAGGTGAATATTGTGATTTATCTTTCAGTGATTTGCAGTTGCTTGTATAGGACTGAGGTTAATATTGTGATTTATCTATAGGTGTTTTCTAGATGCTTGTATAGGACTAAGGTGAATATTGTCATTTATCTATCGATGATTTCTAGTTGCTTGTATAGGACTAAGGTGAATATTGGGGTTTTACAAGATATACTTTAATGAGCTTAGGGTAGGTTATCTATGTGTATGTTGCAATGGAGATCAAAGCACTAAAGAGGTTGCCTGGGTAACCCATTGTAAGTTGTATTAATAAGTGATAACATTTACTTAATGGGGATAATATGAATTAACAAGAGTCAATGTTTTACCTCACCCATGCCTCGAGTGCTAGTACAGGCTAGGATGGGAGTAGAGATGATGCTTGGTTGCAACCTTGCCTCATTTGTATAAAAGGATATTGATGCCGCATATAGTCACTAGGGGGCTAGAGCCTAGAGAGGCTGCCAAGATAACCTTAGAGTTTGATCATGTGATGAGACTTGCCCATATTAGGTTTCCTAAATGTCTTTGTTGCCTATGGGATTATATGTTACTTGTGTACTTGGTACTTTTGAGATAGATTGTTATCATGATTCCTTGACCTAGATTCTTGTTCAACTTTTAGATTGTTATCCATTTGGGACTTGAGATTATCTCCTCAACATGGTGGGAGTGGGCCATTTAGGTTCCATGAGGTTGGGTGGTAGTGTTTCTTATATCATTGAGATCTGACAGTTGGATGTGCTTGTGTAGTTGTTCCATTCTTTTGATCTTGTGATTATGTTCTATGGTCATATTCTGATTTATTGTACTTTTATTATTTAAGATCATATGGGATGTTGTATCTTATCTTGATGTATATTCTTTTAACATTTCATACCCTATGACATGTAGAGATGATGATTATGCATTTTGGTTATGCCATGTGGCATCTTATGTACTTGTATATTTTTTCAGGTGTGTTTTTGTACATGTAGTTATTATATGACATGGATTTTGTTATGTATCAAATTTAATTTTAATAAAGCTTATGTATGTGATTCATCATCATGGAACCCTTGAGAGATGTAGTTGTTATTGCATTGCTTATGTATGTATGTGAGTTATTGCTTCTGCTATGTTATCTCTTATTATTTTAATCTTTAAATATATTTTTTTGGCAAACTTAGTGACATAATAGGTTAATTTCTTTTAGGGTTCCCTAGTGGTGCATTACATGAAACCCTAGCAAACTCTTGGCAAGCAAAGAGACAGAGAAATAAAAAAGCAAAAATTAAATAGATTTAGGGTAACTTTGACTTTAGCATTTCATTTACCTTAAATGACTAATGATTATGAAATATTTTTTTAACCCAAGTTTCATTTTTATCAATCCTAGTCAAATTTCTTTTGGTTGATTCTCTTAGTTTGCATTATATTATATTGTAAATTCCTAGTGATGTGTTATAAATCACTTAGGGAAATATCAAATGCAAAATTAGGGAGTAGATGACTTTTAAGTTTTATTATTGTTTTGCATGCTTTAATGTATGATATATAATAAAATATTATTTTATGAATTATTTTTATTAAAAAATTATCTTTTTATTTAAAATAAATAAAAAGCCAAAGGATGAGTTAAGTGTAGTAGCTGGAGATCATATGTCATCACTTGCATTGCAAGGGAGTTTGATAAGTATTATTTGAGGAGTTAGAGCAATTTTCATCAGTTTTGGAGTCCTATAAGGAGACTTTGAGCCCACTTTAGTTTAGTTACTTCTAGATCCATTATCTTTTCATGCATAGTCTTCTTTGAATCTAATCCATGATATATTTTTTCATTTAGAGAATAAGCAAGGGTGATGCTTAAGCTCTAGTTCAGTTCCACTCCATTTTTTGAGTTTGACCTTTCTACAAAGCTATACTTTGTAATTATTTCTAAAGTTCTTTCTTTTTGCCTTATTTTGCTTCTATGAATTCAGGTATATTTGCATGGAGCTCATTTATTTTTAGATTCCGTAATCAAATTATTTTTGTGGTTTTTGAATAAAAATAAAGTTTTCCTCCTCAAATTTGTGTTTTTTTAGTAATAATATTTTGTTATATTCATAAACTTCCAAAGATACATAGATAGGCTAAATTTCCAAAATAACCTTCACATTAAAGACCACTTACAACTTACTACATATCTAACTATTACTATCCAACACACAATCATCATCTACTTCTCATCTTTTCGAGGTTTTTTATGGCTACAAAGATTTATATATTTGTTTTCACAAACGTTAAAACTAAAAAAGCCCTAAGATTACACTGCACTAAAAAACATACTTCGGCTCTGCCCGATGCCTCAGACACTGTGTCACCTTTATCGCTTCCTTTCCCACCTTCCTCACCTTTTGTCTTTTCCATAAGTGGATTGATCCTTTGTTCACCCCTAGATCTAAGACTTTTCTGGCTTTCAACGCCTCTATGTGGTTCTTCATAGTAGTTAGCTCAAATTTTTCATTTCTATAGCTCCTTGCCCTTCGTTGAAGCTTTAGACTTTAACTTCTACATCCATTTACAGAAGCTTTACACCCCAAAACTCCTATCATCCACCTTGAACAAAGACTTAGGACCATTTTCCTTCAAGCCATCCTCAAATAGAAAAATTTGGTCATTTTCAATTTTCTACCACTTACACCTTTACTGAAAAAATTACCCTCACCACCATTCACCTTTTACGGCTTCCTGCAGTGTGATGATGATGCGAATGGGAAACCATAAACCCTTTAATCTTTCTCCCTATCTTCTCCTAAAAAGAGAAAATCTCCTCCACCAATCTAAGCCATTCAACTCTAATATTATCCTTATAAGCCTCCTTATTCACACCAGTTAGCCACCAAATAAAGCCAAATTTCCCTCTCACCTCCCCTTCTACTTCATTCACATAACATTCACTATAATTGAAGCCCTTCCCTGGCCATGCCCACTCTAACAAGGATTCAATCCCAATAATCATGTCTTTTGGAAGCACCAATTTCATCACCCACTCCACTTCTTCTTTTGAAAAAGCCAATTCCAACCACCACGCCATAACCATTGCAACTATGTTAACATTTATTTTCCAATGGTGGCTCAAATTCTAAAATAGTTCTCCAACAGTTCCCTTCACTGCGTCCATCACTTTTGGTGATGGACATTGAAGCAACAAACGAAGTCGGTGATTTTGGACTGGACCAAAGAGCACTTTTTGTTGTCTAGCCGTCTGAAAGGTAAAGGTAGTCTCTATTCCAGCCCTTAGTCACTTTTTTTCCCTATCACTATCCAACAATTTTGCACTTTTACTATTCTTTTTTGTTAAAAAAGGCCTCTTCAAATTCTGTATTTTATATCAACATCACCCTCCTTTGCTTAGATCACCCACATCAAACTGATAATTCCTCCTGCACTCATCATCATTTTGTCCTTTACTGTTAAAACCTGACTTTTACATTATGTGAGCATTGATTTCAGATCACCCAAATCTTTTCATCATTACTCCATTTTGACATTTCACCTCAGTTGATACCTTCCACTTTATCATTTAAAAATGGTAGCTTTTCACTATTTTAAACATCAAACAAAACCCTATCCTAATGGCTACACCATTCAAAACACCCTTTACCCACCTCTAGACAATTTGCCACCCATTTTGATAACTGATCAGTTTCCCCATTAGCCTCTCTATAAACATGACAAAATTTAAAATCTTTCAAATATTTCAACTCCCCATTAACCACTATCAAGAAATTTTCTAAGTGCCATGCCGAAATTTGATTTCTTCTAATCACCTCTACCACCACCATCAAGTCACTTTCCATGATTACTTTCACCCCACCCACCTTCTTAGCACATTAAATTGCTAATAATGCTGCTTGGAATTTTGCTTCTTTGTTTGTTCCATCCATTTGTCTATTTGCCCCAAAAGCTAAAGTTTCTCCATGATGATCCCGCACTGTAAAACACGCCCTTGATTTACTAGGATTACTCCTCATAGCTCCATCAAAATTTACCTTTATCCAACCTTTCTCTAGAGCTTTCCACACTAATTTTTGTCTTTGTTCTTTCTTTGATTTAAACCCACTTAAAGCTCCATCCTATCTAATTTTATTCCCTGGTCATTCTCATTGAATAACTTTATCTTCTCTCATAAAAATACGCTTCAACTAATCCTTCCTAAACACTACAACACTAACTACTTCAATGGAATGGTCAGTCCTTCTCAGGAGCTATTCCACATATTCATACACCTCTTGAAAGATTCTCCTATTTCTATCCTTCCACACCTCCCATGGTATAATTGATGGGCTTATCCTCCACACACTTTCAAGCATATTTCTTTTACTCATTTGTGGCTAGGATAAAAATAAATCAACTAAAGAAGATCTCCAAGGGCCACGCCATCCCAACTTACTCTGCACATGACACAAAAATTTCACTACCACTTCACACTGTAACAATAGGTGGTTTACTGATTCTTTTTCCTTAACACACATCACACATTTAGTTGGACCTTGAAATCCTAATTTCTTTCTTCTTTCCCCACTTAGAATTTGCCCTTGGATAGCTAGCCAAGAGAAAGTCCTTGCTTTAGGCATAATCTCTTTATGCAAACATAAATCCTTAGCGTCAAAGCTTTCATCCACTCTATTTTCCATCAACTCATAGCCTAACCTTATAGAAAACTCACCTGAGGTAGAAACACACCACCTAATCTTGCCCTTTATCTCAGTTAAACATACATTCCTTCCAGAAAAGACATTCTTTAGAGATTGATGTTGTTATAGAGAAAGGCCCTCCCCTTGCCAATCCCTCCAAACCCAAGTCTTACCAAACACCCCATTAGATGCTATCATGTAGTCCCTGACCTTACAACCTGACAAATCACATAATATTTGTTTTAGGTCTTTATCTTGACATTCTTCATCCAAAACCTGATATCCATTCCATGTGTCCACCCAAAATTTTGCATGCCTTCCATCCCCAATCTTCCATGAGATGTGGTTCGAAATAACATGTTCACAAGAGATAATAAAGTTCAATATAGCTGATCCTTTTAAAGGATTTTGAACTATTAAGATCCTTGTTTCATCATTAGAATTCAAATATTTTTCTCTTAAAATTTTAGTCCACAACTGCTATGAGTTTGAGACAATCTGCCACACCAATTTAGCACCCAAAGCCACATTCATTTGATTCTAGTCTCTTAGTCCTACTCTACCATACTTTTTTTGGTCTACAGATCTTATCCGATCTTAACAACAAGATTTTATTACTTTCCCCTGCTCCACTCCAAAAGAACCTGTGAATCTATTTTTCTGCACTACTAATTACTTTCTTATTAATTTTAAGACACATCATCAAGAAAATTGGGACTGCAGACACCATTGATTTTAACATCAAAATTCTTCCTATTGATGAAAGCCACTTCCCCTTCCACCCTTCTATCTTCTTGAAACACTTTACTACTAAACACTTCCACACTTTACCTTTATTACTATCTTGGAACAATGAGATCCCTTGATATCTACTTGGTAGTAACCCCTATTTTATATTTAGAATTCTACTAATAGCCACTTTTTTACTTACAGGGGGTATTAAAGAACAAAATCTCAGATTTTAACCAATTTATCTTCTATCCTAAAACTTTTCCATAAATCTCAAGCATCATCTTCATCATCCTAGCCTCCCACTCTGAAGCATCCCCTACTAGGAAAGTGTCATCTACAAACTAAAGGTGAGGCATAACTTCAACTCCATTAGCCACTCTCACACCTTTCCAATGGCCTCTCACTCTTTTAACAGTGATCAACCTTCCCAAAACTTTAGCTAAAATGATAAAGAGAAAGGGGGATAAGGGATCCCCTTGTCTAATGACTTTTTCCAATTCAAAAAAAACCTTATGGGCTGCCATTGACCAAGATAGACAACCTTGTTGACCTCATACAACCATTGAACCAACTAATCCATCTTTCATTAAAGCCAAACATTTTCAAAACCTTAAGTAGAAAGTCCCTATTAAATTCATCATAAGCTCTCCTAATATTTAACTTCACCATCATTTTACATAGTTTCTTTACTATAATAGAATGAATCATTTCATGAGCTATAATGATGCCTTCAAAGATAGATCTACCAGGAACAAACCCACTTTGTTCCATAGAAATCACCACATATAAAACCTTCTTTAATCTATTTGCAACCACTTTAGAAATGATTTTATAAAGAGTATTACATAAATAAATAGACCTAAGCTCCTCAAAGGTCCTACATGCTTCCTTCTTAGGCACTAATTCTATGAAGGTGTTGTTCAGATCTTTCAAAACAAAAGCCCCTTGTCTTGATTCCTCAACAACATCCCAAACTTCATCTCCTAAACAATCCAAAAAGAACTTGAAAAACCTCCCTAAAATCCCATCAAGCCCAAGACTTTTATCCTTTCCCAAACCCCATAGAGTAGTTTTAACCTCTTCCTTAGTCACTATTGCAAACAACATTCTATTGTGCATATCTAAAACACAATTAGGTATACAGTCCAGAACTTTATCCTCTACATCCCAACCTTCTGCATCCAGCTTTCCCTTATTTTGGAAAAAGGATACAACCTCTCCCTTTATCTCCTCTAGGTCCTTCACCATTAGACCTTTAGAATTTACTATAGAGAAAATCTTGTTATGAGCTCTTCTTATTTTAACTGATTAATGGAAGAACTTGTTATTTCTATCTCCTTCCTTTAGCCATGTCTCCCTATATTTCTATCTCCAAAACACTTCCTCTCTAGATAAAATCTCCTCATAGGCCTTTTTCAACTTTTTCTCTTCTTGGAAGTTCTCCTCCCTCATTTCCTATAGAATCACTCTATCATTTAGTTCTTTTAAAGAGAGTTCCAGCTCCATTTTCTTCCTAAAAATGGTTTAGAAGGATTCTTTATTCCAAACCTTCAGTTTCCCTTTAATAAATTGTAGCTAAATTTAAAAACAATAAAGGCTTTATTTCCAGAAAAATTTGGGGCATTTCTCCACCATTGTTTAATCAAATCTTTGAAACCATCTGCCCTCAACCACATTGCTTCAATTTTGAAAGGGCATCGATCTAGTGAAGAATATTCCTAGATTCTCAACCTAATTGGGAGATGATCCAAACCATGTATAGGAAAAATTTCAGCTTCCACCATCCAATCAACTTGGGTTTAATCCCCCCAATAGAAATCTATCCAATTTTTCTGCAATATTTATAAACCCTAACCTTCTACCAATCCATGTAAACTTTGCTTGCTTAAAGGGGATATCTAGTAGACCATTACTTGTTACAAAGGCTGAGAAATCTTCTTGATTTACTAATCTCCATCATCTACCCCCCTTTTTTCCCTAGGGTAGAGAATGGCATTATAATCTCCACCAAACATAGTCATGTCATCTTGCAAGACCTCTATTACATCTAATAAAGCTTTCCACAATTCTTTTTTATCCCTACTTGGCACATGACCATACACATTGATCACATTAAATTCCACTTCAAGTTTTTTTGACCTTACCTTAAGCTATTGCTAGTTACTTTCCTACTACATCAACACAACCTTACCGAGTCTTCCTTCCATAACACACAAACACCCCCTGAAGCTCCTATCGTAATAACCCACTCACTTCTCCATTTGCCAAATTTTCTTTTAACTCCAACCACATCCTCAACCCTTATCTTTGTTTCCTACATAAAGACCACATCTGATCTCACTTGATCAAGGCCTCTCTTGATCAAATGAACTTTGTCAAGGGCATTGCATCCCTTGACATTCCAAGAAAGGATCTTCATCCCTTTTGAGAAGAGGTCTTCCCCCTTCCCGTCTTCAGTTTACTTTGACCCCTTGTATTTCCTACTATTTGGATTAAGGCATTTAGTGCCCTCCTTCCTCTTTTTTCACAATCCCCAACCTGAATTTTATGACTCTTTCGTTCAGTTTTTGTTAGGGTTCTCTTTTCTTTTAGGGCCATCATATCTTCCTCTTAGAAGGCCAGAATTGTCATTGCACCAAAAGATCAAACTTTCAATGCCCAATACAACCACTCAACTTATAGTACACTAGAGGCAGTTAAGCCCTTGTCACGAATCCCAAGAGGAGCACTAAACAAAATTTCTAACAATCTCCCCCTCAATGTTACCCGAGGGTTTAAGGATTCAAACCTATGACCAAGCTATGATACCAATTGTTAGAATATATAGTCCACCAATATAACTAAGGGGGGTTGGGGGGTGAATCAGTTATCCAACTAATATCACAATTATCAACCTTATTAAACTTTAACCATATGGGCAATATAATTAAAAACCACAACAAGATATTCATACGCAATAACACCATATATTTTAACTAGGGGAAACCTTGATCAGAGGGAAAACCCCGGTGGGGATGGTACCCACAAGATGGTGTACTAATATAAATATTCCTTGTTAGAGGATGGACCTTGTTAGGAGTCAATGAATACATTCAATACATATGAGTCCCTATTAGGAGATTCCAACCTTGTTAGGAGTTGTGTCAACCCTGTTAGGGATTATTGGATTGCTTACACACATTCCTCAAACACTCTGCTCCTTTTCACACTTTTCACTTCATACAATACTTAATCACCATGCATACAAACAAGTAAAATATCTTTCTTTTATATCGTATCTTCAAAATAATTCCTTGAGTCGGCCTTAAGGCTTTCTCAATTAATTATAACAAGATAATTAATTAATTACAATTACAATAGCATTGTCGGCTTATAGTCTATACAAAAATTCACACGTGCGATACTAGGGCTTGTGCACTCACTAATGTCACCAAAAAACTATCCTCTGTCACTACCTAACTGCACATCTTCTTACTATATCTCAGATTTAAGATACTGAACATACATCAGGAATAGTTTTCCTAATACTATCTCTGAACTACTCTTTGAAAATTAGGTACAACTTCTGTACATCTTCAACTTAGACTCTATACACTCAACTACATCATCAAGACACAATGTAGAACATTTCCATAACTGTGCATCACCAGACAATCAAAACATTGTCCATACAATTAAGATCTCTATCTACCACTCAACTAGTCTTTACATAAACCATGCTATATTGACATCAATGACAAACACTGTCATGAATGCAAAATGTCAATACTCTCCAATGCTTAGGATACTCCCCCAAAGTAGTATCATCAAAATTCATGCTAACACTTCCAAGTCTGGGAAGTCATCATTCAATATATCCTCCTTTTCCATAACATGCTCATCCAAGCTAGAATCTCTAGAACCCCTTTCGAATTTCTTATTGGGGAGATTTCTATGTCTATAAAGACTTTTGCCTCACACCCTTCTTCTTCCCCTCCTATGGAAATCCTATAGTCTTCTTCATCATAACCCCCATGTACACCAACTTCATTCCATCTCCCTACTTCTCGACTACATTCCTCCTTTCTTTGGTTCTGGATTTCTTCCCTTCTACTCATTTCTAGATTAACTCCTCTTGTCAAAGAACTATCTATAATATCCCTCTCCCTAGCCATCCATTGTCCTTCCACACCTTCCATCCCCCCAAACCTTTCTAAAATTTGGACTCCTTCAGCCTCCATAGCTTCAAGTCTTACCTCATTTTCCTTATAAGTTTTCTCTTCTACTAAACAACCCCCACCCATTTAAAACCTTTTTGCCTCCTTCACTCTCATTATCTTGAAAGTTATTATCTCTTGCTTTCAAGATCATAATACTTTCCATCTCTCTTGTAGTTTCTCTAGAGTTTTCCTCCTTTTCCTTCTACACCCCAACCATAATCTAGACATATCAATCGCTTTATTTAATAAAATTTCATCCTCCCTAACCTTATGTTACCCCTCTTGCCAACAATTTTCCAAAATATGGTCCTCACACAAACAATGCTCACACACCATTAGTCCTTCCTCTATTGATAGAGGTTGTCTCCATACCCCCACCTTTGAAAATATCTCAATCATTTTTGGTATTGAGTGACAATATATCATTCTAAATAATACAGATCCTCGGGAACATTTGGAAAGTTTCCTTATCAACCATTTCCACAACTTTCACAAAGGTTCCTAGCTTATTGCCTATCATCTTATAACAATGATCATTGCAGTTTTCTTGCAGGAGGTTTTGCAACCCCACCTAGATGGGAAATTGTTTTATGATTTCCTTTGTTGGGTCAAATTTTGGAACCCATGCTTTCATATAAAAGCCAAAGCCTTCCAAAAAATATGATCCTCTGTTCAAAATTCAATCCCTATCCTTGGCAATGTCCACCATTACCATGCAAAAACCATTTTCCAACATTTTAAAGTCGTTAACCCTTCCCACTTTTCATTACACCATTTTTTTAGCTTTCCTATTGCAGGCCATTGCCCTCCCCATTTTAAAAAGAAAGCGTTACTTTCTAAAAAACTACACTTCTTCTTCATAGAGCTCTAAAACTACCCTTTCAACTGTACATCTTTCCTGCAACAGGGCATCTATCCTCTATTTCTCCTAGTTTTCCACTACTTGTGGTTTCCTCATCCACTTAGCAATATCCCCAAAATCTACCTTTCCCCCCAAGTTTAAAGATATAAACCGCTGCATTGGGTGACCTCTATTTCTAGAGTTTCTGATCCTCCCACTCCCATTTTTCCATCCACTCTCCCTAGTCTTCTCCACATTTTTCCATTGAAATCTCTTTAGATTTTGTCTTCCATCCATTTGCCATTTCTCATTACAGTTGCCCCAATAGGTCAAATCCTCATGCCTTCTAAAGGGCTCAAACCTTCTTGGTTGTTGAAACTGTCTACGATGAGTGTTGTATCTATCTATCCATCTTGCCCTTGTCAAGTAAGTAAAAAAATTGTGGTAATAGGCTGAAGCCAGTAATGTTCTTTAACCCTTGGTTGTAATCACTATAGGCAAGAAGCCCCACTACTTCACTGAGGGTCAAAGTCAACAACTCTCAATTAAGAACCACAATAGAGAGTGACCCTATGGAGACTTGAACCTTGGTTGTAGGCATTATAGGAAAGAAGCCCCACCATTTCACCAAAGGAACAAGCCTTCCAATTTGTGTTATTAGTGGTAGGATTTTGAGTTAGATTATTTTTTGTGGTTTCTATGCAAACTCTTAGATTATTTTTTGTGGTTTCTATGCAAACTCTTTAATTATCTTATCAAGGTATTCATTTGGTATAATTTAACTCATTAGTATAGATTACATTTATGTTATAAGAACTTGATGTTTTAAATTGTGGAAATATAAGATTCCCTTTATAGATATTAAAAAGTTAATCCTTCATATTAAGTTGGTATTAAGTTATTCATTTGAGTTGTGCGCGCATAGTGATTTTGTTTAAAAAGTTATTATGAACTCATTGACTATTAGGGATTTTAGAGATTCAAACATTTAGGACATCACCTTTTTCAGTTATCATTTTCAATTACAACATATATTTCTTACCTTTTGTCAACCAAGTTTAGTTCTAGACAATCATAACAAGAAGTCAACCCATAATATGGAGATTGATCTTGACCATAGGCATACCTACAAGCCTCAATTTTATCCCTATTTCACAAGATTGCTAAGTATTACAGTTTGACATAAGGTTGCAATCTTAGTAACAACAATACAAATGGTTGCAGATCTAAATCCTAATCAAACACACATTAATGAAATAAAAATAGAATATAAGAAAAAAATATAGATATAAAGAAGGTCAAAACCTTAGAAAATATCTTAGATGGTCTAAAATGTTAGGTTTACATTTTATGTGAAGAAACAAAACACCCCTACATTAATATATATAGGGCTAGTACATGCTAATTAAACAATAATAACCAAATTAGCATGGATATAGAGTTGGGACAAAATACACGTACTTGACTAAATATTAAAGTAGGAATCAAATGCCAAAAAAATTATTAATTTGGAAGTGGCGATGGAAAAAGGCTATGTCACACAACTATTACCCAAAATAAAAAGAATACATCATGAATTGATTAAAGTATGTGAATCTTGGAATTATGCAAGAATACAAGTGTAAAACTTATCCCAAACAATTACAAATTCAATCCTAACAAATTGATTCATTTTTCTTGTGTTACTTTAAATCCTATCTACTTTCAAAGGGACCTGCCTATTGTCTTTACTTGTTATGGAAAATCCTAGTGGTATTGATGAACATGGTTTGATGCTCACTATTCAAGAATCTTTGCCTTCAACAAGCTAGAATATTAGTTAAAAAGGGTTGGAAGACTATAATCAACTATACAAATGGAATGGACGTGTTTATGATGACGTGACATGATAAATACTTAGATATTGATATCAATAGAATACATGCAATGTATTTTGGAATGATTACTTCCATACTAGAATCTTACCATGTGTTGATGTAGCAATTGATGTAGAAAGTTGAATAACAGAGGTTGATGCCTTGTGATAAATAGATGTGCTAACATGTCAGAACGAGCATGTTACTTAATTATGCACACATCTCCTAGATGTTTGATGGATGCTTGATACAAATGACTTAAGAAAGAGATAATTTTAATATTGTTCCAAGATTAAATTTAAATAATTTAATGTGAGAAACAATAAAGATAATTAATTAGAAATATGATAATATATATTTTTAAACTAAAGTAATGAATTACTAATATATTTACCTATTAATAATGAAAATTCATTCTCAGTACTCATAAAAAAAAAAATCAATGCAAAAGTCTACAACGTAATGATAACTTGCGAGCCTTTCATATGGGAGGTCTTGGGTTCAAATTTACCTTCGTTTAACATATAATAATAATTAATTCCAAAAAATAATAATAATTAATCTAGGCTTCAGCCATTTAATTGTAAATGAACTTTTAAAAAAATTCAAAAAGAAATTAAATCTAAAGAAAGATAAATAAGAAATTAAATCTAAAGAAAGATAAATAATAATTAAAATTCCGACATAAAATAATTTCTTTAGAAGGTCCGTTTCAAGCGTGAATCAAATCAGTTAAAAATAAAACTGTCAACTTCTAAGATTGTCGCTTTATAAGCTCATTAGCTGCACCGCCCCTGAAGCATGCTTCCAAAACATCCTTTTGACGCGATGCGGCTAGTTTTATTTTAAGTTGCAGATGTAATAAAATACGATTCAGATTTAATGATAATAAATTTGGAAATAATTTATAGTCGAATAAAAATTTGTGTGAAGGGCAGGGAGCGGATGGGGGGGAGAAAAGCGAAGAAGACGGCGTATAATCAGTTCCCACTCCCGTATATATTATTAGTATGATTGTTATGGTTCTTCTTTTGCAATAGCAACTACGGTTGGGACGGATATGGTGGAAATTAGAAACCTTTTTTCTGATTGCACCTGCAATTCTTGTTTTCCTGCGGGTTCTAGTGGAGGGGTCTTCTTCAGACCGTACTTTTCGTTTTTTGATGTAAACTGCTCTCTCCAGCCATGATCAGTGAAGATAGTGACACGTGAAAAGCGGGAAGAAATAGTTGCAATCGGGCATATGGTGTAATGGGAATGGCAAAGGGGAGGGGAGCAGGAGCAGGAGCAGGCTCAGGCTCAGTCTCTAACGATGTGCAGCAGGCGGGCAAGAAGAAGGTGGCATCGAGAAGCTGGGCTCTTCTGGACTGCAATGGGGAGACCAAAATGCTGGATGCGGACAAGTATTCCATAATGCACCGCCTTCGAATCCATGCAAGAGATCTCCGCATTCTTGATCCTCTTCTATCATACCCCTCCACTATTCTTGGACGTGAACGGGCAATTGTTCTCAATTTGGAGGTCATTTCCCAACTTTATCTTTTTCAATTTGTGTTGTACTTTGTGGTCAATTATAATTCTCTCCACTTTTTTTTTTTGTGATTTATTTAATTGTTTTCGGATTGAGTTTGAAGTTGGTTTAATGAATTCGGTGTAGCTTAATTGAATTTTGATGTGGGTCTATTTAATTTGATACGGATGCATTGAATTTTCACTTGGCATGCAGCATATCAAGGCAATTATCACTGCAGAAGAGGTATGCTGTCGATTTACCCTTTTCGGTTTATGCTATGCTGTATAGTTTTAAGGTGGCTTTTAGAGTTTGTCCCAATTTGAATTTCAGTTGCTAGAGTTACGACTGTGCTGGCTTATGCCAATCCGTTTGAACAACTCAGTGATTCCGTTTCTTTAGTCGGCTCCATCACCTGCTATAGTGGTGGCAGCTTTAGTTTTAGTTGGGCTTTGATTACTGAGTCGCTTTCTCTTTATCTACTGAAGTTGTTGCCAGTATGAACCAAAACTGGATAATTTGTTGCATTTTGTAAGTTTAAGGTTGTAATGAGGATGACAGGTTCATATGATGATCGGTGCAAGCAGGTCCTTCTGCGAAACCCCGGGGATGAGTATGTCATTCCAATATTTGAAGAGATGTGCAGGCGTTTGCCCAAGTTAAGCAACGCTCATAGGGAAGACCTTCTGGGAGATGGAAGACAGCAATCAAATGCACAGCAAGAATGCACAGATGCTGCGGAAGACGGTGGGCATGAGTACTGTTTCTTCAACTTTTCTATTCTGTAGAAAATTGTATTGGGTCTAGGATCATTGTTTATTCCCATCATACCCATGTATCTACTGTGTTGGACCCCAAGCTGTTTTCAAGGAAAAAAATATTGCATAATAATGCACTGCAGAAACATCAAATACATAAGAACATCTCTTTGTTGGAATTCCCTTGCAATGTTTTGATTGACGGTTCTCTACTCTATGTTTCTTCCATTCTGATTTCCATGATGTTTCTGATTCTGTATTGTAGAGTCACCCTTCGAATTTCGTGCTCTTGAGGTGGCTTTAGAGGCTATATGTAGTTTTCTGGATGCTCGTACCACAGAATTAGAGACTGCTGCATATCCAGCTTTAGACGAACTCACATCTAAGGTAAGTTTTGTTTTTTCATGTGTCCTATTCTTTATTGGGTTCTTACTTTCCTTCTTGTTCTCTTGCCCTGCAACTGTTATGAACCCTATTCAGTACTGTTCATGATATTTAAAATTGTTCATTTTAGTTAGTGGGGTCCATTAGGATTTATTGCAGGTGAGGTCGTTGAGATCAATTTCTGCAGGATAGATATGGTGCATCTATGTGACCATGATAAATTATATCACGTGCAAAAGGAAAAAGAGCTTGAACTAAAAAACAGCATGAATATAACCTAGGTAGTAGATGAGTGCATGGTTTTGGAAGAAAGCTCGTTTGCACAGGCTTGAAGACTCTCTTTATATCAAGGCAGTCCCTATATTGCCTTAGATTTGGTCTGATTTTGCATTCGGATCCCCTTACAAAAGCAAACACTTTACTGCTCTTTCACTGTTTCCTTCAATTTCCAAAAATATTATTTTAGAAGTTTCAATTTGTAGTTTCCAGCTGTTTCAGGCTTCACTTTTATGCACTGTAGTGATTTTGTTCATTACACCGGCTTCAACTTTATAGTATTGCAACTCTGGATTTATTCATCTGTCTCAGAGTAACTGCCATTTTCAGCTTTAGATATACCAACTATCAAATCAGCTATAGCAGATCTTAAATTGGCATTCTAGAATTATATAACAGTAACAAGAATAATATACAAAAAGATTTTCCAAATTTAACAATAGTATGAGGGTGGCTGGTAGAGTTATATGCAAAAATAACAGTTGAAAAGTAAATTATAAAAGATTATTAAAATATTATAGACAAAGTGAAAGAAAGCTGAAATTAAAGAACATCCATAATTGAGCAGTGAATGATATTCACACATTATAAAGGGCTGAAATTTCAAAATTGTAATTCTCATCTAGTAAGCTAATATAATAATCTAGTTATGTCAATGACTATCCATGACATTGAAAGTGAATTGAGATAGAATTGTTATTTATTACTAATTATCAATAAGTTTGAGGTTATAAACTGAACATTTAAGATCAATCTGCCAAAGTAATAATGCGTAGCAACATTGAGCAACAAACTAGATTATCATGGTCACCATCAGATAGAGATTCCATGACTGCTCCTTGCCATGAGAAATTTTTGAAATTCTAACCTATCCAAGATTTCATCAACTTCCCTTGGCTCCTTGGGATCTACGTTCCATTGTGTTGCATGACCTCTTTGTACATATCTCTCTTGCAATATGTAAACCAAGTTTCTTCACATTTATTGAAGCATTCTCTCCTAATACTAGATGGATAGAACTATATTTTAACAAAGTCTCCATAGCAAGAAGAGGAGCAAAAAAAACTTAAAAGAGGTGACAAGAATTCTTATCAGTGGACTATCTTTTCTTGCAGCATATTGGGTCTGTTAGCTGAAGTTTTGTATACTTTATCTACAAGTCCTTTATGAACACCACCATGACTTCCTGATCATCATCATGAGTAACCCATTCCACCTCCACTTGCTTTAGGCTTCTCTACAAACCATTTGGGTTAGTTTTCATATGCCACCATTTGTAAAAGGTTCTTAAATTTTGATCACATCTATTGGATGATTGAGAGAATTAGTCATGATAAAATGCCAAGGTGGTGTCTCTAACAAGAATTGTGGCCTTAATTAAGTTAAGCATGGTATCTTTACACTTATAGCTCTTGCCAAAGTTAGGAGTGTTAGTGTCCTTATGACAGTTGAAAAATCAAAATGAGTTACAATGGACATATTATATGTCACATCAGACAAAAAAGAATCCCTGACCACCATATTGCTCATTTGAAGGGACAGTCTCCTCAGTAGCATCTCTGAAATAATGTTCAACGTTGTTTGGGGACAGTTTGTCTTCCCATCCATGATGATTGAATACCTATGGCTCATTCACCAGATATTCTTTATCAATTAATGAATTTTGGAATGTATTTTTTCAGGAGGATGGTTCTCAATGTGTTTTTTCTAGGAGGTGACATATGACTATTAGAATGATTTCAGAATAATTGAGGGGGGGGGGGGGGGGGGGCGGTGTGAATCAGTTATCCTCGGGTCCAGATATTCCAAATAAACTTTTAAACCACTTTAATAACTCAAATTTATTCATTAGTCCACTCAGACTCTATAACAACTTATTAGTAACATAAACTTGCAGTTCACTGTCCCAATAGTAACCTACTTGCAAAATGTAAAGCAATAAGCAATAAAACACATCAAATAGCTTTAACACAAGTATGACACTAGGATTTAACGAAGAAACCCAATTTGGGAAAAACCACCGGTAACATGCTACCAACTTTTCACTCTTCTGAAGTGAGCTTGGTTAAGAGCCAACCCTGTTAAAGGTTACAATACACATTGTTAAGTGTGACCTTGTTAAAGGATTTAATCACCCTGTTAGGAGCGGCTTGGTTAAAGGGTTTAAGAACATTCCATTAGAATGTCACCTTGATTAAAGGATTTATAAATGATTGTTAGGTCAACCTTGATTAAAGGATTTTAACTGATACAAGGGTTAGATAGTAACAATAGGTTGATATGATAAATATAATTCACTTTACAAATACAAATCACAATGTAGCTCATCTGCTGATCCACTAATTGACCTTCATTTATATCTCCATCATTGATTTGCTTGGAAACCCTTCGAGCAATCACACTTCACCTTTGCTCAACTCTTCACAACCTTCTGCTCAAGTTCGCCAATCAACATAATCAACAACTGCTCTAACCTCTCTAGGTTATCCTTACGCCTCCTTAAATAGGTAGCTTTGATCTTTTGCTTCTTAAACATCACTGTTGATCTTAGGGTTATATCAGATTCATCGAATCCATCCATCATTTCGTTTCTCCTCCATCTAGATACTTTTGAAAACTTCTCTTTGAATCCATGCCTAGGAATGCTCAAACACGGTTTACCTACATTAAATGCTCCGACTCATCTATACTTATCCTTCATGCGCTTTGATCAATTTGAAAATTCAATTGTGTCGGCTGGGAATCTGAATTCCTTCTCAAACTATCAAATGCTATCACTCGACCAATACTATATTCCTCGACCTCTGTCATCACTAGAAAACTTGGTCAATACTAATTGTCTTGCTTGACATACTCTGTCTTCGCTCGGTCTGACTTTTGTGATACTCAGTCTTTACTGATGCTCGGTTGACACTATATTTGCTTGGCTTATGGTGTTCACTCGATCGACATAAGCACAACTTGGTGTCAACTATAAGTTTCGTAATCTTATTCTTCTCTATTTGCTCAATCTCTTCATTAATGGCTGCAATTCAATCTTCATCTCAAGTGCAGCCTTGATTGATCTAGGTTCATACTCACACAATGAGCATGTATCACTCCTTAACCTTTTTCTTCTCATAACTCTCGAATCTTTGTCTCCAATGATTTGATCTGGTGTATGATTTTTTCTTACATACTTTGCTAGCACAGGTTCAACTCTTCTTTCTTTTTGCACTGGTTCATTAGGTTCATCTTGTAAATTCACTTATGGTAGCACTTCTTGTATCTTAGCTTCTTCTTCTGGTTGTTCGGTAATCACTTTCTGACGCTCGGCTCCAATTGTCTGATGCTAGACAATCTTTTGTTGTGATTTGACATTCACTGGCGGCTATTGCTCGACAACTTTCTTTTCAGGCTTAGGTAGGGTACTAGGCTCTCTTTCATAGACATATACATAATTCTTGTAGTCTTTAGGTTCTTGTTTGCATTCAACTTCATTTTTCTTTGCATATTCATCAACTCTAACATTTGCACTTTCTACAACTTTGTTAGTGTTAGAATTCAAACATTTATATGCTTTGCTTTTAGTGGAATATCTTAGGAATATGCCTTCATCACTTTTAGCATCAAGTTTTCCATGTCTATTGTCTGTCAATATATAACATTTGCTTCCAAATATTTTGAAATACTTCACATTAGGTGCATATCCATACCATAACTCAAAAGGTGTAACATTTGTACCTTTCTTGACTTGTACTTAGTGCAAAGTATAAACAACTGTACTTACAGCTTCTCTCCAGTAATTTTGTAAAACATTCTTCTCCATCATCAATATCCTAGCACAATCCATGATTGATCTATTCTTCGTTTCAGTCATACCATTTTGTGGAGGAGTCCTTGGTGCTGACATCTGTCTCTTGATTCCTTTATCATTGCAGAATATGTTGAGTTCCTTAGATATAAATTCAACTGCTCTATTAGATCTTAGACACTTCAAGCTCTTATCTATTTCCTTTTCAACTGTAGCCAAATACCACTTAAATAATTGAAATTCATCATATTTTTCTTTAAAAAACATCACAATCATCATTCTGGAGTAATCATCAACAAATAAAATAAAGTATTTGCCACCATAGTAGCTTTGCACTCTGATAGGTCCACAAAGGTCAATATGAACTAACTTCAATACATTAGGTCTTGCTCTTGAAAATAGACTTTGTCATTTTATTCAATTGACATTGTTTACACATTACATTACTAGGTTTTTTCAATCTTGGTAATCCTCATACTTTTTTCATTTTGCTAATGCTTAACAAATTATCAAAGTTGACATGACATAGACTCTTATGCCGTAACCAAATGTCTTCATATTCTGCAAACAAGCATGTATCATCAGATAGGTCAAGGTAGAATAAGTTACCTTTTGTTTGTTCTCCACTTCCAATAAGCTCTCCAAAACCAATGTAAATCTTAGCTTTCTTGTGTTGAAAGTCAACTTTGTAACTGAATTGTTCAACTGTGCAACACTCAGCAAATTGTAATTCAGTCCTTCAACTCAATAATCATTATCACATATGATCTTATCTGTCAATTTTATTTATCCTTTACCTTTCACAAGACATGGTGCATCATTACCAAACTTAACACAACTTCCTTTATTGTGTTCTAAGGTTTCAAACTTACTTTTATCACTAGTCATGTGATATGAGCAGCCACTGTCAAATATCCATCTACCACCTTTCCTCGCATATGAAATAAGTGCAGTTTTCTCATCTTCATCAGAATTTTTTTTCTTTGCAACATAAACAACTTCATCATGACTATTAGAATCACTATCGGTTTCTTCTTCAGCAATGTAACAAGATTTCTTACCTTTTCCCTTGTAGTTTTGTATCCTTTGTTGTCTCGTCTATTTCTTCTTTGGTACTTGTTGTTTTTCTTTTCATCCTTGTCAGGGCATCTTGCAGCAATATAACCAACTTTATTGCATGAAAAACAGATTATAGGAAGTTTACCTTTGAATTTTCCTTTGCCTCTTGGTAGTCTTCTAGCCATTAATTCTTCAAGATCCTCAAGATCATCATCAGATGATTCACTTACACTATCCTCATACTTTCCTATCTTCTTCTTAGACTTATGTATAACCAATTTTGACTTGAAAGCATATTCGATAGTAGGGGCAGTAGATTTATCAAAATTTGACAATTCAATAGCAGCAAGCCTTCTAATTAGACTATCCAAGGTCAGATCATTACCATGAGTACATCTTGATTCTTGTATTGCAGAAACTCTAATAGCATCAATAGGAAGCAGGGTTCTTGGTACCTTACTGATCACAGTTTTATCACTGATTTTTCCTTCAGCTCCTCTAATTGTATTCACCACTTGTTTGATTCGGCCACAGTATTGGGCAATGTTCTCACCTTCTTTCATCTTCATATCATCAAACTTGCCTCTCAAGCTTACTGACTTAGCTCATAGTACATTCTTGTCTCCACTATGGATCTTTGTCAATTTGTCCCACATATGCTTTGCAGTAGTGCATTCTATATCATCAAACTCTGAGTAACTTAGGGCAAATGTAATCTCCAACATTGCATTTGCTGGGTTGTCATAGGTGTTGGTACTGCTATGTAGTTATGCTCCAGGAATTATACTAGTGAATCTCCAATTCCAACAATGTGCAGCTTCATCAAACTCTACTATGCAGGGAAGTTCTCCTTGTTCAACTTGGGTACCTCCTTTCTGAACATCTTGATCTTTAGTTTTAAGTCCCTTTAAACTTTCCTTACAAGCACCACAAGCTCTGATACCAATTGTTAGAATGATTTTAGAATAACTGAAAAGGTGGGGGGGTAAATCAATTATTCTTAGGTCTAGCTGTTCCAAATAAACTTTTAACCACTTTTAACAACTCAGATTTATTTATTAGTCCACTAGGTCTCTATAACAACTTATTAGTAACATAAACTTGTAGTTCACTGTCCCAACGGTAACCTACCACTAGAATGTCAAGCAATAAGCAATTAAACACATCAAATAGCATTCATATAAGTATGACAACATGATTAAATGTTGAAACCCAATTTGAAAAAAACCACTTGTAACATGTTACCAATTTTTCACTCCTCTGAAGTGAGCTCAGTTAAGACCCAACCCTGTTAAAGGTTACAATATACAATGTTAGGTGTGATCCTATTAAAGGATTTAATCACCCTATTAGGAGTGGCCTGGTTAAAGGGTTGAAGAACATCCCATTAGAATGTCACCTTGATTACAGGATTTATAAATGATTGTTAGGTCAACCTTGATTAAAGGATTTTAACTGATAAAATGGTTAGAAAGTAACAACAGGTTGATCTGATAAATAAAACTCACTTTGCAAATCACAATGTAGCTCATTTGCTAATCCATTGACTGGCCTTCATTTATATCTCGATCATTGATTCACTTGGAAACCCTTTAAGCAATCAACACTTCACCTTTGCTGAACTCTTCACAACCTTTTGTTCAAGTTCGCTAATCAACAGAATCAACAATCACTCCAACCTCTTTAGGTTATCCTTATGCCTCCTTAAACAAGTAGCTTTGATCTTTTGCCACGTAAACATCACTGCTGATCTTAGGGTTGGATCAGATTCATCAAATCCTTCCATCATTTTGTTTCCTCCTCCTTCTAGACACTTCTTGAAACTTCTCTTTGAATCCATGCCTAGGAATGCTCAAACACTATTTACCGTGCATTAAATGCTCCAGCTCATCAATGCTTATCCTTTACGCGCTTTGACCAATCCGAAAATTCAACTGTGTCGGCTGGGAATCTGAATTCCTTCTCAAACTATCAAATGTTGTCACTTGGCCAATACTTTGTTCCTCGGCCTTGGCCATCACTAGATAACTCGGGCAATACTAACTGTCCTGCCTAGCATACTTTGTCTTCGCTTGGTTTGACTTTTCTGATACTCAGTCTTTATTGATGCTCAATTGACACTATTTTTGCTCAGCTTATACTATTCACTCGGTTGACATTAGCAAAACTTGACTTCAAGTATAAGTTAATCTTCTACTCTGTGGCTCGATTTCACCTATGCATTTGGTCTTCTATTGATCATCTCTTGTAGGCATCCAATTCAACTATCTTCTCCACTTAGTGTAATGATTAAACAACACATTGTCTTACCAAGGTGCCAACTAGTCAAGTGCCAATTGTAGTTCCACTCAACCTTCCACTAGGTCTTCTTGTTATCTCTTCTTTTCAAATCCTCTTCATCAATCAAATGATGTGACACTCTACTTAGGTAGCAACTATCTCACCAGTAAGGTTTAACATCAATGACAACATAACAATTGTAGTTTCCAACAATGACATCAATCTACAGTGTGTACATTGGCAAATGCCTTCTTGTGATATTGAGATTGAGCAGTAGAAGTGGATTTCCATCAGCTTAGAAGAATTTTCTAGTGGGATCATCTTCATCTTCTTGAGCATATGCATTCTACATATCTATAATTGGGTTTGTGATCAAACTCATGGCCTTTCTTTTCCCTTTGGGTTCCATCCCATTGGTATTAGAAGTTAAAAATGTAGGAATTATAATGCTAGAAACTTAGAAATGCAAGGGCCAGTTGAAGATGGTGTAGAATTTTTTATTAATTAAACTGTTACGCCCCTAACCCTTTGGATGCATGGGGATATGAGATGACCAACTATGATATACAAAATCTCTATGTTAGTTATATATTAGTTCTTAATAATATTTATTCTAATTTAGGTCAGTTTGATTGGTATTAGTGGATGAATATTGCCCAATGACACCTATAAATAGGAGGCATTGGGGGAGTTGTTGAGGAAGGTATTGCAAGTTCTGTATTTATTGGAAGACTTTAGGGGGTTGCTCCCATGAAGTGACTCATTCTTATCAGTAGTTCTTATCTTGTTTTGTTTATATTCTTGTCATGTTAAGTAATTTCATTACAAGTGGTAACAAACCATGCTAGTGTAATAACACCCTTATATTTCCTTGTTTTGAAAAGGAAGGCAATTGAAGATAACTCAAGAATACAAAATAAATTATGTTATCCCAAGTCTCCTGGACAGGGATGGCAGGGGATGGAGGGATGCGTTTCTGGGCTGATGTTTTCTGCCAATTTAGGGGATTGGTACGAGACAGCTATATAAAATATAGGGGAGATTTAAAATATATAGAGAAGTTTTAAATATTCATGCAAAAACATGGATAAAACATGATATTCATGAAAACATGGATAAAGCATGTATATATACATTATAGAACATTAGCATATAAATTTCTGTTGAATCGATGCCTTTGTTTGACCATTAATATTCATGGTATTGATTAGTCTACATTAGCTGTACTCATTAATGTTCATTTCCAGCCCAACTGTGTGATTTTGAAGGAGTATGAGTACTTTCCAGCCTGAAAAGTATGGTCCAGGAGAGAATGTACCTCTTGCAGATCTAGCGTGATCTGGTAGGTATGATTTCCTGCATTCTTGGCCCCTTTGTTGCTGTTCAGTGGTGCTGCTGATGTATGTTGCTGTTGGGTAATGTTGGGAGGTGTTCTTTGATGTTTTGGAAAGGTGTTTGATGATATTATAGCTGTTTTGATGTGCAAACAGTTGAATATCAGACCTACAATTAGGTTTGAACATTGCATGGTGGTTTCCAGACTTGACATTGATCATTCCAGCACTTGTTTGTGAGTGGTTCATTGTTTTTTTCTGATTGGAGGATATTTGATAGTATTCTATTATTATTATGACCTGTGGCCGCTCTTTTATATAGTATCAATTTCTTGGTGTGTGTGGAATTGAGTACCGAGCCATTATTCATATTTCTGAGTGTTTTTGGCTATGACTCAGACCTGTTTACCCTTCACACATTGAAAAGTCCAATATTGCAGACCTGCAACCACTTCTTTACACAGTACCAAGTTCTAAGTGTCTGTGAGATATATTACTAAGCTGCTGTTCATTATTTTAAATTTCTAACTCCTGTTGGCACTGATTCAGATATAATTACCCCTCATACCAGTGAGAAATCAAATGATACAGACCTATAATCACTTTCATATGCATTACCAAGTTCCGGGTGTTTGTGAATCTGAGTTGTGCTTGCTGCCGAAATCTGTTGCAGTGTTTTCCAAGCTTCTTGTTGTAGTTGGAACAGACATATATAGTTTAATATGAATGAAAATGAAGTCTATCAAACACTTATGAACTATTGCTGAGTGTTGAGACCCACAAAAGGAAATAAAAAATTGTTATTAAAAGCATTCGAGTCTTTTTAAAAAATGTGCTGGGAAAAAAGGGATGGTTGGCCATCCCTGGAACAGTTGGGGGATGTAACAGATGTCCCGAACCATCTTGGGGGTGGGGAACTACTTGATTCAGGTGATCAGCAACTCTTTTAAAAATCGTTCGAAAAAAACTTTGAGTTTTTAGCCTCTTACTATAACAGGCCTTTATTAATCATACTACTCATAGAGAAGTAACGGCTTAGCAACTCCAGTTGCAGTCTTTAAAAGGTCATGAGTGATATAGAGATTTCAGTTGTTGAACAGTGATAGCTTGCAGTTCATGTGTAGTCTGTGAGATGGGCTCTACCTTGAACTCATGAACTCAAGTACATGTTATCAAGTTCATGTAGACACTTATCTCATAGGCAGTTGTGAAATTCTTGAGACCTGATGTATGGTGGGAATCGGGGCCTTCTTGCAACTCTTGAACTGAATATAACAAGAGACTAAAAAATATCTCCATGCCATACAACTTCTCCAATAAAACAAGTCCGTGGTGCACTTGTCACATTGAACAGGGTGAGACAGAAGTAGAGAATGCAAGTAATGGTGTCCCATTTGACATGGAAAATGCCTTGAACTGAATCATTCCAAAGGAAAACCATTATCGCCATCTGAATGAAGGGTACAATGGTATGCCTGCTCATGTACAGTTCTAAAGAACAAGATGCTCACTGGTTAATCCAGTGAGAAATGATAGTTTTATCCAGATGTTTGGCATGTGATATGGTTGAATGAGCACTAAAACTATGTTAATCCAAGGAAGAGCTGTATTACTTTACACGAAACAAAAGGGGGTGCTGCAGGAATATTCCTTATTTTTTTGCATGATCAATACCCATGTTTCGTGTCAAAAAGAAAGAAGTAGAGTGTCCCGGTCTTTCCCATGCTCCACATTTAATGGACTCAATTTCATCTTTTGAAAATTTGAGGTGAGCTCCACAATTAAAACTAGTCACAGGTAGTCCTCATCAAGACATGCTTTCTCCACTTCAAAGTAGTAATGTTGGAGCTACTGTCTTTGCCATGGCTCAAATCAACAAACAATTTATAAGTTTTCACGAACACTAAGGATTGGTTAAGGAGGTTTTGGAATGGTTTATAAGGGTCAGCTTGATGATGGTTGAATTGTTTTTTATAAAATTAGCTATGAATGTTCGAGATGGGAAGTGACAAGAGTCTATGACGTTGAAGGTCAACTTTGGACTATGACATATGTTCCCCAACTTGAAAGCTTTCAGAACAATTGAGAATTTGGTTGTCATGGGAGAACAAATCATTCTTGATCAAAACCCATGCCAAACAGTCAAGTGATTTGCACAATGCCTTTATATTTTGTTGGGTAACAGTTTGTCTTCCTTGATTTGGTTTATACCGTGACTCTTAATGTGCCCAATTTGCGAAAGACAATGTAGTTAACAACAAAATGGGTCAATGTAGGTATTCTATCAAGGACCCTTGAATTGAAAAGGTACAACTCCCTTGTATGCAAAGGTTTGCAATGAATGTTGTTTTTAGTAGATCAGCAAGACTTGGGGTTATGCTCTTAACCAGATAGCATAAGAGGTATCACTAGATTGCCCAAAACTTTTAACAATCTAGGCAGATTTTAGATGATGACTCACAAAGCTCCACACCTATGAATGCACTCAAGTCAATTTTAAGCTCTTCTAACACTTAAATGCAGTCTATTCTATCTACTTGAATGCAAGATGCAACAATGCAAGACTATCTACAATGCATATTGCATAAGAAGAGAGAGTATGATTAACTAAGCAATACCCATATCGCCCAAGTTAGTGAGATTTCACAACAACCAGTTGCTTCCTACTCATTAGCTCACATTAACCAAACTCAAATTTCTCACACAATCATGAAAATACACATGAACTAACTTGTATAGAACAGAGGAAATGAGAAAATACTATACATGAGGGAAATAAAGCTTATAACCACTGAAAAGAAAGAAACAAAACCCAATTTATTTGCAATCTCACAACTTTCATTAACAACACATTTCATTCCAAGCACCATACAAGAACTAGAACTAGACTAACATGGACGACATTATTAAAATATGGACGTAGAGTCTCACACAGTAGTCCCAGCTATAGGGGTTTGCCCACATCAAAATTTTGCTGATCTTATTTACTTCCCAAAAAGTTACATTTATAGGCCCTTTAAAATTGGGTAGTTACATTTCATGATTGCTCAACAGAGCATCTTTGAACATTCTAAAAATAGGATTGACTAGATATGTCATTTGTTACAAAGTTTTAACATATGAGGAGAATGCTAAAATGGCTACAATATCAGAAAGTGAGAGCGAGAAGAGGTGACACTGGTCATATCTTTGCAAGAAGAATTTAATACTCTGTCAAAGCATCAGTTCTTCTTTGGAGTTACGACATTGGCTCTGTAGGCCTTCATTGCATCAGTTACATTCTTTAGCTCATGAACACTTGGGATGAGAATATTGTTGGCTCTGATCATCCAATGATCATGCATTTATGTCAATTCTTCGACTCTGGAGATTCTTGATTGGAGCTTCTCCGCCTTAGAACACCATCCACTGCTGAAAGCTCCAGAATCTTGGCCACTTGGAAATTGGATGGGTCAGTAGCCTCTTTAACAAATGTCAGAAACTTAGTTTTCATTCGTTCGATGTCTACCAACTGGTCATTATTAGTGACATATGATTCAGTGTGCAAAACCTTTAAATGTTCAAATATCTTGTCAATTTTAAATTCTAACAATTGCTTCCAACGAAGCAATGGTTCTTGGCTTGACTTGAGTATCCCATGGGTTACAACAACATTTGTCTTCATATCAATCACCTCTTGCAACAAGACCAATTGCTCTGTTAGGCTCTTTGATGCTTTGTGCATTGAAGTCTGGTGACTTGACACTGCTTCTCTCAATTTGTCAGTGTCTAACAACGTATTTCCAAGCTTCTCGATGAGAGGGGGACCTTGGGCCTTCATTTCATCTATCCAAGCACGGCGAACTTGCCCAACTTGCCTCTCCTGCTATAGCTTAAGTATCAAATTCTTGTTCTCCTCTGCACTTGGGTCGAATGTGCTTGAAGAGGTACTTCCAAGTGTAGCTCTGATGTAATCCATCAACTCCTTATTTGAGGCTTTGAGTACCTCTTTTTTTGACCTTAACTCCTCCAGCCTATCCTCAATCTTCACATTTGTTGATTTCCAGATGTTGACCATAGAATCGTGCATTGGAATGCCTTTGTCAACCGTTCTAATCTGAAAATCATTAGGAGTTAGCTCATGAAATTTTCCCTCCTAAGGTTCTGTAATCTCCACTAGCATGTGACTAGTAGAAGAATTCGTGGCCAATGGTGTTATAGTCTTCTGCTTCTTCGCCTTCTTTGATTCTGGCTGAGCTGAAGTTGCTTGTACAATAAGGTCCTTAGATGGAGAACTTTCCTCCAATCTTCTCTTCTTTTGATCAATAGTTTCTTCCAACCAAGATTTGGTTAAGAGGACATTACGTGCTGACTGCAATGCTGTAGGATCCAAAAGTTTCCTTGCAACTGGAGGTGTTACTTTGCTTTGGTTGGCAATAGGAAACACAATCGCTTTAGTAATAGAGAGGACTAGAGTGTCACCTTGCTAGGATGCTTCTTGTTATTGTCACCATGAAGGTTGATGACTAGCATGGGGGAGGAGGCCTTGGCTATTGATTTCTCCTTTTCCTTTTCTTTATCTTTATCTTTCTTTTCTCCAACCTTTCCAGTAACTGGCAAAGATCCTCCTCCACAGGTTGGAGTGATTTGAATATTTTTCTCAGGAGGTTGGTCTCCTCCACCAACAGATTGTGCTGGTCTAGCTGATGTCGATGTAGCAACAGTAGTAGAAGTAGCAATAGATGATTAGGTAGTTTCGACAGCTACTCCACTAGTAGAACTCACGACTCCAATTCTCTTTTTCCTCGCTCTAGTCCACTCCACCCATTTGTTTGTCCTCGTGTTGACACAACACATCAGGTCTTCGATTGTATCGATAACAGGGCTGTCAAGTGGAGTTGATATTATAGGAGTTTTCTTGATTTGCTCATAAGTTGAGGGACACATGTAAGAGGCATCATTTGCAAGATCACTAACATCAACAGTGTCATTATACAACTTAATCTAATCTAGTGTCAACCTAGATCAATACCTTTCTCTGGTTTGGTACTCATCATAAGTCCAACTCAATAGTCTTCAATATCCGGAACATGCCTATGAGTGTACTCTAACTTCAGATGATCTTTTATGTAATGTCCTTTTTGGGGACATTAGAAATATTAAGAAGGAACATATTTACAATATTAAGTTTGACTATGTGAGCTGGAAATTTAATGTTAATGGTCAAGTTAATATTCCTAGTGGTCACAAGAGGACGAGGAGAGATAAGACGATAAACCCAAAAAGGAAGTCGAAGGGTCACCATTGCGAGAACAAAAGGAGAAGAGACCCCTTCCTTTTGATATGCTTGATTTTTTATTTAGTTCAACTTTCTCTCTTTTGGGAGTCTCAAAAAGCATTAGCTTTCAGCTAGTTGGAGGACGTAGCCCCTTGTGTTGGCAGACAATGGACACAAACCCATTGTCCGTGGAGATATCATTTGAGGTGTCTTGTTTGTGCTTACAAGTTCTTCTCTTGTTTTCCAATCTGACTGTAAAATCTGTGTATAAGATTGGATTGTGGTTATTTGGTTATTGTATTGCTGTTGTATAATACAATAACGTTTTAGAAGTTATTTGGAAGTTGCTGGTTGTTATATTGCTGCTGTATAAGGCAATAACGTTGTTTAAGGAATTATAAGAGTTTGCTGGTTTTATCTTACTGGTACGTAACTCATGGTGGTATGTTCGACATTTTGAATGTTATTTTGAAAATGATGGGTTATGTACTTGTGGAGAACTTTCTGGTTGTATTATAGCATTGTATTCCTTTTGCCTAAATTTGAGTTTGAACGTTAAATTCAAGAAGAAGTTAGTCAAATATCTATTGGGGTTTCTGCTGGATTCCATCATTTCGAAATACATTTGCAATGTTTAAGTTTTGATTATATTGTTAAAGGAGAAATTTAGTAAATATCCGGTTAGGGATATTACATTGATATCAGAGCCGACTTTTCTGCCAGCTTGTGAGGTTTTACAAAATCTAAAAGGGGAAAATTGCTTTGGTCAGAGATAGGCATGTGCGGCTTCCATTATTTACAAGGGCAAGTCAATAGTCTACATTCAGAGTTCAGTAAATAAGGATGTATAGCTGGTAGGATTAGGTGTAATACCATTTCTTGTTAGTTTGTGGAAATCTGGATATTGTATGGGAGGACGAAATTCACCTTGTTATATCCAAGTCCACCATAGCATTCGCGATAGGTAACATTCAATAGGCGAATTGAACTATTAACAGCAGTGGTAACAAGGGCAAGCAATGCATTATTCGTGAGCAAGGTATAAGACATTAGCGCCGAAGAAGACCGCTGAACATGGAACTGGAAGTAGGTGATTGGACAAGAAGTTTACAGTCGTGATTGCATTTCTCTCCAAAACGGTGTGTTACGGGATCATCTGCAGGTGATGACATATATTTAATGGTCATTACTAACAGTGACTGTGGCTTGGAAAGTGGTGGCATATAAACTTTGGGCTATGTGTTATTTCAAGACGTGGGAGCTAAAACGGGAGTTAGCAACAACATTCGTTCAACACTTCATCAGGTGGCTACCCCTTCAATAAATGCAGAGGAGTATTTAGGAAACGATACAAAGACTTACTCTTGGTCGCATGAATTCACGTCTTACGTGTGCGGTGGAACAAATTGAAAGAATTGGATGTTCCTTTTATCATTTGTCATGAGTTCTGTTGGTGTCTTAAGTTTGCAAGAAGACTGATATTTGACATCAAATTGGAACACAATAGAAGTCATGTCTTGACACGACCCCCAGCAACGAAAGTCTTATTTTGAGCCCGTCTAAGATGGTTTTGATCAACTGAAAATTATGTCAGATTGCCGCAAATTGTCGTGAAAGGAAATAGCTACAGGAGTTGTAGCGCTTGGGAGCTATAAACCAAATGAAGAAACGAAAGCCTATGTTGATCGTTGTAGTCACGAGTAGTGTTAGCTAGTTTTTTGGTAATGAACTCATCCTCCGTTACGTTTCAAGCAAAGTTGGGACTAGCCTTATGAATCGACGGTGTAGTGCATTAGATTATCTTCCAGCCACAGAGAAAAAGAAAGAAATATAAAAATTTCTGCCATTTCATATAAAGTTTGATTATCTTAGGGAAGCACATTCATCATCACTGTTGGAGCATCTCGATAGCCGTCTATAATTTCGGCAAAGCTACCACACCCACAACAGCAATGTATCCTTGATATCATTGTTCTTGGAACGAAAGAGGATATGCATTCAACGTGACGAGTGGTTCCTTGCAAAAGATGTTATTCACAGGGTCATTTAACAATAGATGGGTGTTGGGCCTAAATCTTTTGAATACGCTTAATACTGTCAAAAGTTTCGTTTGACAGTTACAAAGGGGAACAAAAGCTTCTTTCTCTTGATAGGAAGTGAACCATTAGGGATAGGAGTTATTTTGTACATAGGCAGCAATGTTGAAGCATAACATTATCTTGAGAAGCGAGGACGAGAGATACAAGCATTGGCCAATATTGTGGTTAGCTTCTGACGCGACAGTCTGGAAAAGACATTATAATCTGATAGTGCAACCCAGGTAGAATTTGAACCAATAGAGACAAGGAGGGAAGCAGTGAGTGGTTGGTTACTAATTGTTTTTGAACAGGTCTTCTTGATATTTGTTATGACAGACGTGTCCTACCTGGTAGTACAGGAAAGCCAATGGGTGTTCGCGCTTATAGATGCATAATATTGCCACAGAGTCCTAGTGAGCATGCTTTTTGCTTGACATGTGCAAGGAGTGATTCGAGTTGTTATCTATGTGATGAAAGGATTCAAAAGATACAATCCATAAAATGCTAGAGGGAATATTTATTTGTGCAGCTCCACACTGTCTAAAGTCATTTTTAAAGAGGAGGGAGTTTGGAGTTTGAATTGCATTTAATAGAGATTGTGCCTTCTTGCCTAAAGATTTACTTCAGTGTATTACTGAAAAAGATGAGTTAAATGAGAAGGTTGTTACAAAAGCAAGCCCAGTATCATCAGATCCTCAGCCTAAGAAACTCTCTTCACAAGGAGAGCGTGATCAGTCTAAAGAATCATCTGGCTCACAACAGCAAGAACAAGAACAAATATCGAGGCTACAAACACAACACAAACAAGTTAATTATAATCTTCAACCCCAGGGACAATAAGATTATCAAGGTAACTCAGGTGATAATTCAAAATTATATCAAGAGAAGCAACGAGAGTTTGAAAGATCACACATCAATCACATCAAGAGAATGTTGTGAGTGGAAAAGAACACAAAGTTTTAGAATCTCAAGCAAAAACTCCGCAAGGCCTGTTTCCCTTTCTTGCGCCAGAGATGACATTGAATCCAATCTTGTCAGGCAGGGAAAGAGATGAAGGGAAAATGTTGTATAAGCATGGAATAGGTTTCCTTTCGGGGAGGGTTCGTTATTTACATTCCTTTGCAGATGTTAACAAGTCTGTTCCTCATGGAAAAATTTCTGCGCTGCATATTCCTTTAGATGAAAAGCGTCAATCACAACTGCCAACTGTGAAAACCACCACACATTGTCATGTGTTTCCCAAATCTTTATTAGCATTGAATATTGAAAACATTTATGATCCATTACAAGATCTGCTAGTTGTCACTTCAATAACTAATATAAGGTCACAGTGAAATGACACATTACATAATCATCAAACAGTTGTAATTGCATGGGGAGTAGTGACATCTGCAAATGAGCTAACTTTTGGTTATATTTCATATGCGAGAGATATGGGCTTATCTGCTACTATTGGTAATAGGTATATAGATACTATAAAGCTACAAGAATAGTTAGCCCAGAAGTCTGAAGCCAACATGAGAGCAGAAATCCTTGACATTTTTGGAGAGTATGAAGAACTTCCTATCAAAATTCAAAATGAGTTATCATTCAATGATTACTTGGATTTTCATTTAGAGCACCAAAATAGGACTAACACGACAAAAAGGAAGTATTTTGAATTAGCTCAAGAGCTCCTTACAAAAGACAAGTGCAAAATTATGTATGATGAATGTCCCACAGATCAAGGTCATCAAATTGAGGTTTTTGAAGTAGAAGAGTAGTCAACTACCGTTGACTTACAACTTTCTAGCGACCATGTAGAAGATGTTACCTAGGGTACAAGTTTTTATGTTGGTAAAATTGGAGGTCAGTGTTGACAAACAGGCGGATGAGGACGGTTGCACACGAGGTAATAATAGATTGGAAATTTTGTGTGATGAACCATATAGTACCTACGCCCATGACAGAAATTCAGAAGAACAATCCAAGATGACATTACAAGATGATGAGTTGTATCAACAGGATAAGGAATTGCATGCATTTAGAAATCAACTGAAGGTTAGTAAAGACATGGTTGTGGCATCCTTGGTGCAGTATGACATGTACCCACGAGTTGGTTGAGGAGCTCTATAGAAAGGTCCCAAGGGAAGGGGAAGGTGACTGGCATGTCCCTGATTTACAAAAGGTCAAAATAGCCCTCGAGACTATGAAATCCGATTACTTATATCTACTGTTCAACAGGGATTATATTCTTAAGGTTGCTGAGATTTATGCAACATAGTCAAATAGTGAAAAGGATGAGATCGAGGATCTTAACATGATGCTTAAGTATGTTCGGGAGGCACTGAGTGAAACTCAATTTTCTCTACAGAGAGCAAAAAATCAAATCAAGCACATGGATCACTCTCGGGAACATGAGAATAGAATAAGGCAGGAGTTCTTTCAGGAAGTCATTGACGAACTTGAGAGCATCCAGTAGATGTATGACTTGGATAGCTGCCCCAAATGGTTAAGTAGCAAAACTTCAGAACACTTTCAACTTGTTGACAACCCTTTGTTTGAAGTTGTTGCTGATTGGATGTTGTTTACCGTACTGGTAAAGAAATCAATGCATATAGACAATGGAACAGAATAGCATAATTATATTTGTATATGCCATACATTACATTATGCTTCATAAGATGAATGATTAATGATAGAAGATGATTAATGATGATCCCAGACGGGATATAAATACTATCTGCCGAACCTTCCCGGAGGAGTCCGTTGGCCACAAACATTATGCCCGCTACAAACTATTTACTCATCGGCTACAAAATAAAAAACACTGACAACAATCATTCCGTCGGCTACAGAACACCGCCGGGACCATCTAGTCGGCTGACACCATCCCCCCAAAAAGAAAAGTTGTCTCCGGACGACAATTACAAAATATCTAAAACAAATTAACAAACAAAATACATTAACAAAGTGACTACAACAAGAGAAATCCGCTTCTGTCGCATCACTTCCACATTCATCCCGTTACAGCTATAGCCTCTGCTAACACAATACTGTCTCCTCAAGCTGACCTTGATAGCCACCCGTGTTGCTTTCTCTGCTTCCAACATTGGGTCCACTGAGCTAAGTGTCGCTGCACTGCCTCCAACTGGATGATCAGCTCCTCCTGAGCTCTCTACGCATCCACCAAGACAGCCTCCCGACCAACACCTACTCCCAGTGCCTCTGGTACACAGAAAGTCCATCCCTGTAGCAACTTCAACTCTTCTCAACTGGTCAGACTCCCACGACTGATATCCGCAACGACTGGGTTGAGGGGCAGCGCCCCAGGTGTGCTTCACAATACAGGGTGGGGTCGAGGGGCAGTGCCTCTTGACGCCAAGACCAAATTAGCACTTTGAAACCCACAAAATTGCATGGAACACACTGTTTCTGTCATTTTTTGTCGATTCTACACTCTTTCTGGCAACCACTGATGCTTCCCCTTCCCTTTGGCATTATCTGTCACTCATTCTGAACAATTTGAATCTGTCGTCGTTTTTTTTTTAAAAACCCCGCACACCCATCTTCTACATAGACTCAACAATCTCTCCTCTGCAAATGAGAAACAAAATTCCAACAATCTTTCGCTGAAACCACTCCTCCGACAATGAGAAGCTCAACAATTCTTTCGACAATGAAAACAGACAGATAGATCACGCTGCGGAAGACCTCTCGCAGAACAATCCGCTGGACATGTCTGCGGGAGCTACTTGTGGGATAGTTCGCAGACATCTGCCGCGGGACATGTCCGCGGGAGCCACCCGCGGGACAGTCCGTGGACTTCTGCCGTGGGACAGTCCGCGGGGACTACCTGCGGGACATGTCCACGGACAGCTACCCGCGGGAGCCACTTGCGGAACTTTTACTTTTTTTTTTTTGTTTCAAATTTTTTTTAAAATTTCTTTTTGACAAAAATAAAATAAAATAGAAAGATAGCACCTCAATTTTGCCTCCAGGCGTCGCCATTCTGCAACGACGACGAAGTCAGCTGGCCATTCTGTGACAACGACGGAGTCTTTCTGGCACCATATATTTGCAATTTAAATCCGTTGACTACCAGAGGCGCCTATTGCTCGTTCAATGTCTCCAATTTTATCACCTGATTGTCGCCGACCTCCCGGGTCTGATATGGTCCAACCCATCTTGCCTTAAACCTTTCCTGTTTGATTTCATCCCGACCGTCGTACTTGAGTACCAACTGCCCCGACTGAAACCTACTGAGTTTGTCATGCCATGCCTTATGTCTGTTTTGTGTTACCTCTGTTGCCCATTGTGCCTGCGATCGTTGCGCATCTACCTTCTTTCCTTGCTGTCGGTACCCTTCAAGTAATTTTATGGTGCGATGCGTTCTTTTCCTCTTGTGCGGTCCGTTCACCATGTACCGAATGGTGGGATCTTTTTTTTTTTTTGGGTTTGTATTGTATGTCCTTCCCTTCTTCAGTCGTAACCTCCTTTGCATCATCTGCTTCTTTGTATTCCTCCTGACACTCATTTTCTTCCTTTTTCTCACCTTCGTCGACCCTTAGCATATTACAACTCAGAAAGAGTTTGTAGTCTTCTATTTGCCAATGTTAAAGGCCATTCATCGAATCTAGGTCGTCGTCATTCGATCCTCTGTCTAGTCTCAATATTCCTTCTTCGTCCGGTTCCATTCTCCTCTTTCCTTCGTCGTCATTTCTTTCATCGTCACTGTCGCCTTCACCTTCTGAGTCTGACGATGCTGCCTCCTCACCTACCATTTGTGTGTGCAGGTCAATTATGAATATTTTGCCTCCGCGCTCCATTGATAGGGTATTTCATTTCCAATCATGTTTTACTTTTGCTTGCACCAACCAATCCCGTTCCAGAATAGCATCATATCCTTTTCTTTTCAATTGAATGACCACAAAATCCAATAGAAATGGTTGTGTACCAATGGTTACCGGTTGTGCCCTCAAGGTTCCTAACGGTTTGATCCCGTGTTGGTCCGCCGTGAGCAACTGGAATGTAGGTGGCCACAGCGTCGGCTTTCCTAACTTCTTCCAAGTATCCTCCGGCAACACATTCACGTTGGACCCTCCGTCGACAATTGTGTTTGTCAGAACATTTCCCAAAACCCCCATCTCGACGACTGTCGGATGTCGTCCGGATGTGAGTGCCAGCAGCATTGGGTTTGTTGTCATCACTTCCCTACTGTCCCTTCCTATGTCCTCCGGTGCTTTCGAAAATGGCGTATGATTCAGAATGGCCGTCCGTAACTGGGGCATTGTGAGGAGGAGGTCACTTATGTTGACCGATATCTCCATTTGTAAGATCTGCCGTACAATGTTTTGTTTTGCGAAGTTCCTTGCCAAGGTGCCGGTGATGTCCTTCAATTGAGATGTCCCTGCCGACGATGCCTTTGCAATTTCCAGCTGCGCTTCCCCCAATTTTCTCTTTTCCTCTGCTTGCCTCCGTGTAATTGCTAGAACCTCCTCTACATCCATGCCGACAGTGATCAAGTTTACTCCAAACTTTGGACACTTGGAATCTTCTTGATCGCCGGGTCCGCACCATCTGCATAATAATTTTGGTGTGTTTGCCGTTGTACAATCCTGCGCAAAATGACCCCACAAATTACATGCTCGGCATTGAACGATTGGTCGTCCATTTGCATCATACTGAGTTCGACTTCGGCTCCCATTATGTTATTATTTGTATTGTTGTTATTTTGCCCTCTGCTATTATTCCTGTACCCTCTGGATGTGGCACCTGTGTTATTCGTATTTTCGCTACTGCCCAACGGGGAAGCCTCCTGTGTAAGAAGCACTTGCAGAGATCCTCTTGTCTTCATGTTAAAGGGGCACTCTTTTGTTGAATGGCCCATGATCTGACAAATGTCACAAAATTGGTTCTTTGGACATGATCCTGTAGTATGACCGTCGGTCTTACACTCTGTGCACCACAGTTCACTGCCTTTTGGCTCCTTCTGCATGTTTTTAAATTCCTTCATCATGCGGATCATGTCCTTCTGGAGGGCATGAACTTTCTTACTGTTGCCTTCCTCGTCGCTGCTATCACCTTCGGCAGGCTCGTCGTCATCCGAATCAGATGAGCTAGAGTTCTTCTTCTTCTTTGTTTTCTGCTCACTTTCGAGGTCCAATGCTCTGTTATAAGCTTCCGTGTATGACGACGGTGGCACAATTTTCATTTTCCTCCTCAACTTCAAGCGTAGGCCTTCCACGAACCATCTTTCCTGAAGTCTGTCCGCCGGCTTACTTTCCATTTTGTTTATCAAGTCTTTTAATTTCCTGGCGTAAATGCAGACGGTTTCGTTTTTCCCTTGCTTAGTATTGAAGATCTCTGCTACAATTTCATTATCATCCCGCAACAGCTTAAATTCTGCTAGAAATTCCTTTTAAATGTTATTCCAACTGTTTAGCTTTTATGGATCTGTATCAGTGAACCAATCAATTGCTACGCCTCGTAGGGTAGCCGAAAATTGCCTCATCCAGTCGTCTTCATCAGTTATCCCATTTGCCTTCCAGATCGTTTCACATGTTTTGCAATGTCGAATGGGATTGGCCGTACCATCGCCATTGAACATCGGCAATTTCTCTTTTGGTCCCGCCATCACAATTGGTTTCTGTAAACAAGCGTTGCTCAATCTTGCAACACTGGCGCTGTTTACCCCAACACCTGAGGTCTGCACTCTCACACCGGCGGTTTGCACTCCCACACCGGAGATCTGAACTCCCACACCGAAGGTCTGCACTCCCACATCGGCGGTCTGAACTCCTACACTGGAGGTCTGCACTCCCACACCGGTGGTCTGAACTCCCACATCGAAGGTCTGAACTCCCACAGCGGAGGTCTTAACAGCTGCGAACCTTGGTGAAGAAGAAGGATCTTTTGAAGTTGTCTCCTGTGGAAGTGTATCGCGGACGAAGAGGTCACTCCACGCTCGTGCTCCTTCGGCACTCTGAGCTGTGCAAGTCGATGCTCTTCCGTTTGAATTCTCTTCCCTTGGCGAACACAATTTCAAGAATGCCTCTTGTGCTTCTTCCACCAACTCCACCCGCTGTCGAGTCTCCTCCAACAATTCCTCCGTGCTTCGATTTCTGTCGACAATCTTCTGGAATCTCCTCCGGTGCTCTGCCTGCTGTGCCAGAATTAAATTAGCTTGAGCTGCGCGAATCTCATCTTTATCCTTCACCGTGCTCTTATTTTTATTCAACAAATTCGACATTTAATTTCCATCCGCCTGCCTGCGTACCAGGTCCATCGGGCAACGGTGCTAAATGTTTATCGTACTAGTAAAGAAATCAATGCATACAGACAATAGAATAGAATAGCATAATTATATTTGCATATGCCAGACATTACATTATGCTTCATAAGATGAATGATTAATGATAGAAGATGATTAATGATGATCCCAGACGGGATATAAATACTATTCACCGAACCTTCCTGAAGGAGTCCGTCGGCCACAAACATTATGTCCGCTACAAACTATTTACCCGTTGGCTACAAAATACAAAACACCGACAACAATCATTCTGTCGGCTACAAACACTGCCGAGACCATCCAGTCGGCTGACAGATGTCCGACAGTCCTCTTTTTGTGTTAAATGAGGGATCATCTCTTGTTTGCCATGAAGAGGAAGAGTTTGATTTCAGGCTTTGGGATTCTGCCTCAGATCCTAGTAGTGAATCCGGATCTCAACGTGGGAATGATGAATCAACTTTTGTTGCTTATCATTTGATCAGCCCCAACATATTTTCCAATTTCACCCCATTCAGGAGTTGGGTGAATTTTCTTCATCAGCCTTTGAATAGTTCTCAGTGGAGTATTTATGTGGGACTTGTGGTTCGATTTTCAGCATCTTTCATATTCATAGCACCTATGCGCTTGAGAATTCTCCAAGTTTATGCTGACAACATGAATTTTGATGTCCATGGGATGGTGATTTCAGCTTTTGAGCTGCTCATTTCTTACATCATCCATTTAGGTCAGGTCTTCACATTCTACTGGATTATACATGGACCCTAGATTTATTTCTACCTCATCATAGCAATGAGGCAGCATAACAAAGTTTGAGATCCAGGTGTTGGCAGATTGTATCTATGGTTGAACGAGGATTTTATTGTGGTCCTATTCAGTTTGAGGTTGAATATGGTGATAATCAGTATTGATCAGTTTACAGGCGCAACGTTTCTTCGTAGAGTGATATGGGATCCAGGGATTCGATTGACAGGTGGTTTGCAGAGTGGTACCGTGCTTCACAGTTTGGCCAGGTTTGTTGTTAGTTTAGGTTACTAGGTTAACTACAGATTTATATGGGATCTTGGTACATATTGCTTGAGGGCAAGCAATCTCAAGGAGGGGAGATTTGTAATGTCCCTTCTTTTTGGGGACATTAGAAATATTAAGAAGGAACGTGTTTACAATATTAAGTTTGACTATGTGAACTAGAAATTTAATATTAAAGGTCAAATTAATATTCCTAGTGGTCACAAGAGGACGAGGAGAGATAAGACGAAAAACCCAGAAAGGAAGTCGAGGGGTCACCCTTGCGAGAATCAAAGAAGAAGAGACCCCTTCCTTTTGATATGCTTGATTTATTATTCAGTTCAACTTTCTCTCTTGTGGGAGTCTCCAGAAGCTTCAGCTTTCAGCTAGTTGGAAGACGTAGCCCCTCGTGCTAGCAGACAGTGGACGCAAACCCATTATCCGTGGAGATATCATTTCAGGTGTCTTGTTTGTGCTTACAGGTTCTTTTCTTGTTTTCCAATCTGACTGTAAAATCTATGTATAAGATTGGATTGTGGTAGCTGGTTATTGTATTGCTGTTGTATAATACAATAACGTTTTAGAAGTTATTTGGAAGTTGCTGGTTGTTATATTGTTGCTGTATAAGGCGATGATGTTGTTTAAGGAATTATAAGAGTTTGCTGGTTTTATCTTACCGATTTGTAACTCATGGTTGTATGTTCGACATTTTGAATGTTATTTTGAAAATGATGGGTTATATACTTGCGGAGAACTTTCTGGTTGTATTATAGCATTGTATTCCTTTTGTCTAAATCTGAGTTTGAATGTTATATTCAAGAAGAAGTTAGTCAAATATCTATTGGGGTTTCTGCTGGATTCCATTATTTTGAAATACGTCTACAATGTTTTAGTTCTAATTATATTGTTAAAGGAGAAATTTAGTAAATATCTGGTTAGGGATATTACATATTACAAAGTTAATGGGGTCATATTGGGGTCTTATCACCTCATAATCGATCAATTTAATTATGTTCTCAAAGGCTTTAACTAGATTCCGAGCATTAGATCTTGAGGCACAAGAATAAGGTCCTACCATGATTGGAACAAGAATCTCAACTATCTTAGTCACATTCAAACATAAGGTATTCACCTCTAGTATTTGTCTACATAACTCAACAAGAACTACCCTATCTTTAGGATATCTAGGGAGTCTCTTTGGGAAGCCATCAAAAGCACCAATCCTCAGGTAGGAGAAAGATGGAAATTGGACGAAACAACATCCGAACTGGCTTTTGGTGAAAACCTCCGCTCAGGGCATCCTTGCAATTCTCGACATAGCGTCATTGTGAATGCATCATTTACCTTTACATACTCTTCAAAACTTCTCTGCAGTTGTAGGTGGGGATATAATTCATACACCTTGGTGTTTTCATCAAAGTATTCAATATCGGGAAGGCTAGGCTAGAGATGATGTGTGGCTAAGGCGTATATCAAATATGATGACATAAAGATTTGCTTGAATGCCTTTGCCGAATTCAGCCAAGAGGCAAGCTCCTCACGCATAATTTGAGCCCAATTAATTTGTAGTCCTTCAGCACAAATGGCCTAGACCAAATAAAAGTAATGCTCGATAAAATTCAAGATCTCCTCTTTTCCTTTTAATCTTAGCAATTGTGCTAAGATATCCACAATTTCCCTCTATAGATTGGTTCCAAAAAGAGTCCATTGGCATCTTACTCTTTTTGCCATGAGGGGTTTGAAACCATGTTCTCTGCATGTCTTCTCTCCTTAGAGTATTTTTATCGTTAAACATCAATGTAGGCAAAGAGAAACTGATGTCACAATACTCTTCCTTCACTGGGATGCTGAAGGCAGATTGCATCAATTTTTTGTTCACAAAAGGTAGAATAGCTTGTTCAGGCAATAATATCTGCTTTGTCTCTGGATTGTATCTTTCAATACATTCTTTTACCAACTTTGGCACTTGCATAGCCATGGGGAATCTGACTGCTTCAACTAATCCGCTTTCTTTTATTTTCTGTGTAATTGGATGGATAGGCCGAGTATTCAGTCTTCTGTGCAGATCACTTAGGTCGTAGAACTTGAAGGAAGTATTGGTAAGGTACTTTAACTCATTGTCTAATCCAATCAGACGATCATACCCTACTGCTTTGATTGCCATTAGCTTATAGTTTTACACAAAGAGGACAAATTATTTTGACAAAATACCCGTTACGACATGAAGAACTCCGTTTGGTAGAAATCCGATCATATAGATTCAAAAATTCGAACGTTGGTGCCACATGAACGAAATAACTCACAACTAATGGCCGTGACGGTTGGATTTGCAATAATCGATTAGTTTAAGAGCTCTTTAAATCATTTAACCTCTACCGATATGATGATTCATAAATTCAATGAACATAAAATTCTCTTAAATCTCATGTATTAGTGAGATTATTTACTTATCGAATTGATTGGTTCAAGCTTTAATGTAAGCAACCCTTTTAACTTCAGAATCCGGAACAAAGGTTTGCACTACAATTCTCTATGTACGGGGAAGGAAGCATAAACAATCTTTCTGTAAGCTTGCCTTTTCCTTTGATTCGGGATCGCATCATGAGCAATACTCTTTTAGTGCCCTGGATACCCTACTAGCTTTCTTTTCTGCACAAAGCTTTCCTTTGTGATATATCTCATTCATTGGAGAAGCTGCAAAATTAACTTTCCACTTGAGGGCTTGGACTATTATTTTCTTTACATCGGGTTCGCACTTCATGGACTACTCCATCAGAAACAACTTTGTGGTATCTCCAAAGAATGTCTTCGCATCCGGATTTAGTATTTCCACATTTTTATATCTTCCGAAATAGAAGCTCCATATTTTCTTTTAGATGGAGAGTATCGTCGAGGCATACATTTTTCAAAGATTTGAACTAGAAGTATCTCTGTTGATTAGGTTTCTATTCCTCTTTATTTCCACACTTTGCTTTGGAAATGAACTTGAAGATGTCCGCTTCCAAAGGAGAAGCATTCAGTTTGATGGAACTCCATTTCTTTACATAGAAATAGATTCTGACTTCAAATTTCTATTTTGAGAGTTCCATGGCTTTAGATCTTTGTTCTTCCGGTCTTCTCACCATGAATCAATCTTCAGATACACCTAGAGATGACGAGATTACTTCGTTCTTTGGGATCCTAGCTGATGAAGTGTGCCAGCAATGGAAATTTAATAGCTGGGGTCGGTATCCAAAAAAAAACACCTTGCTAACAATAGGAACAAATTGTAGAGCGAAAAAGAAGCTTCCTTCTCATCAGGAAGACGCTTAGACAAAAACCCACCCAAACCTAGATCACATAAGACCTTGATGCATAGAAAAAACAGGAATCCCGCAAAAAGGCGTAGGGGGTAGTGGAGCAAGGAAAACTCGGAGAGACCCATAAGGCAAGCCTTGAGGATGCTTGATGAGAAGAGAGCCACCTAGGGGCTACCTAGACAAAGACTCAAACATAAGTGCAATGAAAACTGACCAAGCTAGAAGCTTAAAGGGAAGGACTGAAAGTTGGCAACATATATGTTGAAATCAGGACAAGGATTCCAGATACTATTCCTTGGGATTACAATGGAGGTGCAATAGGCAGCCTTGTTCTAGAATTATTGTTTTTGTCCTCTATGGGGATGATTGAAATTTTATGACAAACAAAATACATTCAACAAAGCATTCAGATAATAATTAATGTTTGAAATATTAATATGATCACTTTCACAATGAATCTCACAATAATCTTTTCAACCCAATCTAATATGTTCTTGTATTATGCATAGAAGATTGATCATTCAAAATTCAAATGAAATATTACATAGAATCTGAATATACAGACATACCCATGCATCACAGCCTCAACTTCTGATATTTCATATTACAAGTCAAGTCTGAGCCTTTGAACTGTGAAGAACTTGCAATGCACAATGCCGCCAGCCTCAGATCATCTTCAGCACATACTAGCCACAACAATCACCAAAACATCTCAATATTCTCTGCAATGACATATGTGTGTGCGTGTGTGCTGCCGGCATAAGATAAATGTCTTCAGCTATAAATGACTTAAGTAGCAAGTTGAATTAGACATTTGTTTCTCTGAAAAAACTCTTAATGCTTACCAAGTAATCATGCCTAGATGTTACCATCATCTCAGCTCTGCTAATTAACTATAAACTGATAAGGAACTTTGGTTATGATTTGAGACCTGAAAATCACTGTTCAGACCCTCCAGCTTGCTGTCATAACATTTTCAGACCTGATGCAAGCATGTACAGCACTCTATGTTGCTGTCAACCAAGTGTGGCTCCCTTATAATCTACCACAGACCTGCACAAAGCTCTCCTTCAGCTCCTTCTAACCTGTAAAGCTCAGTATAGAGTGATTTCAGAATGCTGCAACTGGGTATGAATCACTGCAGACCTGGGTCATCACTATTGTGGGGTTCACATACTTGTATGGCTCTTGCAATGTTCTCCTCAACTGCTGTGGTTCACGCTTGGGCTGTGTCCAACTTGGATGGCATGTGTAATGTCCCTAAATGATGTAAAAAGTTCCCAACAAATTCATTCACAGCAAGATAAACAATAATAGCTCTCTAACTTCTCATATGAAACTCTCCCGTCAACCAAGCATTGCCATTTGAAAGCAATTTCTATTTTACCACGATTGCTTTCCCCCATTTTATTGTAATTCCTTTTTTCCGTGATGTGTTTTGCATGGATTTTTTTTTTTTGATTTTGGATGCGTTTGGGTGCGTCCATACATAAATATATATATGTATACTATAATTTATGTAAGCAAAGAAATACAAGAAATATACAAAAATAAACCATTTAGCATAATCAAATTGAAATAACAGTAATGTCTAATTAGTAAGTTACTCAAGGTCAAGATTCCAATGCAATTTGAATTACAAAATCAAAACATAGTTCATGGTTCAATGTTGATCAATCAAGAGTCAAGGCTCAAGATTCACAAATCATAAGGATTCTCAAAAAAAACCCACATTCTCATCATCTTTTTCTGCTGCAACACATGCAAGTTCATTTGAACCAAAAGGGTTCCAATTATGCTAGATGCATGTGCTATGATGTAATCAACATCATCATCTGTCATCATAGTAAGATCTTGAAGTGTTACATCCAAGTTTGCACATTCAGGGGCTACATCCCAAAGCTTGGTTGACCTTTCCTTGTATCCATCCTCCTTACGTGACAAAAGATGCAAGTTGGTATGTATATAAACCAAGTCTTCAACATTCTTTGAGCCCAACTGGTTGCACTTCATTGAATGGATATAGGAGTATATACTCCAATTCTGTTCATTAGCAGAAGAACTTGCAACCTAGATAATGTTCATAAAATTAAACATACAAATGAAAAGAAAATTAGAGAATGTTAAACACAAAAGTGTAGAATATAATTGTTAAATAAATAAAAAAATGAAAACTTACTTGTGAGATGATCTTGATTGCAAGAGGTTGTAGATGCTTGAATGGTTGACCATACATGTACCACCATGTGATAGCTCCCATGTCATTTTGGTCCTTTATTGCATATGGATCCTGAAGTAAATAAGCCAAATTCTAGCCTCACCTTTTTGTGCATTTCATCATTTGGGAAGAGTCTTGAAAATGCAGTGTAGCACCCAGTAGCAACTTCTTCATACACATATGGTACAATAATCAATTCTATCCGGCTTAGCGAGTATTTCCTAGCTATAGTACCTTCGAGATAAGGCATATGCAAGGAGGTGCAATGGGGTAGTCATCTTCTCTCAACGATGATGAATGATTTCCTCCACCTTTTTGTACAAGGTTTCACATTTTGTGGGGTTAGTCCCATGTGCTTGTATGGAAAGCTTTACCGTTTCTACCATGGTGTCCATGCCATTGTACACATCCCCCAAGCAAAGTGCATCTATATCGGCAAAGGTAGCATAGTCATGATAGGCTTGGTGAAACCCAATACAAATTGCACATGAACCCACCAATGCTCATCCAAGATCATACCCCTAACCTTCAAGGCTCTCTCTGAATTTGAAGCCTTCCATACAGCCCATTGGTTACAAATAACTATTTGGCCCAATGCTGATCGCACCTTGAGGTGTTGTTTCATAACAATAGTATGAGTTGCAAATCTAGTCTCAACAACCTAAGCAAATTGACAATATGACATCAAATATAAAACAAAGTTATAAGCAAGAAATCATTTGATAATTAAACATGAATATAAAATTTATTCAAAACAAATAAATAAGTGAAACTAAGATATTACAATTTTAAATTTACCGTCAACAACACTAACTTGTAGAATGATTTGAATATAGATCATGATGTGGTGGTTTGTCACAAACATTTGTATCTCCTCTCACTCTTGGTATATTTGCTTCACCCAATCTGTTTGGGTGCCAATTTGTTGTATGACAAAGTTGAGAGAGTGTACGGTGCATGGTGTCCAAAAAATATGGTCATATTGAGACTCAACCAAAGCACTTGCACTCCTACAATTCTTGGCATTATCTGTGACCACCTGGATCACATTCTCACTGCCCACCATCTATATTGCTTCAATGAGAATTCTAAAAATGAATTGTGAATCCTTAACTTGTCCTGCACAATCAGTACCCCTTAAAAACATTGCCCCTTTGGGGGACATTGCAATCACATTTATCAATGGTTGATTTCTTGTGTTTTTCCATCCATTAGACACAATAGTTGTCAGAAGTTTTCCAAGATGTTCTAATAGGTTGAAGAGCTTTGTCTATAGAAATCTTTTCTTTTTGCAAAAGATTAGTACGCACCTTTTCAAACCCGGGGCTAATGTAATCAGCTGGTGCTCTAAGGATGGCTGCAACCATTTCCTTCCAATATGGTGATCTTATCAAATTGAAAGGAAGACCATTGACATAAAGGCAATATGCAATTGCTTCATCAACAATCTCTCTTGCCTTTATTTTGAATGCTTGATCCAACGGAGCTCTTTTGTAGGTAATAACTTCTACTTCTTCATCTTCTTCTCCCACTTCCAAGAATGGATGTTTGGAGGATGCAAAATGATCAATGGGGCACATTCACGTTGCTCTTTGTGGATGAAGGTTTGTACAAACTTGTTTTTGATTTGCTCACTAAATGATCAACAACTTCTTGCTCCTTTATAACTCTAGATAATTGTGCATCGCTCATCTTTTTTCCATCTTTGCTTCCCTTGTACAATGCTATTCCTTTACTAGTAGGGCCCATAAAATGAGCTTTGACTTGAGAATATGAGTTGTTGAATGGTTTACTATTATGACATACATTGCATTTCCAAATGTATGACCCACCTCTTGAAACCCATGATAATCTTGTGGTGTATCTTCATAATGGAGATGCCACATCAATATTGAAGTTATCACTTCGTTCAGTTCACCTTGGTGCTAGACTTTGAGTATTAGTAGTGGTCATTCTTGCACAATAGAAACTATGAATCTAATAAGAAAAATAAATATTAAATTAGAAATATTTAAATAAACTATGAACATGAAACATAGAAGTGCAAATATACGATACAAAAATACTAAAAAAAGATAGCTAAACTTGTTCCTTCATTTCTTAAAGAAAAAAATATGAAAAAAGTTGGAAAAATTCTTCCAAAACTTGAAAAATTTATGAATATCTCAAAAAAATCACCAAAAAAGCTCATGAAATGGATCAAATGCTTACTTTAGATGCTTAGACATCCTTTGTAGAAGCTATTAGACACCCTATGAATGATCCTCTTCAAGAATGATGACCTTGCTTTCAAAATGCCAAAATAGAGACCAAATGAGATGAGAGCCCGACTGCAAACAAAATGAGAGGAATGAGTAATGAATGACCCATATTAGGGTCATTTTAGGGTTTTGGGGCAAAAAGGAGACAAAATATAATAATAAAAACCCATAAAACACATGTTATATTGTGTCACTTAAGTGACTTGGCACCTGAAATGGATCAAATGCTTACTTTAGATGCTTAGACATCCTTTGTAGAAGCTATTAGACACCCTATGAATGATCCTCTTCAAGAATGATGACCTTGCTTTCAAAATGCCAAAATAGAGACTAAATGAGAAGAGAGCCCGACTGCAAACAAAATGAGAGGAATGAGTAATGAATGACCCATATTAGGGTCATTTTAGGGTTTTGGGGCAAAAAGGAGACAAAATATAATAATAAAAACCCATAAAACACATGTTATATTGTGTCACTTAAGTGACTTGGCACCTAAAATGCCCAAATACTTTGTGGTTTCATGTGGATGCATGACGGATGCTTCCCCAAGCATTCTGTGGGAAATTGCACGCAAAAGCGATGCTTCCTGCCCGCCTCCACCACACTTCCAAACACCTATGCGCACTTGCACGCACCAGCATCCTGGCTAAAAACCCACGCACCGGTATCATAGCTTTAATATGAAGTTTTCAAACATTATATATTTTCAATGTGTTATTAAATAAAGGGGAACTCTTGTAATTAAATTATTCCCATTACTATAGACTTAGACTTGACATCAATAATTTTTGTCTCCATTTAACATTAATACAATTAAATATTTAGTTCAACTTTATAAATTAACTTTATTAGTGCACAAAAAATCATATCAATGATAAAAAATACTCTGTTGATATTAAACATTTACCATAATGTCACTAACAGTAGAGGTCCCAATGATGTCTAGATTAACTTACTATAAATAACACAATAACACAGGGGCGCATCTCTTGGACGCACCAGGGACTTGGATACACTGGGGACTTGGGGACTCCGTTCCCCCATCCCCAGTGGTGCCACCAGATTCCACCACCTCCGCTGAGGATGGGGGATGTCCCGATGTTAACTATTTGCTGATTTGACTATTTATGTTCAATGTTTGATGTTCCAATCCAATGCAATGTTCAAGTATTTACTCTTTTACATCTTTATATCTTATATTGCAATAAATCTTTTCATAACTAGCATTTAAAGTATCAATGTATAATATATACGACCCCCCCGGTCCCCCTGCTGTCCCCCTGCAGTCCCCAAATTAAGGCCCGTTTGTCCCCCTATCCCAGAAACTTGTTCCCCCATCCCCCCGTCCCCCCATCCCCCAGGGTGGTGTAACTATGATAAATAGCAAATTTGCTTGAAATTGCCTCTAAACACCTCAAAATGTTCTGCAACTGAAACTGTCTAGGCTAAATAGCCTATAAGTCCCTTAAGTGTTCTGGTTAGCCTATGGGACCAAGGGCAAACAGGCTAACAACATCATCATGTTTAAGTGCTAGAAAGGGGACATTACAACAGGGAATATTGTTTGCATGCCAGTAAATATTGAGGTTGATTTTTCTGTGCTAAAAGAAGCAATATATAACCTTGAACGGTCTGGAGGTCAAGGTGATTTGCAGATTGTTTCTTTTGCAATACTCAATTTACCTTTTGAAGTAACAGGATATGGTTATATAGGTAAGGGGTTTACCTCAGAATGATGCACATATCTTCTGTTTGCCTAGTCTTTTCAGGGAAGAAATAAGGTCTGTTTTAGATCAAACGGAATTAATATTGTCTCAATTTGCTTTGAGTTAAGAAGTCAGCTCATCAACAAAGCATAAGAAAACAGTAGAAAGTGGTGATATTTGGTAGAAAAATTCTACTTTGAAAGATGCTCTTCAAGATGAGTGATACAACAGTTCAAAATGAGGAGGTGGTATTTTGATATATGTTCTAATGACGGACCAAGTCCTGCGATGGAGAAGTGTTGTCGCAATGGAAGAAGGAACTGTGTTGTGATATACGTTCTAATGATGGCACAAGTCCTGTGATGGAGAAGAGTTGTTGCAAAGAAAGGAGAAACTCTTTATGTATCAAGTACATTAGAGCCTCAAGGAAAGTAATAGCACTCAAGTGCCACTTTGTTGATGTCATACCTGACACATGTCATTTGATGAAAACTACAGAGGTAGTGGAAAAAATTACTTTCAAACAAGGAAGAATCATAGGGAAAGCGAAAAGGTGTGATGATCATAAAAGTTTAAATGGTAAATATAAAGGGAAACAGTTTCCTTTTTCAAGAAACTATTATGAAGTACTAATTTGGCTTATCCAACATTCTTTAAATATGTAATAAGAAGATAACAAACGGGAGGTGATTCCAGAATTCTTAAGCTTATGCTCAGAAAGAGGATATATTTTCTGATTTTAAGATTGTAAAAGGGGGAGATATCAATAATTTTCTTTAGAGGAGTCATGGCTTTTTTACAGAAACAGAGACTTTGAACTCTGTGATGTTGTCCAGGAAAGAAAGGGGGACTTCTGAAACTTCATGTTTACTTGTCTTTCTTTGTGGCTGTTATTTTCTAATGTCAATTGCAACCATTCCTAGGTATTTTATCTGTTTTGGTGAATTATGGGTGTGATTATGTAATGAGCTTTGTATCTTAAATGCTCGCATTTTCTGAAAGAATTGCTGTTACTTTCCCTAATTATTTCTGCTGTGGATGCTCAGAAAGTGAATTTCATGTCATTTGTTCCTGTATCCCGTTGTTTAGAAATCTGTGATTTTCATCTGCAGCATGCCTATGTGCATGTTTTAGTTTTCCTTTTCTGCTTTCTGGTTAAAAGCACACCCTCAAAACCAATTAAATCATAAGAGGGAGCTGTATCTCTAAAGTTCAAAGGAAGATCTCTTCAACTGTGGGTTGCTAGTTTGTCCTCAACCTTGGGCAATGAAGAGTCATTTTTAAGGTTATTTTAAGAGGGCAAAATCTGCAACTAACAGGTAGAACTTTTGAATTTTAGCTTTTCTAAACTAAGGGGGGCTTCTTTAAGGTGCTGTTTAAAATATAATTATAGGTAATGAACATATACCTTGCCACAAACCATACCCATTGTGTGGTAGATTCCTATTCAGGTGGGCATTTTGTATTTGTATGTTGGTTTGTAACATGCAAGGTTGCGTGCCTTTGTAACGCAAATGAATTACCGAACAAAGTGTAAGGATGTCTTTTTGATATTCTGTAATCATGCTAATGCACATATATACAAAAACTAATTTTAATGTAATAAGAAATGATGTTAAACTTGATTTATTTTGTGTGTTGGTGCAATAGAGGTTGAGCATGAAGTAGATGGGTGCCATATCTAGTTTGGCAATATGGTCCCAAATTTCAAATGCAAAAGAATGCAATAACTTGAATCCACTTGGTAACATCCTAATGAAGATGTCATTGAAGATTATACCTTCAAATCATATGCATAAGCTAGGCTCTATGCATTCTATTTAGAAGATTGCTGAAATTGTAGAGTATTAAAAGAATCTAATTTAAATCCATAATAAATCCATACATTTCTTATATCCTTTGATAAAATAGAGTTTACAAAAGCGTTGCAAGGATTTTATAGTAATGTTGGCTAACAAATCAGAAATAACATCTACAAATGCATACAATATACACAGAGACATTCAAATAAAGCTAAATCTGCACTTTTTGAGTTATTTATCAAGTATTACATTATCTTTGTAGACATTTGGGATGAAACCCAAGTCATTATAATGCAAAATATTCTATCCATTTGCTAGAAAAACCCTAGTGATCTACAATGGCCTATTGTTCTTGCTTTGTAACCCATTTTCCAGCCCTTGGATAATGAAAATCGGCTAATTATGTTATTTGATCATTCAAGTTGCCTTGAGAGATAAAATCATGTCTACCAACAAATACAAAGGTCACCTGTACTTTCTTACATAACCATCATCTAATTTTGTACTTGGAAGTTGGAAGTGTGTGGAACTTACCATTTTGCTTGTTGCATCTGTCCTTGAGGTTTGATGGCTTTCGAGTCATGCTCAAGTCCAAATAACATTATCATCGATTTTTTATGGAAATCCAATGGAGAAGTGGACATAAACATTTTGGAGTACAATGTGCAAGGTGACCCACAAAATCTGTTACATGGCTACCTTTCTCCTCCATTGCTGAAAGTGCATTTGAATACATGCCCTTAAGATTAAACAATTTTACTATTCATGAGAATGTGATTGGGTGGTTGTAGTATCTTGTTGGGTCATTAAATGGGGTTCTAACTTCTAGGCATGTCTTGAAGTGGTTGGATTGAACAAGAGGCAATTAAGAAATATGTGGAGATTCAATGAGCTATTAGACATGAAAACAGGATGCAAGATTTTAGGTTGGGACCGGATTTGGGATGGTAATAAGGAGGTCTGAATGCCAAGCTGACCTTCAAAATAAGAAGAAAGGAGAAAAAAAGGTTAAGGGATGTCCTTGTGGTAAAATATTTTAGAAGTGGATGCCGAAATAGGACATTTGGATAGGGTTCCAAATGTTTGGAAGTAAGAGTTGTGCCAAGAGGAACCCAACAAGACAAAGGGAGTGGATGCTTGACTAAAAAAATTAAGATGCACAAAGGAAATCTAGAATTGGGGAAAAGGGGAGAGGAATATGAACTTATGGGATAGGATATGGGATGTGGATGCGAGGCAAATGTCCATGTTCATGTCCACCTTGAACGACCACAATTGTTGAGAGTCTTGAGACAATGGAAGAATAAATATAAACAGAAAGGAGGACAGGATGGGGAAATCATAAGGGATGGCAAAAGTTTGCAAAAGTGGGTGATGGAAGTGTTATTATAAATCGATATTTACAATAGAGATTAAAGGCTTTTCTATAATAGATTACAAGATGATGTTTCTAAATGAAAGAATAATGAACTGAAGCCAGAATTAGAAACTAACTAAACTAACTAAGATGAACATTATAGAAATATTACAATATTTTTTTAATACCCTTATTTAATGGTCATCATTCCAACTACAGTAGCATAAATCGTTTTGGGAAAAAATCATGAAACCCTCCATTGGTTTAAAAAATAGCCATGTTTTTGTTCGAACAATTGGCAAAAATATTTGTAGATGAGCATTACAACCCAAAAATTGACTGCAAGAAACCACAATTTTTTTTTGAAAAAATTGCCAAACTCTCCAATGATTTTTTTGGGAAAAAAAACACCCTTGAGATCACCATCTGTCATGATATTTTGACAGAATATCTAGACACAATTTTTAAGGAGAAAATTGAAAAAAACAAAACTAATTTTTTAAGGGAGAAATTATAAATCTGAGCAATAACTTTTTGTGGAAAAAATTATAAAACCCAATAGTAACTTTTAGTAAAAAATAATATAAAATTCCTTTTACAAAACAATTACAATTATTAGGGAGAATCGCACAATACCCAAATATAAACCTTCATTTTTGCAAAGAAACCTAAAAATTTGGAAGAATTGCACAATATCCATACACAACACAACCCTGGGCGTACAAAGAAATGAATTTCTGTTGACAAAATGACTTCGATCTGCACTGAAAATGCAGGAGAAAACCTAGCATGATGCCTGGAATTGTAAAGTAAAGCTCAGAATGAAGAGTTGCAGAAGAATGAAAAGATGCTCTTGTTGCTCTAAAGAACATGATCCAAAAAGATCTTTTTGTTGTGGAAAAAGTTCCCTTTGCAATCTCCTGTAGAAAACTGTCATAAAGTAAGCACACGTGTCTGAGAAATGGTCCCAAATGCAGCAAGAAAAAAATACTTCAAAGTGTTTTGTGAAAGGTTTTAAGGAAAACATGGCCTTAAAATGGAAATTGTGTTGCAAAATACAGTCACATGGGCTGAGAACAAGCCCTCAAAAAGAATAGGAACAACGTGGGTTGCTGAAAAATGAGGTTTTAAAAGTTGCAAGCACAAAATTGTTGAAGATTCTAGAGAGATGCAACTTTGAGGTAGTTAGGGTCTAGGAAAGATGGTGGCATGAGTTTTGCAGGGTGCAGACAAAAAACCAAAGCCCACAAGCCTAGAACAAGGACAACAAATGCACCAAAGTCAATGTCTGTAGTTGCCAATCCTTATGACCAACTTGCGACCAAGCATGAGAAGTATGACTTTACATAGCCCTCGAATTGCATAAGAAATTATGTTTTCTTGTTAAAAAATTGAAGGGAAAACATAAAAACAACTTCTATAAGCTATTTAGGAAAACACTTTATTAAAAAATTTGCCAAAACTTAAAGATTCTCATCAACTCACTCTTATGCTATATTTTTATAAAACAATATTTACAAGAGAGACGAAAGGCTATTTATAAGAGATATAAGACAATGTTTCTAAATGAAACAATTGTGAACCAAAAAGCCATGATGAGAAACTGGCTAAACGAACTAAGATGACCATTGTTGAAACACTACAATATTTCTTTATTAAGAGGGGTGTAGAAAAGCAAGGGCGGAGTGGATGTTAGTACTGGGATGGGAAATTATCTAAAGCCATTTCAAAATCTTTCAAGAAGGCAATAGAAGGGAAAATGGAGGAGGGAGGGAAAAGTTTCAGTAAGTAGGTGCTGAAACAAGATGAATGACAAATGTCCAAATCCAAACTGAAGGTTTGCAAACTAGTGAAATGAAGGAATTTGAAGAAGGGAAACAACTTGAGATGAATTTATGGAACTTCCACGTGGGAAAGAAAATGGATGTGGAAATCAGATGAATAAGAAATGCTTGGACATCTAGTAGAAGGCCACAAGATAGAAAATGATCACTACAAAATACCAAGGTTGCATGGGTACTCGTACCCACACCCCTGGTACTCGTACCCACGTACCCAAGTACCGGGTACACGTATCCCACGTACCGGGTACTCGGTGGAGAGCATCATAGCTAAGGACCTTGATTAAGATTCTGATCTTTTTTTTTGGTTTTTTGTTTTTGTATTAGCTTGTTGTTTATCAAACTTAATTCAATACCAAATCAGTTTGAAACTTTGATACTCATTAACAATAAACTTTATCACTGTTCAAGTTAAAAGTTTATCATTTGCAATATGTCATTCTCATATGGTTTAGGATCTTCTTGTTCATGTTTAAATTCTGCCTTCTTTGTTATGCATCTAAGCATTTATCATGTATTATTATTTCAAACATATAGCAAATCTGAAACTGAAAATAGTACATTACATTTGCAAACTTTATCACTGTTCTTGTTTTGAAAAACCATTGTCATGACTCATAAAATCAGATTTTTTATAAATATTAAAGTGTAATTTTTAAGTAAGTTTGACATACCCAAGTACCTCCGTCCCCAATTATGAAAAATACTTTAAACATTCAACAATAGCATATATATATATATATATATTTGACTTATGGCTTATATTTTCAAATTTTTTGTTTTGAATGCTCAATGTCATGACTCATGGCAAATATTTTGATTTTTATATTTTCTATAAAATATTAATTATATAGAAAAAATAAGGCTTACACACGTACCCCCGTCCCCTATTTTGAAAAATATGCGTACCCGTACCCGCTCCCGTACCCGTTCCCGTTCCCGTACCCACGTACCCATGCAACCTTGCAAAATACCAACATTGCCAGACCTGAGATTATTTTTTTGAACTTTTGTGTCCTACAACACATTTAATGTCCTCAAGAATGGCAAGGAACAACACACACATGGTTTCTACCAAAAGAATCCATAGAGAATTTCTCAAGTCAGTTATTAACAGTGTTACCTTGGGATGCTTCCCTGGTATATTTTCAGCCGTCCTCGTCCCATAAATGTCTTGGAGACTTGGGGACACCTAGGGGATTTTGACTTTGACTTTTAGAACAAATTAGACTCTCAAAATAACACAAATTTGCCATATGAATTCTGCTGATTCTTATATTTTAAGGTTCTATTATGTATAAGTACATGCTTAATCCATGTTTTCATATAAATATTTTAAGTTTTTTTATATATTTTAATTTTTCCTATTGTTATATAGCTATCCCCATTTGTCGTCCCCCACCGTCCCCAAGATTGGCAAAGAAATTTGCCGTCCTAGAAACCCATCCTGCTGTCCCTTGTTGTCCCTGTCCCCATCCCCGTCTTTGAAACTTGGGGGAACGTAGGTTATTAATAATGGACCAGACAAGACAATAGGTGTAAAAGGAAGATGTACCTATTATGATAATAGCTCGTGGTCTATTATTAGTTAATGGTTATCTATTATAAATATCTAGTTAGCTTTAGTTTGCTTTCACTTTTTTACCTTTCTCTGTTAGAATAGAATGTTTCTATTCTTTACGATCGTTTCCTAAGGAAACATCATTTTTTTTTTTATATAAATTGACTTTTTAGTCTTTGTTAATAACAAGCAAGTATTTTACCAATTATTTAATAATATTGTATCAGAGCCAATACTTCAAATTCTTTCAAAAACATTTATAATTTCTTTTTGAAATTTTTTGTTAATTTTTTTTTTTAATAATTTTAGAGTTTTCTTGTTTGAAAAAAAACCCGACTAGGGTTTCTGTTCGGATTTTTGGAGTCATCAACAACAAATCATCGAATTTTTCTGAAGATTGAATGATCTCTAGTCTGTAAATGAAAACAAGCTTGCATCCCATCTGATTTTTTGGTTTTTTCAGAGCTATCAGCCCTCCAAAAATTGCGATTTTTTAACAAAATCGTATTTTTTAACAAAATCGTATTTTTTACTGCTCCTTTCTTCATCAGCTAAGGAACTTGGCGCTGCTACAAACCTATTGGTCTCGTTTGTGAGGGACTTGACGCTGCTACAGACCACATATATTTGTGTTTTGAATCTTGTTTTTTGCAAAAAACGGACCTTTTTTCTATAGATAGGCTTTTGCCTTCCAGTGTTCCTCCTCACGCTTGCTATGCCATTTCTTTCGTGTTTGTTCAACAAACCTGTTCGTCCATCCTTGAAGCAAACTCAACGGTTTTATCAGAAAACCTCAGTAATTTTGCAATTTTTGACCATTCATGGTTGTCGACTATACTTTTTTCGAAACCCTAATTTTTGAGCTCGAAAAAATATTTTGATTTAAAATTCTTGGTGGTTTTTAGAGAGAGCTCAACTAGATTGTTGTCAAATTTTTCTGGGTGCCTCGATTTTCGAGCCATCAGATCCATAAAACAACACCATATTCCTTCTGGGTTTTCTGAGCTCTGTTCTGGGTCAGTCTTCAATTTTTCTGGGTCTTTCGTCTTTTTGCCTCGAAGAACATTCCTTCATAGATTTTCATTAAAAAACGTGTCATGGCATCTCTGACAAACATTCTGCTCAAGCATAACTCCAAATTCAATGGTCGTAATTATGGCACTTGGGCAACGGATCATTGCAATTTTTGAATATCAGAACACCGATCAACTTGTTTTGGGTGTTACAAAGCATCCGATTGCTCCTAGTTCTGATCAGGATACATGGGATATAATAATCGGGAGGTAGTGATGCTTCTCAAATTATTTGTGGCTGATGATCAACTTTCTTAGGTTCCATCCGGCAAGACAGGTGCTGAGATTTGGACACGTCTTAACGGTCATGAGACTTCTGACAAAAGCAGAGTCTTCTTTCTGAAAAACACTCTTATTTTCTATTGTCATGGATGAGCGCACCTCGCTCTAGGCACACCTGAATCGGATTCAGGAAATCTGTGATTAGTTACTTGCCATCGGTCTCAAGATGGAGGAAGAGGATATTGTGGTTATCACTCTTTGGAGTTTACCAAAATCCTATGAGCATTTTATCGAGACTCTCAACATCACATCTTCTAGTGTTGATTTGAAGTTCACTAATCTCTGCACCTTGTTGCTTTAGCAAGATCGGTGGAAACAACAGTTCGGTAGCATCTCCAATTCCACCTCAATAGAGCAAGCCTTTGCTACGAAATCCTTTTAAAAGGGTAAAGGTAAGTTTCAATAGCCAGAAGTCTTCTGCTCTAGCATCGGATGGTTCCCAAAAGAACATTCAATGCAACTATTGCCACAAGTTTGGACACATGAAGGTTGAATGTCAGAAACGCTTAGTTACACAGTCTAAGCAATCGGGTTCGCAACCCAAAGTGCACAATGCAGAACACACCGAGCAGGTGGAATCTACCTTTTACGCCTTCATGGCTAAAAGACGTGCAGATCATGTCAAGTCATCTGCTTGCTACATTGATTCAGGTGGCTCTTGTCATTTCACTCATCATAAAGATTGGTTTATTGACTACCAACCTTATTTAGACTATTATTTTTGGTGGCGGAGAAGAGTACATGGTTGTAGGAAAAGACAACATTCAAAGTCAGTTTGCTGGGAGGAATCTCATATTCCTTGATATCTATTACGTTCTACGGATGGAACTAAATTTACTCTCAGTTAGTTAGTTGCTGCGACATTCTCCACACTTGGCAGTCACCTTCAGTTCACATTAGTGCACCATCACTGATCGAGCGACTAAGTCTACTGTTGTAGTGGGTCTTGAGAATCATGGTCTTTTCAGACTTACTGATTCTGGTGATTCTCAGGAGTTAGCTATGACTACTTGGCGGTCTTCTATCGACACACTTTGGCATTAGCAATATGGGCACTTAAATGTGCATTATCTCTCACAGCTTGCTTGGGATGAGCTTGTTCTTGGATTGCTAGAGATTCAGATTCAATAGCTTGGAGTTTGTGATGCATGCCAGGCTGGGAAGCAACATCACACACCTTTCACTAGTGGCGATTGATGGTGATCTTCTTAGGTACTTCAGCTTGTTCATGCCTATATTTGCGGCCCTATGACCACTCCTTTTGTTCTTAGGTCCATGTATTTTCTGTTGTTTGTTGATGATTGGATGACAACAAAGCGTGTGCGCTTTATGACAGCTCCTAAGGCTGATCATTGGATGGCAGCAAAGCGTGTGCTTCGTTATGTGAAGGGCACTTCTGGTTATGGACTTCTGTACTCTTGAAATTCTAATCCTAAACTCAGTGGGTTCACAGATTCAGACTGGGCAGGCTCTGTTGATGATAAAAAGTCAACTTCTAGATATGTGTTCAATTTGGGATCCGGTGCAGTCACATGGACCAGTAAGAAGCAGCAGGTAGTTTCACTCTCCTCTACAAAGGCCAAATACAGAGGGACTATTAAGGCAGGATGTGAAGCTATTTGGCTTCGTCGGATGCTTGGGGATATGTAGTTGTCACCAGCAGGACCGACTACTCTGTTTGTTGATAACGAAGGCATTATCAAGTCAACAAACCAAGCATGTGGATGTTCACTGTCATTATATATGACAGCTGGTTGAAGATGAGACTATAGATTTGTTCCTACCATAGATCAGACTGCAAACATTCTCACCATGCCTCTTGGACCTGATAAGTTAGTCAAATTCAGAGGACAGCTTGGTGTTCTAGATAGATTAACCATTAAGGGAGGATATTATGATAATAGATAGTCGTCTATTATTAGTTAATGGCTATCGATTGTAAATATCTAGTTAGCCTTAGTTTGCTTTCGCTTTTTTAGCTATTCTCTGTTAGAATAGAATGTTTCTATTTTTTACGATCATTTCCTAAGGAAACATCGTTTTTTTCTTTTGTATAAATTGACCTTTCGGTCTTTGTTAATAACAAGCAAGTATTTTACCAGTTACTTCATAATAGAATTTTGGTAAATTTGGGGACAGTTGAATTGGGTGCCAACAACATACACAACACTACAATGTCTTCCATATACCATTTCAAGCCCTATTGAGTTTCCGGGACAGGGGACAATGGACGTGTTTCCGAATCCCTGATTTCTGAGCCATTTTGGGACAGCATGGAGGATGACTAAATAAAAGATATAGAATTTTTAAATATATATAGTATTTCATACAATAACATCAATATTTGATAAAGCATGCGTATATAAATTATAGAACCATAATATATAACATTTTTGTTAAATTAACAGTTCACATGATAGTCATCTGCATCTGGGTACTCACTGGATTGAAGGGCGACCCTTAAAGTCAATCAAATTAGCAAAAACCCAAACCTTAATTGAAATTAGCAAGTCTAGTAGCTTCACTTTCAGCCACCTTTCTCATTCTTTATCAATAATAGTGTTTGCATCCAGTTTGTAGTTTATGGACTGATTTCAATTCTTAAAATCATACCAGTTTTTACTCATCAACCCTGTTGTAAATGATAACACAAATTTATGCTTATCTATGCTGTTTTAAATCTGTGAAGCTTAGAAATCAATCTCAAATCCCTTTCATGTCTGTTGCAGCTATTAAGGCTAGTTAAGGCACAATTCTTTTGAATACTATTATCTCCTAGGAGCTAGTCGCTTTTTCAGGGATCCTCTGTAATAAGAACTTGTCTGCAATTTTCTATAAGATCAGAGCTGCAATATTACTCTGTCAATCTTTGAAATCAGAAATTTAATGCAGACGTTAAATCGTATGATGCTATGAAAGACCATATTTCATGTTGCTGCGCTAAGAACTAATACATGTAATTTAATGTGTATGAAAGTTATCAAAATAAATTAAAAAATAGTTTTTTAAAGAATTTGAGTGTTTTTAAAATGTTCTCGCTTCTAGGAAAAGAGGGATGGCTGGCTGTCGCAATATGGTTAAGTGTCATAGATGTTCCTGACTATCCTGGGAAGGGCAGGCCATCCTTTCTGAGAATCACTGCCATCCCCTTGTTTCTGGGATATTTCTTACTGTTTCCCAGATGTTGTGGCCAACAGGGGAATCCCTGACCCATTCCTCCATGCATGGGATGTTACGGAAATGGGGACACATGAAGAAAGATCCAGGGATGCAGTCCTGGGTCTCCTTGGTTCCTCAAGAAGACCCCTTGAAATGTATATATGATAGGTAAGCATCTATTAATGCTTCAGTGATGCTGTCGCATGTTGTTTGCATGATTTCCACTCAATTTCATTTCTACTACTGCTATATTCATATCTGTGCTTTTTATTTGGATGCAAAAGAAATAAAAAAGGAGGTAGTCTTAACTGTTGGAAACTATTCTTAATTCTTAGTAAATGTATTTTAGTGTTAACTGCATTTAAGAAGTGACTTTTAAGTAATTTGGAATAACTTGTGTTGATTCGGAATTAACATAATGTATAATGTTAGTTGCATCATGTTTTTTATAGACAAAATCATTATCAAGTTCTGTATTTGTATCATTCTTCTTTTTGTTTCTTTAAAGATAAGATATTCTTGCTTATACTAATTTTCACCATGACATACAGATTAGCAGCCGTAATTTGGACCGTGTTCGTAAACTAAAGAGTGCTATGACAAGGCTGACAGCACGTGTTCAAAAGGTCTCAACCACTGCAATTATGTTTTCGTTTTGATCTTTCCAGTCTCTGAATGTGTTATTGAATATAAATCAAGTGTAACGTATTCTATGGCTCAGGCTTCTATCTTAGCATACCTAGATATTGTCTTTGTTTAATTAGTTATCATCTGTGGACATCCCCAAAAATAATTTCTGAAAAAATATCTGAATGTATGCTAGCTTTTGTAAAAGTAATTTCTGAAAAATATCTAAGTATGCCAACTTTATGTTTTTTCTGAAATTCCCATTTCTGCCATTTGTTTTTCACAAATTTATAGAAACTTGACAGATGTGCATATTTGTTAGTTCTTGGTTAATGAAATGAAGCTAAACTGTTGTGGTTCTAAAGCAATCAGATCGAAAATTGCTGACATGAACACCGCAATAGGCCAATTTATTGCAATATGTGAAGAAATAATGCAGGCATGACTGAGAGCAAATATTTGAAAAAGCATGTAGATCATTCGAGAATAAAAATTATTATGCAAGTTATACTGGAGCTCATTTAAGAGTGGCATAGATGACCATCTTTTTCTCTTGAATTTGGCTGGGAGGAAATACCTGGAATACCACTAGTGCATTTGAAAATGACAAGTTTAAACATTTAATAGACTTTAGGCAAGTAGGGGAAGCAACATATAATATTATAAATTTCCGGGGATCTGCATTAATGATGAAGAGTCAAGAAGTAATTGAAGACAAATTTAGGACTTTCTCTGTTACCCTGGGTTTCTGGGACAGGGGGATGGGGAAACGGGTTTCCACGATGGATTGTATTTCCAGAGCAGGGGATGGCAGTGAGACAGCTATATAAAAAGTAAGGAAAATTAAAAATTTATTTGGAAATTTTAAATATTTGTATGAAAGCATGAATAAAGCATGCTTATATACATTATAGAACCTTAGACATAACGTTCGTGTTAAATAGTTTAAGTGGAGAGTTCACATGAGAATGGAAGTCAAACAAATATGCCCTTGGGTAACATTATTGATACTTTGGATGGCATGCAGATGATACGTCAACTAAATTGATAGTCTCAGTAGAAACGTTTCTTTATAATCAATTTACAATTTAGAATTCTCGACTATTTAATTTATTACAAGTTTGATGTGACGACCATCAATATATGGGGGAATCTTGAAATGACAATTTTCTTTGATATCTCTAAGGCATTGTATTAAAAACAAACATTATCCATGTCAACGTTCTGAAGACACACAATGATCAGACATTATTTATGGTACATGCATTGTTGCTCTGTGCATTTTTTACTTATGCTGGCTTGAAATCTGGCATATCACTTTTTATGTGCTAAAGATGAGAATATCCCATTGGACGTAGGTAACATTTTTTGATTTGTAGTGTATAATCTTTTTTATTTTGCCTGCTTTCTCTAATGATTACACTTCAATTGTTTGTACAATAGAAATGTGTTTTGTTTCCAGTTTTCTTAGTTGGAACATTGATGAGGTGTTCCTCTTGCAGGTAAGAGATGAACTTGAACAGCTTTTGGATGATGATGACGACATGGCTGACCTTTACTTATCAAGAAAATTAGCTGGGTCAACTTCACCAGTTGGTGGGTCCATTGCTCCCAACTGGGCTCCAGCTTCTCCTACTATAGCATCAAGGATTGGCCGTGCTAGCAGGACAAGTGCTACAACCATACATGGGAATGAGAATGATGTTGAAGAGCTTGAAATGTTGTTGGAGGTGTTTGTAAATCCTCTATTCTGAAGTTTTAATTACTATTTTTCTGAGAAAATTCAGGAAATTCTAAATATCAAATGAACTAATTTTATTATAAATCTTACATTGTAGGCTTATTTCATGCAAGTAGATGGCACACTGAACAAGCTGACCACAGTTAAGTGTATATAAGTATCTCTCTCTTATAACCACTTCTTTAGTTTCTAACCCCAAGAACATTCTTTCTCTTAAATATTGAACTTTATTCTCTACATATGTGGAAATGCCCTAATTAAATTGATATTTCTGAAAAACATTCAAGCACAAATATTTACGTTTCTTTCCCAATCCACTTAATTGTGCAGACATGTGTAGAGTTTTGATTTCCCATAATATAGATCTTTTTCTATTAAAAATTCATCGCTAGCATGTAAAAAAATTGAAATCTTTAGTGACTTTAAATGTTGCTTCACCAGTTTTGTGTAAATTTCAATTAAGAAAAGGACAGATAAGTTGATTCTAAGTCCATATGATGATTCATATAATATAATTAAGGTTTTCTATTATAAATCCTAAAGGGGAACATTTAATGATTGGAGTTTAGTCCCAACTTACAACTGGAGCATAAAAGATTCAGTGTCTTGTGTAAAAACAAAGAAAAAGACAAGTTTTTTCAAATTATAAAAGGAAACAAGTTGCTTTGTAATTTATAGCTAGACATCCTTCCAAACATGAAGACCATGTCTTCAGCAAGAATATGACCACATCTTGAGATATCATTTGTCGAGATCCTTTTACTCATTGCTCAATTCAAATTTCACTTGTTAGTGTGGGAGATATAGCTTCAGGACATATCTTTCTCCCAACTTGAAATATATAAATAATCTAATTTTTATTGAAGTCATCGAAGGGTCCTCAATTTGAATGGATAAGGCATTGAAGAGTCAAGACAATGAAAGGTCAAGACAATGAAGGGTCTTCTCTTTGTAACAAGAAGACAATGAATGGTCAAGGCAATGTTTTATATTATACAAGAAGGAATTTGTTAGATTTTTGATGTTCTTTGCTGAGTGATTGTATCAAAGGGTTTTTTCATGTATTGTTTGCAGATCGTAGGGATGATGATCATTGCTTTAGTTTTGGTCTATTTTTGGACATGTTGTGAATCTGTTTGCTACTCTTTTATTAGTAAAGTGATTCTTATGTGGCTGGGTTTTTCCCCTCAAGTTGGAAGGTTTTCCCAGTATAATTTGTCGAGTCCTTTGTTCATTTATTTTGTTTGTTGTCTATCTTCATTTTTTGTATGCAACTCCAACATTGTATCAGAATAGGCTCTTTTGCTAACTTTGGGGTTTCTTGAGTTATACATGTGTGCACCCTTTGGTACCTGACACCAAAGGATAAATTTTCAGTGTTGAAAGAAGTTCAGATGATTAATTGCATTTTGATAGAGGAGCTGGACTGAAACTTGTTTCTTCTTCTGGGAGTGGATTCGTGACAGAATTCACATTCGTGTAGAATTTGAGATGTCTACATCAGAGGACAAATTTGTAAGGAGCAGTAATCTGTTTCAAAATTTAAGAGATATATTTCTTGACTGAAAATCAATTATTATATTCTGAATATTTATTCTGGTATGAAGTTTATTTAATGTTTATATTATATCTTGAATACTCTAATTTGAGATTTTATGTATCAAAGGGCATTGTGTGACCCATACTTGTTTTTCCGTGCAAAGAAATTATTTTTTGAGTATGCCAATTGATATTTGGTCTTCTAAAATATTGGCGTTTACGGTTATGATTTAGTCACACCTTATTGAAGTGTTATGAAAAATATACAAAGAGCAGACATTTTCATTTGCGGGCCCTGATATTCTATTTGGATCAATTATTCAAAGGGGTCGGAGTAAAATTACACAACAAAAGATCCAAGCTACAGAAAGAAAAAGAGGTCTAGGTGGTGGGGCTCACAGCTTTGGTTTCCGCTTGTTAATCTAATTGCTAGCCACCTGTGGGTCTCATAGGCTATTTGGCCTTGTGGATGTTATTAAAAACTTTCATTCCTTCATTCAATGATAAGGGGTTGGATATTATTGATGTGGAAGGAAATAATTTTTCTAAAGATAACTTTGTCAACACATTCCTACACTCTCATCCTGATGATGGATCATGGAGTACGATATGAAACACTGATGGTAAAAATTTACACACAATTTAGCCCAGAAACACAATTGCACATTTCATGGATTTTGGAAATCTCCTATATTCAACATTGCTATTCATTTAAATATATCCCCAAGTTGAAATAGGTATAACTATTGTCACTTGAATTTTCACATTATCGTCAAGACATATATATTGGTGCTAAAGTTTCCATTAGGGAAATATTCTAATATTTGGTGGGAACTTAATGTCAAATGATATTAGAAGCATTGGCGTGAATAATATATTTGGCCGAGGAACATTTAAAATGATACATCTCCAATATGCTGGCAAAGCTTATTGTAGTAGGGAAAGGTTATTGGATTGGCAAATGTTACATGCGACCATTTAAAGTCTCTCAAAGACATTACGACATACTTGCCTCCTCACGATAGTTGTACGGGTGTTTGGAGGCTATGGAACCATGCATTATAACACAGTTGATTATAATCAAGTATTTGCTTGGAACAATATGGGTGTTTGAAAAAGGTTGGAGGTGCCAGCACATACGTAAGCTGCTAACTCAGTTTTGTAGATCAATGGAGTCCTAAGCATGCCCTGGTATTACAAGGATTAACAACATTGTGGCATTCCTTTGGGAGCTGTATAGAGGTGCTGTGAATAAGCCAATAGGTGCTATCAGTATCAACTACTGCTATTAAAAGATCAGAAAAGAACAAGTGGAGGAAAATTAGATGATAAAGAGATAAGTATTTCATACTCTTGAATAATGTTCATATCACTTTTACGTAGTTATTAATTCATTCATTAGAATAGTGAATCATGTATGCTTCTAGCACTGATATTTCGCATTGGGATAGGTTGATCCTATGAACTATTAATAATCTCTGTAAAATGCTTCTAAGACGTATCGTGGAGCATAAGGATGATGAGGATGAGCTTGATGCGTCATGTGAGGAAGTCACACAGGCTGAAGAATGAAGTCAACTTGTTGTCATAGGGCTAAGTTGGTGGCACACAATTGGAGACATCTCTCTCAAAGAACCTATTTAAATTGTCTTGTAATCAGTTTTTTCTAAGAGGAGGAAATGACATTCAAAGGGAGCTAAATTTCCAAGATTTCAGGGCACGAGTTGAGAGCATTAAGGTTCTAGATTAATATAGGGGAGTTCACTTCCTTAGAATTTCTTTGCAATCTCTGCAGCATAAGGGATCAAAAGAGTCCTATGAAGAAGTGAAGATGTCAGCTAAGTGGTTTGCAGTGTTGCAAGGCTGCTAATGTCCTTGGGAAAAAAACTCTTCAGCTGCAGTGAACAGAATTGCAGAGTCAATCTAGATTTGACATTGGTAGCTCTACAGAGTAGTTTATAGGGTGATCCGGGATGAGGTTGAGGACAATTATGTACTCTAGTATGTCAGAAGTTTCAAAGGCGAGTGTTGAAAACCGTTCCTCTAAGGCAAGCATCGTAGGCAGTCTCGAACGAGGAGGTCAAGAGGTTAATGCAAGTGCTTGGAGCTTCAAAGGGAGTCACATCATTGTGAAGATTTTTTGTTATGTATGCTCCTTTATGAGAGAAATATGAGGTGAAAGCTCTTGTAATGTATAGTTTTCTGTGAGAGAGATATGAGGTGATTTCTCTAAGATGGAGAAATATGAGGTAAAGCCCTTGAGAGATGTGCTTATTTCCACGTGTGGGAGTAGCCATGGTGGATGTCATGTGGAGAGATTCCATGACGGCATCGTGTTGAGTGATTCTGTGATGGGCAATTGTGTATTAGCTTCTTTCCACATATGGGAGTAGCCATAGTGGATGTCATGTTGAGAGATTCCATGACAGCATCACATTGAGTGATTTCATGATGCCATTTGTGTATAGTAGCCATGGTGGGCATAATGTGAGTGATTCCATGAGTTATCATGTTTAGAGATTCCGTGATAAAAATCTTTTCCACAAATGAGTGTAAGCCATTGTGGGTGTCATATTGAAAGATTCCATGACATAGATATCTAGAAAGATACCTCCCTGGCTAATAGGGAATGTTAGAGATGTAACTTTAGGAGATATGTTTCTCCCAATTTGAAATATTTAAATAATCCATTTTTTATTAAAGTTATCATAGTATCCTCAATTTGAAGGGACAAGACATTGAAGAGTCAAGAGTCAAGACAATGAAGGGTTTTCTCTTTGTGACGGCAAGACAATGAAGGGTCAAGGCAATGTATTATATTGTTCAAGAAGGATTTGCTGATGTGATGATATTGGATGACAATTCAAAGAATAGGGAAAATTTACAATATAGGGATGTTCAAATTTTCAGATGATATTACATTCACCAGATTCATTATATAATTCTATTATGAAACATTAGAGGTGAATTAAGAATTCTTGAGTTACAAATTAACAGAATTTTATAGTGTAATTATTTGAGTTTTCATTACCAATGGGCATGCACAACAAAATGACAAAATGTAGATAACTAGGTCTATTACCGGCGAGGTTTTGGTTCACCTTTGAATAAAAAAGTGAAGTATAAATCTAAATCACTACAACTATGAGGGACCAACTCATCCAGTGGAATCATAATTAATCGCTCTTATGCCTCATCAATTCATATTTAGGATCAACATCCTGTTGTAAAGCTTGATTTTGTTAATACTCATGAACCTGTCAATATTGATGTTGCAAGATGCTATGCATGATCACTGGCATCTCTGCTTACCTGGAAGCCTATTTCTCTTGACTAACTAAATGAAGTTGTATGTGGACCTTTTCCTTTATGCAATAAAGAAGGTTTCTGGTGGATCGGAGATGGGACATTGTATCTGTCGAGCAATGAAAAGAGATGATTAGTGAACAAATTCAATGCTGCTAGATTCTTATAATAATAAATCCCATTTTGAAATTTTCATGATATATGCAATTTAAAAAAAAATTCTGATAGTTTGTAATATCTAAATATTTATGGCAGCAAGAAAATTCTCAATAATAACTATTATATCAACTCTTTATTTGACATTCCTGTATTAAGGCCATCGTGAAATTGATATTATTTAAATTTTATACAATATGTCGTTGGAAATTCTGCTGATTTATATGTTCTTAGAAAATCCAAAATAAATTAGATGCAACTGCAAAATCACATAATTTTGTTTTGTATATCAGCTGAGATTACATTCATAAAAAGGCTGTGATACCAACCTAAAATCCATTGATTGTGTTTTGGTTTTGAGTTTGGTCATATTTTGATTCATCAAATGAATAAATTGTTTTCAACATTGACCAAATTATGAAACGCAATTATAATTGGCAGGTTCAAAAGTCACTGCCAGCAAGGGTACAACCAAGAGTAATAATGAAAAAATATTTGCTATTTAATATTAGTAAAGGTTTACCACTCACCAAGTACAATGATATTCTGATATCATGGAAAACTATTCTTCAGTTAGACATTTTCAAAATCACCAATTTATTTGATCACCAGATTTAAACTGAAAACTTGCAATTTTTGTAATAAATGTGACTCCTGAATGTAATCACTTAAACCAGAAATTGAGAGGGTTTTTATACCCCATATTTCTGCATCAAAAGGTTTTTATCCTCGGACATCAAATGGACATAATACTTGAGCTTTGCAACAGGTTTTAGTAATAATGATAACGGATGCCTTTTTCAGTGCCCAATTCTTCTTTTACATTCACCTTTTCCAGTTGGCTCTGAGGGACAGGGGATGGACTGGGGACATTTTTTATGTGCCCTTGTGTCCCAGAAACATTTCAGGTATGGGAACAATTGAAAAAACCTATCTCAATGTAACACAGAAAACAGCTCTTTGCATCCATTACCAGCCTGCTAATAGATTTTCTGAATCAGCCACTCTATTTCAAATTCGATGAATTTTTCTATGTGGGAGATGGTTGGTCACCCTAGGGACAAAAAAAAATATTTCCACTGCTAGAAACCATAATCATTTTTTATAATGATGATCCAAGGAAAGGCATGATTATTCATCAGTCTCCAAGTCATGTTTGAAATGTTCATTCACTATGCATGTAAAGTTCTGTAAAATAGCTTGCAAGTTGTATTTATTGAACTAAATGCTAGTAAGGACGAGCCACTTGCATCCATATGGAGTGTCTGTTCTTTATGTTATTTTTGATAGATTTCCAAATGATCATATTTAGCTTGCAATGAATAGTGAAACCCAAATTGTTTGTTTGGTATATTTACTTCCATAAAGCCAAAGATATTTAGAATGCCTGCTTTTTGTAGGACAAAATACAATTTATTGATATTTACTTTCTCCTTTTGGTGGGAGCTGGATTCTTTGCATTTTGATTCAACATGCTATGAGTAATTATCCTTTACAGAATGAAGAGGCATGTGCTTAGAGAGTCACCTTGTCCCAGCAGGTGCATTGAGTGGAAAAGGTTACCCAATTTTAGAAATCCTATCATCTTTTTCCTGGCAAGCTCCAATCATAGCTGTTGTTGCAATATTTTAGTCATCTTGGATATATTCTTTCCTAATTGTGATAATGAACCTATTCAATATTGATTACCAACATGTTGATGAGGACCAGCCCACAAGTTAGGATAATCAGGATCATCTAAATAGCTAATAATGACACGTACTAAAATAAACAAGTGCCACCACTAACTCATTAGTCCTTGATTGCGTTTAGGTGCAATCTCTATTTAGTCAAGGCCAACTCTGTCTTAGCTAGGCTGAGTTAACTCATCTCTTGATTGAAAGTGATTGAGAGTTAACTAAGACTTCTTGGACAAGTCATCTGATTGATTCAGGTATCCACAAGACTTATATAATTGTATATCAGTCTCTGTAACTTGTCCCAACATGCAAAATATAGAATTACAGTATTTGGTTCACTTGGACTTCGGAAAAATAAATGTGTTTGGTTTTGGAAAGCTTTAATGTTCATAACAAATTTTAACGATACCTGCAAAAACTTTGACTCATCCACTTTTATATCAATTCCATACTGGTTATGGATTTGCAAAGAACTCATTATTTCATAGTTCTGTGCTGTTTCTTGACGGGAATACTGGAACAGGTTTTGTGGATGGGGGGGACCAAGGATCTAAATTTAGGGATAGGGCAGGGATGGTGGGGGGATTGAGGCAGAGCAGCAGTGAGGGGTGCAACACAGATGAACAAACTTAGGTGAATTAAGATCTTCAAGGAAAAAGCTGCAATATAATATCCCTTTGAATGCCTCATGAAAGGCAAACTAGTTTTCATAATGTTAAAGGCTGCAACTGGCATGTGCCATATAGTATGGAAGCATGGAATACAATGATGTCTCTGATGGAGATGGTGGTGCTGTGTGGGTAGTTTCCACCAAGTCCACGAGACTTGGAAACATACTTATGCGGGGGAGACAGGTTTTCTTTTGAGGGGATGCAACCCCATGGAAGTTTCGAATAATGTAAATTGTAATATTTCCTAACTAATCATTATGTATGTATTATCTGGTGATCTGGATCATTGGATTACCATGTCATACGGTCATTAGTTTGGACAATTTTTAGAGATCATATTGTTGAGAGCAATTTTTCTATTCATTTTATTTATGATAGATCTTTTAGGTGATCATATTTAGCTTGGAATGGAGAGGGAAACTCAAATATTTTATTTGGTAGTTTTCCTTACTCAAAGCCAAAGACATTTAGACTTGTTTTTTGTAGGACAGAAAAAATGTTAACCATTACTTTCTTCTTTAGCTGGGAGCCCATTTACTTTCTTCTTTTGCTGGGAGCCCACTTAATGAAATGTCAAAAGTAGGTGAAACAATGAACTGTTACTCCAACTAATTATCTGTTGGCCAAATCCAAATGCAATCTTGATTTTTCTAGAAGACTCCAATAATACCTGCTTGTGCAATATTTTATTCATCTATCGTGTGTGATATTGCACCTATTTAATAAGTTGGGATATGAAGGACGGCGAGTCCAGTATCTCCCATCTGCAGTGGAGCACTCACATATTAATATCAACTCATGTACATCTCCCAAAATATAGTGCTTGGTGAAATATGAGAGATTGTTGTGTCCATCAAACCTTAGAAAGACAGAAGCCCAATAAGAAGATTATTTATTGAAATATTTGATGTTTACTTCTCATGGTTACAGTAAACCATTATGGTTGTGATGAAATATTCAGAATCTAATGCAGTCGGATCTCATTTGTCTGTAATGCTCAGAATTAAATATTTTGAACACATACAACCCCCAGAATAGTGTACACAGAATACCAATTTCAGAAATATATAAAGCATCTAGAAAATAATATTTCATTTAATTTAAAACCATATACAACACTGTCTAGTTAATATCAAACCTCTACAAATAAGCACAGTAGTGAACTCCGAGTGAATCCACTTCCCAAGAAGAGTGGGTTTCCGTCCACCCTTTGTTACAAGATTCAAGAAGAGTTGGCAGATTAACGGATTTCCGGATGATTGATTTATAAACAGAGGAACAAATGTGTTCCTTATAAAGAATTACAAGGACGTTGTTTCTAAAAGAAACAACGTAGACTGAAGACAGAATTAGAAACAAAACTAGAGACAAGATAGGAAACATTCCTATCTGGACTGAAGAAAAAAGAGACGGGATAGGAAACATTCCTATCTAGACTGAAAGACGGACTACAGACAAGTAGTTGACTATTATAGAAAGTATAAGATATTATCTTAATACCCTCCCTTAATGGTCAACGTACGGATGTCGGAACATTTTGTGATAATTGAGACCCTCCTTGGATCTACAGAATGCTGAAACCAAGAAGCTTTGCCAGAAGAGTGCTATGACTCAAAATAAGTTGCATTTACAAAACTTCGTTTTTGTGGGAAAAACAGTAAAACCCAGAATCTCATGCAACTTTGCGTATTACAGACAACTTGAAATGATTTTTGAGGAAAAAATCAACAAACCCAGAATCTCACACAACCTTGCGTATTACAGACAACTTGAAATGATTTTTGAGGAGAAAATCAAAAAACCTAGAATCTCACACAACCTTGCGTATTACAGACAACTTGAAATGATTTTTGAGGAGAAAATCAACAAACCCAGAATCTCACGCAACCTTGCGTATTACAGAAATGATTTTTGAGGAGAAAATCAACAAACCTAGAATCTCACACAACCTTGCGTATTACAGACAACTTGAAATGATTTTTGAGGAGAAAATCAACAAACCCAAAATCTCACGCAACCTTGCGTATTACAGACAACTTGAAATGATTTTTGAGGAGAAAATCAACAAACCCAGAATCTCATGCAACCTTGCGTATTACAGACAACTTGAAATGATTTTTGAGGAGAAAATCAACAAACCCAAAAAAACAGAAACAAATTCAGAAGGCTCTGCTCTTGTCGGAAGTCTCATGAAGACCTTTTAGATGTGTCCAGATTTCGGCAGCTGTCTTGCCAGATGGAATCTGAAAAAGTTGGTCATCAGCTACGGATAGTTTGAGAAGCATTACTGCCTCTCGATTGTTTAGATCCCATGTATCTTGATCAGGACCCGGAGAAGTCGGACGCTGCGTAACACCTAGAACAAGTTGATCGGTGTTTCGATATTCGAAGATTGCGATGATGCGCTGCTTCCAGGTTCCATAATTGCGACCATTGAATTTGGAATTATGTTCGAGCAGAATATTTGTCAAGGATGCCATGGCACGCTTTTCAATAAAAAATTGTGAAAATTTGTGAAGGCACGTTCTTCGAGGCAAAAATACGAATGACCTAGAAAAATCAGAGAATGACCCAGAAGAGAGCTCGAAAAACCCAAAAGGAATCTGCTGTCGTTTTTTGGATCTGCTGGCTCGAAAATCGAGGCACCCAGAAAAAACGGACGACAACCCAGTTGAGCTCTCGGAAAACCCACCAAAAATCTGCAAGAAAAATATTTTTTCGACCCCAAAAATTAGGGTTTCGAAAAAAACGGTCCTAGCTGAAAAAAGCTTGAAAAAACTTCAGATTTCTTGATAAAAAATGGCAGATTTTTCTTCAAGGATCGATGTGCATGGACGAATGGGGCTAGAGTGTGCTGAACAAACACAAGCAGACCCGAGTTCGGGAATTTCCCTAGGCTGAAAACCCTAAGCGGGTTTTAGAGAAATTCAACAGAAATAATTTTGAAAAAATTTAAACAAATAATTTCCCGAAGAAATTATAAATTTTTTCGAAAAAATTTAAGTAATAGCTCTGATACCATGTTACAAGATTCAAGAAGAGTTGGCAGATTAACGGATTTCCGGATGATTGATTTATAAACAGAGGAACAAATGTGTTCCTTATAAAGAATTACAAGGACCTTGTTTCTTTTTAGAAACAACGTAGACTGAAGACAGAATTAGAAACAAAACTAGAGACAGGATAGGAAACATTCCTATCTGGACTGAAGAAAAAAGAGACGGGATAGGAAACATTCCTATCTAGATTGAAAGACGGACTATAGACAAGTAGTTGACTATTATAAAAAGTATAAGATATTATCTTAATACCCTTCAATCAACTTCAGAAGGGCTGTCTTCAGAAGTTCAACTAATACAAATGCACCAGATTCAATTTAATTCAATAATCCTGAACATACTCTGAATAATTATCTCCTTTTACTTTTATAGCATTCTCTTGAGAACTCTCGAGTTTCCCACCACTTGACCTTTGTTATTTTTTTTCACTTTCAAATGATAAAGTGACTTTTCTTTATTAAATAATTTTCTACTTACATAAAAAACTTTATCTGCTTAATTAAATAATTAAATGTTGTTGTCATTAAATTTGATATAATGTGACAAAACTTAATTATTTAAGTGATTTCTAATGTCCCAAAAAGGGACATAACAGACATCATTGACAATCAATTCCAACAATCTCAGCCTCCTTGGATGAAGTTATAGTCTCACAACCTTTTACCTCCTATCCATCTATCCATAGAAGACGAGAACAAACTATAGCATAGCTGTCCCTATAGTTTTTGTTGCTCAAATGACATGGCCATACTTTTTTCTCCCTTGTTTTTCGTCTCATCTTTGTCTGTTCATGATGCAAATTGTAAGAGATTTTTGGCTATGTTACATTCCAGTTCATGAGAACCTGGGTGGTCCCAAACCAGTATGATTCAGAGGTCATTCCTGATCTGGCATGCTTGCGGATCCATGCAAGATTTGGCCAAATGCCTGTGTGTTTGTCCCAGGCAAACATGGGGGGAATTTGGTGGGGAGCCATGTCTATTTGGCACATCTTGCCAATTTTTTATTTATTTTTAATCACTGAAAATTGCAATTCTCTCTCCTGAACCTTAAAACATGGTATTGAGGACATCCAAAAGGAAAATGAAAACTCATTTGTCATATTGTGAATGAAGAATAATTTTTTTATTCTTTACTGCTGCACTTCTTTTCTCATTTTCCATTTCATGAATAGAGTTGAAGATTGATAGTTGAACATCTCAATCTGGTTGTTTTGTTGCTCCTACACATTTGCTAGAGCTCATTTCTTGTAGTTGTCAAGCACATCGTAGAGGAAGATTTCTTCAAAGAGGTAGACTTTTTTTATTAACTTCATCTTTTAACTAATGAATTCTCTTGTTTTAGTTTGTTTTCACTTCTATAGGTATCTTTAACACTTCTGTAATTGTTTAAAACAAATTAATTATTAAGTTGTATTTATATATTTGAACGTGTTTCTAATAGAGCTCATTAGTTTAGGTAGTATAATGGTAGTTGGTTCTAGCTTTATAAGTTGATCTCACTTCAAAACAGACTCAACGTGTCATTTTTTTGGAATATTTTGAAATTGTATAGTAGCTGTTAGGTGGTGGGGCTACATATGGATTTGTAATGAATGCAAAATTAAATATTTAAACTCATACATTTGAGGGAAAGGCCATTTGCACAAGATCCATGCACAAGACATTAATAAGGGGACTTCAGAACCACAATTCTTGGCATATATTGAAGAGAGAAAAATAATATTAAAAAGCAGGCCATCATCTCTCCTTTGTTAAGGAAAGGGTCTTGAGTGATAAAGCCTCTTCAACTGCTTTCTTATTTTAAATGTATATAAAACCACCAAATTTTTTCCGCACTTAAAGGAAGAACTTGTAGGCTGTACACATAAGAGATCAAAGGAACTATTGGGAATAAAATATCATTACGAGTCTCGAGAGATTTATATACAGCATATATTGAGATGTGTCCATGCAAATGGATTGGTATTCAATGTTGCCCATTCCCCATGTTGGTAAAAAATGGTGAAAGCAATTAATGGGGCTCCAAAAGGGTTCAAGGGCCTGTTCCTATTGGAACAATAGGTGAAATTTGTAGAGTTCTTGAAACTTATAAAACATAGGTGGAAAAATCGCAGAATACTCGCCGAGTTTTCCAGCTCGGTGAGTTTTCTAGAGAAACACTCATAGGTTAAGGAGGGCGAGTTTTTAGAAAACCACGCCAAAAACTTGCTGAAAAATCGGTGATTTTATATTAGAAACTCTTACCAGCATTTTTTTTTGCGTCTATAAGAAAAAAGGTAGCATTTTTGAAGCTCATTTCTTATTTTTAGGAGGATTTAGTCATTTTTTGAGCTTAGAGTCAAAAGGATTTACACAAATATGGCATTTAAGTATAAGAAATATTTCCCTTCTTATACTTTAAGTTAAATTTTTATAAATACTATCAGGATGTTTGAGATAGATTTCAACTTCATAGGAGTTAAAATGCAGATTCTAGATTTTGGTGGTTTTAAAAAAATTCCAGGGTTAGCCAAATTTTAGGATTTAGCATGCCTTTACCAATGTTATCTCCCACAACCTCTCCTGGCTATTTGAGGTCAAATTGAAGCTAGAACAAGGATTTTCTAATGATTCTAACTCATTTTCTCATAAATCTCTCGGTTTCAATTCTATATGCCTGAGTACTAACAGACTTAGCTCAACCACTTGCTCACACCCAAGAGAAGCATTACTTTCTAGCAGACCAAAATTGTTCAAACTCACTCTTAGACTATTTTGCTATGATGTATTTACTTCTAGTTTTTATAGAAACTAATTACTAGGATGTATTCACTTCTAGTTTTATAGAAACTAACTGCAATGATGTATTTACTTCTAGTTGTATAGAAACTATTTATTATTTTGCTTTGTGCGATCAACATTTTGCATGAGAATGCGATTTTGTACCCACATTGCAGTTATATATATCTGAATTCTGCTTGTTTCTTTTGTGTTCTCATTGATTAACTCATTGGATGCATCTTCTCATTGAATTTTGCATTAAGATGTATTTTAAATTACATTTAACCTGTTTTTTAGGAACTTGAGTTTTTCCCTTAGTCAATTTTTCCCAAGTTTTTTTTTGGGCTTTCGCAAGTTTTTGTTGAGTGAGTTTTCCATCTATGCTATAAAGTATCTGTGGGTTGCATAGGGGTGTCATCTTTAATGAATGGAAAGTTTAATGTTATTGTAGTGTCCCTAAAAGGGCAATGCTTTTGAGAGCATTTGATTGTCTGGGGGAGGTGATGGATGGTGTATTTATTGCTAACATTATCTTTCAAGCTATTAAAGCTAAGTTACCAGATTCACTACTATACCTAGCAAAGTCTAGCTCAATATTGCACAAACTCGGGTTTTTGTCAAATTCGTAGGTAATTCTGCTATGCAGACAAAATTTGTTGCTAATCCTGATAGAGGAATCGGGGTGGATTTCAACAGGCTTTTGAGTGCATTCTCTTTCTAGTGGATGAACCTGGGAGCTATTTGGAAGAATTTGGTCCGAAATCAATTTTTTTTAACAAACTTAAAAAGTTTCTTTTTTTTTGCCTAAAAAGTTTGGTCCAAAAGAAGCGATTTGTGAATGTTCACGAGGCACTTTCTATATTCTCGGGGAGCATATATGCATGTATCTTGAAGGTTTGTGTGGTCTCACAAGCATTCAATTTGGGCTAGGTGATGAGGGTTTTGCTTCTAGACTGCCCTAGAAATTGTTGGCCCCAAATCTTCATTCTAGCTTTATTAAGCAAAAAAAAAGTCATTTTGGGCTGTGATGGATAAAAATCATCTTGCTTTTGTCCATGTTTCCAGGTCTAAATTAACATCTAACATAAGCATAGAATACAGTTATAACTTCGATTTCATAAGAAGGTAGTTACATCATTCATGTTCATGTGAAGAAGATTTACCGTTAAAGTCAGTTAAATGAAAATTTCATAACTAAATACTTGAAATACCTTTTAATGAAATTACTTCAGAAATTGAAATCACATACCTCAGAAAACTGAGACTGAAAATCATCTAAGTATGCTTCTGCAACCACTTGGTTTAGTCCACAAATACACTATAACAATTTCTCAAATCGACTGCTATCTCAAAAATCATTTGATGAATGTAACTAAATACCACTATAACTTAAATTAGGGCATCATATATCATCTTACCACTTAGGGTATCAATTACCATTGGTTTATTTAGGGTTTTTGATACCGCTTTACTACTTAGGGCTTCCGCGACCACGGATTCAATTTAGGGCTTCCGCGATGACGGATTTTATCTAGGGTTTTCGCGACAACATATTCAATTTAGGGCTTTTGCAACCATGGATTCAACTAGGGCTTTCAATACCACGGATTCAGTTAGGGCTTCCAATACCACTGTATCAATTAGGGTTCCAGTTGTCACACAATCAATTAGGGCTTCGGATTTTCTTTTCCTTCCAATTGCTTATCTATGACAATTTCTTAAGATTAGATAAATTCTTATTCAATATTCATTTATATGAAAGTAAAAATGATGATAACAATGAGATACTTCAATTTAATCTTACCTTCTCATAAACAAAAATGATATTACCTATTTCCGATAAACAATTGAATGCATGGCTTATCTCTATTTGACGCATATCCGACATCTTGAGAGAGGTGAAACATTGTCAGGGGCTTAACCACCTGACCTCAAACCATAATATATCCCCACACGATCTCTAACGAGAAAGGCCCTCCCTACCCGGAATTGACAGGGAACATCTTACCATCCACTGAACTTCAAGATATAAACACGCCATAGGACTTGGTAGCAGGAGATCATCATAATAGGAATATGCATGAGCTATTAATTAATTCATGTTAAATGATAAATATAGAAATGTCATAACTGATACTGGTTTATACTAATGACGATTCCTCTCTTACACCTCGCCACCCTTTTACTTGACTACACAGCTGGGTGAGCCCCAGGTGTTAGGAATTCTCAGATTAACCGGTTCTGGCAATTATACATGCATCCAACATTTCACAAACCATGATCATATAATTATGTTATTAAAAGATCTCAAAATTTGAATGTCTAATTATTTAACTCCTCTTTACCATATCACGTAGTGAGTTTCCATGGTGTTTGGATTCGTGATAATAATTTCATTCTTGCAGGGTATGAATTACATTCTAAACTGAATTATCTGTTCACAGTTATCATTGCAATTCCATATCTCTTATACATGATTTGATACACCCTTATGAATAAAGAACATCTATGATTTTATGGCAGTTTCCAAGAACTAGAAAATCTATTACTAATCAACCCGATTCAGTCTGTATTATATTGGTTTCAGTAATTGGATAGACGATTATTCAATCAAGCATAAAGATCCAATTTGATTTTAGTAGAAGCAAAAAAGTATGCAAAAACATATATTGAAAAAATACCAAGCCTGTCGGGTCATCAGCTACCAAACAAAATAGACTGTGGGAATCAAACCTAGATCTTATAACAATGCAACAAAAGTTAAAGAGTATCTGTGCTTGAACCATTATATCATGAACCTATTTTTAAGATTCTGACTTTACAGCCTATGAAATTTCTTGGTATTCAAAATTGAACATTGTTCTTATATTTGTATATGAGCAATGTTAGTATGCTAATAGAAACCAAATTTAAATAAAGCTTCTACAAACTAAACAAAATTCATAAACTTCAAGATAGACTAAGATGAACTCTCAATTGAGAATATGAGCCATTAATGGACTCTCTCAATAAGAAGCTCTCTTGTTGAGTAGCTTTGTCTAAATAGATAGGATGTATGCTCAATATGCTTCCAAAGGCTTCAATGGATGATTGTGGATTTTTGGTGTGGATAGATGGCTTTAGTATGGATTTGGCTCTCAAAATAGCATTATAACTTTACTTCATGGATTGTGTTAAAATGGCTTGGGAGAGGATTCCTTAAATAGGCAAAGGGCTTGAGGGATGGAGGGCTAGGATGCAAGGAGAGATGAAAGCTTAAGGAGGGCTAGGATGCACTCAAAGGGGAGCACATGGATTGTGCTTGTTTAGCACCAATCAGGGAGTGACACATGTCACAAGGTGAGTGGATGGAAGGAAGGGCAAGGATGAGTCAACAAAGGAGGCTCAAGGGATAATATCTTCATAAAGACCCTTCATAAATGGCTTGTAAGAGCAATGAATAGGCTTGTAAGAGTCTTTATGGCCTTGTAAGAGCATTTATGATTGGGTGGTTGGGATATTTTGGAGGGAGTTGAGATTGTTGACTTTGCTTGGCTTAGGAAAGTCTTAAGCTTGCTTAAGGAATGTGACAAGGTTAGGGAGGGATTAGGCTTGGCTTTAGGATTAGATTAGGGATGTTAGAGATATGCAAGTGGATGGCATTTAATGAGGGTGGGTGAGTTAGTAGCTAAACTTGGTTAGTGTGGGTGGATGGGGTGGATTAAGCTAAAAAGGGGGTTTAGAGATAGGATTAGGAAGAGGATAAAGTCCTTCTAGAAGAGTCTAGAACTTCATAAGGTTTTGAGGATAAATAAAGTTTATTTATCTCAAGGGTTTGGGTTGAGGAGATATTTATTAAAACATAATTAATAAATATGAGGGTTAATATTTAATCTTAATTAAATATTTTGAGTTGGGATTAAGGGTAGAAAATGATGAGATTAGCCTTTAATCGAAATTAAAGAAGGATTAGAAGATTTTGGAAGAGGTTAGTGGTCTTAAGGAAATTGGCCAAGTTTTGGGCAAAAAATAAATTTTTTATTTATTTTAGGATTTTTGGTCAATTTATTAATTAAATAATTAATAAATAAGGAAATAATGTTTAAATAAGATTTAAACATTTTTGGGAGGGATTCCTTAATTAAATATTTTTAATTAAGATAAAGGGATTTAATGGCATAAAAATTAATTAATTAATTAATAAATGATGATGTCATCAGGACTTTTTTAGAAAATAAAAATACTTTATTTTCTAAAGGATTTTAGGTGTCTACATTTTGCCCCTCTTTGATGTGATGCCGCAAGTGGCATGACATCAAAGATAAGAAAATAAGATGCCCAAGGCTAGAGCAGAAGAGGAGAGAATGGACTATGAGATGCCCCCTCAAGAAGGCAGCGGGGAGAGAAAGCGAGGCTTGGTGGCTTCTTGAAAAATACAAGAATCTGGGATGAGCAAGGAGACTCAAATTGGATTAAGAGAAGAGGTTTAGTTAGCTCAAACTCTTACTATGAGAGAATGATAAAGGGAGAATCAGAGGCACAAGAGGAAGCAAGCTTAAGACCTTAGGGAAGATGGAGGATGAAGGAGCAGAGCGCTATAAAAAAGAATCCAGGATAGGGAGATGGATGAGGGGATTATAAATCTGATGCAACAGGATTTCAAAGAGTCAGATTGGTGGAAGATGGGTTTCGGAGATCCCTAGGACTAGGATTGTGGATCTCGAAAGATGAGGCTTGGTGGATTGATTTGGATTGGTGGATCCCTAAGACTAGGATTGTGGATCCCTAAAGCTAAGAGTGATGAGTGATTCAAAGAGATACTGATGCATAAGCTGGGGTAGGAGAGATGGATGCTGGATATGGATGGGGGATAATGGAGATGAAGGAAAACCATTGAAGCTTTTTGAGCGGGGGGGATACTTCAAAGAGAAGTACCACCATGTATTTGAGCACTAGATTTGCTATAGGATTGTTGGTTAATTGCCAAGGTTACCAAGAACATCAAGGCCTTTTCACCAACTATCCAGAGGACTGACGAACTGACTCAAAACAAACACGCAAGGATTTCCCCAGTATCACACATGAATCCCAGAGGAAGCAGTGTGGAAACGACACTGGGTAACCCACAAGCAAAAAAGAAAACAAGCAAAAGACATGATCAAGACCTTACGCTCTAATTGCCCCATTCACAGTATACCATGATATGGAAGATCGTGGCAACCTTGAGGAGGGAACAAGGAGATTGCTTGGAAAAGATACTTCAATACTCAAAAGGGAAGATCCCAAATCAAAAGAAAGTGAAAATCCAAAAGAGAACCGTTTGCCAACGAGATGGGTAGGATGAGGTACTAACGGACCAAGATCAGACATGAGGAAAGCTATATCCTGCAAGGACCTATCGGAGAGCACCTAAGCTAGTGGATTTGGATGAGTGATGCGTCTGGCAAGCTGAACTAAGAAAGATAACACTTTGGTGATAGGAAATCTAGCTAAAGGATGCATTGGAATATCTAACCAAAGTGTGCGATGTGTGCAAGATGTTGACCAAGGATGAACTGACACGAACGCTGGATAGATACAATGGTACTAAGCTAAAGAGAATGTACAAGCTGATGGACCAAGATATGTACAAGTAGGCTAATCAAGATATGGTACAAGCTAACAGACCAATGATAGGTATGATACAGATGGATAAAAAGCTCAGGATGAGAGGATAGCGGGATGGTTCGATGTTGTGCAAGATGCGAAAGCTAAGGGTGGGGTGATAGCGAAAGATATGGATTTGGCAAGATGCATCCAATGATGATGAGAGATTTTGTGACCAAGGATAGCTAGAGGAGCAGGATGAGATGGATGGATAGGATGGTAGATAGCTAGGATTATGATGGATATAAAGAGATGACATTGGGTTTGCATGAGGATAGCCTAGAGCTAGATACCAATGACAAGGGAGGATGGACAAGACAAGATATCCAAGGAATATAGTGCCCCCAATCAGAAGATAACATGCGGAAGGAGGTCTTGTGATGGATGTGATAGGATTGAAGCTAGGATGGAAAAAGCTGAGGGGGCTAGGGAGATGGATGATAGCTGAGATGATTGGCTGAAGCTGCATAAGATTAGTGGATTGTGTGAGATGGAAGCTGGAGGATGGAGGATAGGTGGATAGATTGGAAGATGGATTTGGATGTCAAGAGATGACCAAAAGCATGAGGGTGATAGGCTAAGCCGGGGATGGCTGTATTATGCATGGCGCTTGTTTGCCAAGTTTTCATCATGGTACTTGTCCAAGGCGCTTGATTTGCCAAGTTTTCACCAGTGGACACTTTATTTTTCTTTTCTTTTTTGACTTTTTGACTTTGGACTTAGCTGGAATGATTTTGGCTTTCTTCAGCTATTTTGGCTTTTTTGGGATTTTTCACTAGCTGTTGGAATGTTCAATTTTGTTGCTAGTTCTTGGTACACTGGATGTGTGATTTATGCAATAGATTGGATTAGATGGGATTGATGGTAAGAGATGGAGGAATGAAAAGGTTGGAAAGGAGCATGAGATGGGGATTCTTGCAAGAGCAACATTGGCACATGTTGGGACGGGTGTGAAAAGAGCATATAGGGGATAGATGGTAGATGCGGGCGTGATGGAGGATTTGTGGAAGCGTGCTTAGGGATATAGGCACCCAAGATGGAGTTAGGAGATGGGGGACATGAGTCACTAGATGGGGGATTAGCAATGGTGGATGCCATTATGCATTGGGTTTCAACTTTTTTCTTGGGGATCCACATGGTTTTGGATTTTCTTTTCATAGGCTTTTGCATTGTTTTGCATTCTTTGATTGGATTTTGCCTTTTTGGAGTATGTCTTTTAGAATAGACATATGATTGCCTAGGATGTGGATTTTTAGCTTTATGCATTTTGAAGTTGGCATTTACATTTTTGTGGTAAGCTTTGGGAAGATGGTTAGGAGAAGCTTTGTGAGATGGAGAGGATATGAAAGAGCATGTAGGGGGATGATGATGGATGATGTGCCCTGATATGTGCCTTTGTTGATCTTGCATAGGAATGGATGGAATAGAATTTTTATGATGGCTAATAGGAGGATGGAGGATGGTAGATTTTGGGACATAGGGACCCAAAATGGATTTAGCGGATGAAGGGGGGATATGGTAGGTTGTTTTGGGTTGCAAAGATGGTGGAGGGGGGATGACATAAGATTTCTTGAAGGAGTGATGGCAGGCTGTCATGGTGGGCTTGGAGATAGGCTTGGTTTGGGGGTGTGGTGTACCAACACCTTTAGATGTTGAGCCTTTGGATACATATCCAAGACCATGAAATCCTAGATTTTTTTGTGCAATAATAGGCTCTCTGATTCCTTGCTCTTGTGGTCCTAAACCTTGACCTTGATAATGCCATCGATTGAGCATTTGAACAAGCTGAGGAAACTTTTTGCTTGCAGAAAATGGTAGAAGTGATTTATTAGGTGTATTGCAATGGGGAGATATTGTTCCTAATTCTTCTGCTGAGAGAGGGCCACCATGGATGAATGTAAGTGAACCAAGAGGGTAGATTATAGATGGTGGAATAGCTTGGATAGGTGGTAAGATGGAAGCATGGAGCAGGGGAGATGGAAGGATAGGATCTTGATGTAGCTTGTGGGATGACAAGATATCTTGTAGTGGAGGAGATATGGCTCGAGGTTTTGGAGATGGAGGAGATGGTGAATGCACTATGGATGGAAGACATGGTACAATGATATCTTCATTTATGCTTTGGGGGATGTCAACATGCTTTTGGGCAGGATCTTGATAAGATTGGTTTGGAGTGGATGGTGTGATAGGAGGTGAAGGGATGGATTCTTCAAAGGCAGCGAATGGATAGATGGGAGATTCAGTAGTGGAGATGGGTGAGTAGAAGATGGATGCATAAGGGTCATTACGAGAGATTTGGGAAATGCTTGGAGGTGATGTGGATAGGATTTGGAGGGATTTGATAGGTGGTGGGATTTTGATGCTTGTGGGAAGTGGAAGGATTTTAAGCAATTTGATGGATGGTATGGAGATGATAGCTATGGGAGATGGAGGTGATATTATAGATGGGGAAGCTTCATCACTGACTACTTCACATGGTTGGATTAGATGACATGGCTTATCGACTGTTGGAGGCAAATTTTCTTGTATTTCCTCTAGGAGATTCCTTGGAGACTCGTGTGTCGAAGGTGGAGGTGGATTGACAGGAATAGCTAGTGTGATGGGGGTGGAAGATTGGAAGCTTGGTTGATGGGGTGATGGAGGGGAAGCTGGAATATCGGATGGCATGACTAGATAGTTTGGAATAACTCTTGGATTTTGGGGGATGCTTGGGGGAATGTTTCTAAGGCTTTCAATATACCCGTCATAGTCAACAAGATTTTCATCATCATTGGAATAGGAGGTAGCGGGAGCAAGGACAATGCGACCAAACACATCATGATAGGATTGGTACTTCATGCTTTGATGATGAGTTTGATGGGGATGGGGTCTTGCATATGGATGAACACGGAAGCTCATGGTTGGATTTGGGTTAAGCACAGATTTTGGATTGGCTGATGAAAGATTTCCTAGGGAGAGTCAAAGCTGTATGACAGACCTAAGGAGGATTGGCTGGAGATTTTTGGCTTTCCTGTGGATGGAAGACTTCAAGGGCATGCTGTCAAAAAGTGAGAGTTTTGCTTTCCTATGTGCAAGATTCGTGGTGATTGTGTCAACTTAAGGATAGACTAGTGATCCTATGGCATGACACAAGATTGACCACTTGTGGATCCCAACCTTTAGCTCAAGGTGATGAGGGATACAAGTGACAAAGCTGGATTACCCTAGACAATGCTTTGTCAAAGGGATAACCTTGGTGAGATTGGTTGATTGGTAGGATTGATTGGATAGCAAATTCCAGCAGAATGACAACAACTCTCTAAAGGCTTGGGTGTGATTTTGGATTGGGCTACTAGCTGGCTGGGGGGGGGATGATTTGGATGGACTTTGGATTTGGGATTGTTCTAAAGCAAGGAACTAGATAGATTCGATTGTAGCGGGGGAGCTTGGATGATTTTTTGATGAGGCAAAGACTACGCTAAGTATGCCTTGAGCTGGGAGATTTTTGCTTTTCTGGGATTTCGACCAAAATTGGCAAACATTCATTCAAAAGCTATGAACAAACAAGCAGACAAAATTTTGGAGCAAGCACGTCAAACACACCAACATCCTAGGAAGCTTTCTACAAGGATGAAATTTTTTATAGCTAGGGAGTCCTCGATATACGCAAGGTACGTGAGGCCCAAATCCATAGATGAAATCAAAAAGATGTCACACAGCCGAGAGGAGCGGTAACCCACTTCTCCTCTTTCACTTCTCAAGGGTATAAAGTTCCTTGAGGCTTAGCCCGAGTGACAAAATTTTGATCCCAAGAGAGGTGTCTTTGGATTCACCTCCCGATCTTTATACTCCGCCGGAACGCTGGAGTTGAGGTCGTCCCAAGGGGTGATGAAATCCCCAAGCAGGCCTCCTAAAAAGCTAAGACAAGATTTTGGATTCTAATCTTATGCACCCAAGATGGCCTCGAAAGACGACAAGGGGAGAGAAGACTTGGATGATCTTGGGCTAAAAAACACGCTTGTTCTTTTCCAATTGATGATTTAAATTTTGTAAGCTATGATTGAAGACACTCGTGATTAGGACATACAATGTTCATTCCAACTTGACAACGTCGTCAACATAATGAAAATCGAGAAATCGTCAACATAAGAAATGCGAGCATTATTGAAAATGCATCAAAACCATGCGATGTTCATTGATTGTTAGGCATTCAAGATTGAGTGTGAGTTTGTTTTAAGCCCAAAACAAAGATGTGTGAAACTCGATTGCCAAGCGCGCGCCAGGAGGCCCTCCACGTCAATAGTTGTTCAATTTTTATGCCCAAATGAAGTGTGAACGAGATTAATGCGCATTCATGGAATTTTTTAGAAACACCACTAAAAATCCAAGTGAGTGGAGTTTGATTTTAGCAACATGCATTCAAAGACAAGTGGTTAAACATTCAAGTGTTTTCTTTTGAGCATTCAAGATTGAGATTTTGTGTGTTGTTTTAAGAACTTTGAAGTGCTTTTTTTTAACCTTAGATCATTCAAGATTGTTTTTGGACTCAAAAGTGAAAATGACTCTTTGGACTTTGGTTTTCATTCAAGATTTTGTGTTCTACTTTGCATATTTTAAGCCCAAAAATGATATTCCTAGATTGTTTTGATGCATGAAAAACCTAAGAAACATTCAAGATTTTGCAACAAGACATTTGTTTGGAACAAATAACAAAGTTTTTAGGACAATTTTTGGCAACCATTTAGGACTCTTAGTTTTCATGAGATTTTTTTTAAAGAACTTTAGTGTGCACTTAGTGTTGATTTTGAACCTTTTGAAATGGAAACTTGAAGTTCTTTTTAAATTCCCAAAAATAAAGTGTTCCTAACTTTGCATGAATGCATCTAAAACCTTGATGTTGCAAGGATGCAAATGATTAGATTGGTTTAGTTTCACTTGTTAAAAGATTTTTTCTTTTTTGAAAATTTTTAATTTTTTAATAGATCTAAGTATGATTTGGGGGTTCATTTTAAGCACTAAAAAGAAGTGTGTATGATTTTGCTTCCTTAAAAAAAAATGGCCAAGAACTCCCACAATAAGAAGAAGTAGATGGAATAAGAAGAATATAGACAAGAAGAGGAAGAAGAATTTCAAGTTCTTTGTCCACCTATAAGTTTGAAAAATCTGCAAACACTATGAGATAGATTATGAGTTCCTTTGTCTTCTTCATGCTCATGTGGACCTACAAAACCAATTTATGCAATCCTACCAATCACAAAGACAAGAAAAATTAGCCAAAATCAGCAAATAACATAAAAACTTGACTAAAAAAGCTAATGAAGATGACCCATGCGGGGTCCCACTGGGCGTGCCAAAATGTATATGAGCAATGTTAGTATGCTAATAGAAACCAAATTTAAATAAAGCTTCTACAAACTAAACAAAATTCATAAACTTCAAGATAGACTAAGATGAACTCTCAATTGAGAATATGAGCCATTAATGGACTCTCTCAATAAGAAGCTCTCTTGTTGAGTAGCTTTGTCTAAATAGATAGGATGTATGCTCAATATGCTTCCAAAGGCTTCAATGGATGATTGTGGATTTTTGGTGTGGATAGATGGCTTTAGTATGGATTTGGCTCTCAAAATAGCATTATAACTTTACTTCATGGATTGTGTTAAAATGGCTTGGGAGAGGATTCCTTAAATAGGCAAAGGGCTTGAGGGATGGAGGGCTAGGATGCAAGGAGAGATGAAAGCTTAAGGAGGGCTAGGATGCACTCAAAGGGGAGCATATGGATTGTGCTTGTTTAGCACCAATCAGGGAGTGACACATGTCACAAGGTGAGTGGATGGAAGGAAGGGCAAGGATGAGTCAACAAAGGAGGCTCAAGGGATAATATCTTCATAAAGACCCTTCATAAATGGCTTGTAAGAGCAATGAATAGGCTTGTAAGAGTCTTTATGGCCTTGTAAGAGCATTTATGGTTGGGTGGTTGGGATATTTTGGAGGGAGTTGAGATTGTTGACTTTGCTTGGCTTAGGAAAGTCTTAAGCTTGCTTAAGGAATGTGACAAGGTTAGGGAGGGATTAGGCTTGGCTTTAGGATTAGATTAGGGATGTTAGAGATATGCAAGTGGATGGCATTTAATGAGGGTGGGTGAGTTAGTAGCTAAACTTGGTTAGTGTGGGTGGATGGGGTGGATTAAGCTAAAAAGGGGGTTTAGAGATAGGATTAGGAAGAGGATAAAGTCCTTCTAGAAGAGTCTAGAACTTCATAAGGTTTTGAGGATAAATAAAGTTTATTTATCTCAAGGGTTTGGGTTGAGGAGATATTTATTAAAACTTTTTTAATAAACATGAGGATTAATATTTAATTTTAATTAAATATTTTGAGTTGGGATTAGGGGTAGGAAATGATGGGATTAGCCTTTAATCAAAATTAAAGAAGGATTAGAAGATTTTGGAAGAGGTTATTGGTCATAAGGAAATTGGCCAACTTTTGGGAAAAAAATAAATTTTTTATTTATTTTAGGATTTTTGGTCAATTTATTAATTAAATAATTAATAAATAAGGAAATAATGTTTAAATAAGATTTAAACATTTTTGGGAGGGATTCCTTAATTAAATATTTTTAATTAAGATAAAAGGATTTAATGGCATAAAAATTAATTAATTAATTAATGATGATGTCATCGGGAATTTTTCAGAAAATAAAAATACTTTATTTTCTAAAGGATTTTTAGGTGTCTACAATATTGATTAAACATAATTATCTGAAGTAAAACATTTCAGGTAAAATCTACAGATTATGGCATGCATGGTTTGATAATGGATTATTCTATATTAAAAGAAATTTCAAAGTGATTGCAATCGGTACTACTGGAGAAAGAAGATAAAACATTATTTAAGCTTTAACACTTTCATAGTCAGCTTACATTATTAACACCAAACTGCATAATAAGACCATGTATACAGATTCTAAGGCGTTTACAAGTATTCAGAACGTAAGGAAAAACAACAAGATTATTACTGTGTTAAATATTAATTAAGATTTGGATCAAAACTGACTCAGGAAGGACAAAACCTATGATTGAAATATGGAAGAAGAACTTGAAAACACTTCCTTACTTGACCCACGGCTCTACAGTTGGGTTCACTATTTCTTTGCTCAGCTTGCCTCTTTCAGATCTTCCACAGAATCAGCGGACAATTAGATTTTCAAGAACATGAGTATTCAGGGGTAAAAGATACTGTGACTGAGCAGGGTGATGGACGTATTGCAAATGAATATGAGATGGATATCAAAGGTGCCCGATAGACGACAAGGCCAGCATATAAATATAATTAAACCTGACATTACGGCTTCCTGCCGTTACAAGATTTTCCTTTCGACTTCTAATTTTTAAAAGAACGAATATGAGAAGAGGGAAAAAGAAAATGAAAAGGGGAGGAAAGATGAAGGGTCCAATTGATAATATTATTTTATATTATTTTATTGTCTTAATTAAGTTTAAAAATATGTACATACAAAGTGGCTTTATAGGATTAGAAATTTAATGTAAGGGTGCCATTTTGTGTTTATATAAAATAATTGAAAGGTTCAAATCGTCAAAAATTAAATTGATTAAAAGTAAGATAATATAATTCAAATATTATAAACCAAACATTATTATTATTGCAATCACTTATTTAAATTATTGAAACATTTTATATTAAATGCATGAATACAAATTATTATCTAAATAACATAATGAAAGATAAATTGAAATCCTTTAAGATACGTTTAATATTTTATCCCAATTATTTTAATTAAATTATTAAACAACTCATGCAAGTCCCGCGGACGTATTCTGGCTAGATCCTTTACCCATCTGCCCAGTGATGATGATGCCCTGCCTAATTCTTTTCTGACAATGCTTTCTCCCCTTCGACATGCTTCCTGCAAGGAAATCCTTGGAAATTAATTTATATATTATTTACTCATAAATCATAACAGTTAACCTTTCATCTTAACTCCATGAATTCGCAATTAACGAATAACTAGCATGTCATCTTCACTTGAAATCATAACGACTAACTATCTTACCGTTTCGCTAAATTATATCAAATTAAACTGCCAACTGACTTCATGTGAACCTCAACGGCTATATTTCAAGCTAGGTCAAAAATTGGGATGTAACAAATGGCATTGGAAATAATGAAATGTTGACATTTGTTAATTTGCGTGGTCAAAGATCAGTTGAAATCTGGGTTTAGCTTTAATTTCTTATAATAAGGGTCTTTGATGTATATGGTGAATGCCTTACCAATATTAGAACTTCTGAATTTTACCACTAATTCGATTCCCAAATTTTTTAGTGAAGAAATCCCTTTCAAAATAATTCTTCGTTCTTTTCATATTGATATATCTTTGCAGTCCACAACTGGATTGCAGCTTCTATGCAGCAATATTGTGCTTTGTGGTTAAAACGTTGTTATGCTTATTCTGAATTTATGCGACTTCAATGTGCTTAGTTGAGTTTGCTCCTTAGTTTCCTTCATTTTTCCTCCTGCCTGACCTATATTTATTATCAACATTGGCAAATAAATCAAACAGTTCTGGCTCACCAACTGCTTACTTTTGTGGTTATAGCATCATGCTCTATCCCTGCACTTTGACAATACCAGAAGGGAGAGCCTAGCATCGAATTCAGAGGGTATAGAAGAGCCAAATAGTAATATTTTTTTTTGTCTGGAATGATGTTCTGGTTATGGCATCATGCACTATCCCTGCATTTTGACAATACCAGAAGGGAGAGCCTAGCATCGAATTTTAAGGGTATAGAAGAGCCAAATAATAATATTTTTTTGTCTGGAATGATGTAAGATGTAACTGTTACCTTACGTTGTTGATTCCAAGAGGTATTCTAGTTAATCTGTCTGAATTTTTTGATGAAGCATAACACCCCAGACTGGACTGAATTGCTCTTTTCATGTCTCTAAATGTTCTGTGGGATGTATTAATTTTGCTAGTAGCATGTCATAAAAACAGCACTTTCGTATTAGTGGTCCATAGGCTTGCATCCATGGACTGGTAATTGGGAAATCTTGCAAAAGACAGTCCAAAAGGAATAATTGTGTTAAGAAAATTACATTTAGATTTCTTGACAGTGGCTTTGTCATGTGGGTTCTCTTTGTAGTAATTTCAACAAAAAATTGTGTTTCTGGCTTCAATCATGCAGCATATGGATGCACTGGTAGGTTGTTGTCAATACGAGAAGCATATAATCTGAATGCATTTGCGTATGATTAATTTTTACAAGATGATGCATTTTATATGAGCCATGTCCAAGGTTCTGATGAAAATAACACATGTTGATAACCATTTTTAAAAAAGAATACACTAGCTATATGTTTGTTTTACAAGAGGAATGTATGTAATTCTACAGTTTATACATTTCTTATTTTGTGGACAGACTTCATATTAATAGAAGGATTTCATCGGTTACTTAGGTTGTGGATTGAGGTTATCTCATCTTTTCGGGCCATCATTTATATTGTTCAGGTATCTGGGCACTTTTCTTTGGTTACTAATGTGGCATTCGTTTGAAACCTTGCCACCAATGGAAGTTTCTTTGTTCCTGTCGCTGAAAGTTTGTTGTTTGTGTCTACTGATGTTGTGTACCTCATTCCTCTCCTTTGCTGAAAGTTCCACCTTTGATAAATATCTTATTTCTCTTTGGAATTCTCTTCATCCAGAAATTTCAGTTTATTTTATTTGTATAATCAGTTATTTATCATTTTAATGATAAATTTTACCATTTTGTTTGCTTTACTCTCTTCTAGTTTCCTTCTCTGCCATTATTTATTTCAACCTATTCTTTCTCATTGTTACACAATCCTTTTCATGTGGAAATGTTCAGTTTTTTTTGAGAATCTGTTATTTATCATTTTAATGACCAATTTTACCATCTTGTTTTCTTTTCTCTATTCTAGTTTTTCCTTTGCTTCAATTAGTTTACCTCAATCTATATTTCCTTATTATCTGTGAAATATCAACAGTTTTCATTTTGTTGTGACTTGTTGAACAAACTAGAGTGTTGAGAGTAATGTCTGAGTTGCAACATTGAAGTGGGGTAATGGAGAACTACATCCTTGACTCTCAAAGTGACTTGAAATTGTGCAATGAGAAAACCTATTTAATATTTCCTTGAGTTATTCCAGAATCTGCAAATAGACGGCTTAATCTCTTGAAGCACAATTGTATATCATTTATCAACATAGTTGTGTGCAAGGGCACATGCATTTATTTTATATATTTTTGTTTATCACATGAAAACTAAATGGTTGTCTGCCATTTGCAGCTCCGTGAGTACATAGATGATACAGAAGACTATATCAATATTCAGGTATCCATATATTAGCTTTTGGGAAAAACCAAAACTATAACCATAGACTAGTCACATCTATACCTTTAAATGCTAACAACCAGTGGATTCTATTCTTGTTTTGCAGCTTGACAATCATCGTAATCAGCTCATCCAGGTAATAACTTGTTGAGATCTTGATAAAACTTTCTTGTTAAATTTCATGTTGGTGGTGTTACTATTGATCATACTTTCTTATTTGCTTCCCTGCTGAATAGTTCAAATTCAGTTAATGCGCTTTCCTGATCTTTGGTTGACACTCAGTCTTATTTTAGCAATCTCATTTCAATTATCATGTTAAGGCAGCATTTGGATTTTTAATTTGGGTAACAAGTACTTGTCCTTTAAGTTGCATGCATAACTTCGTTTATTTTCATGTCCTTGGAAATGAAGTGATAAGGGGCAACTTTCAATTATAATTAATATAAGAGTGGTAAAGGAATGTTTTCGTTCTCTTCTATTTCTTTAAATTTTATGCTGCTTGTTTGGAAATTTGTTTTTTATTTTCACATAATAATGAGTTAATTGTACATGTGTATATCAATTTTATTGCTACCATGTTGCCGTTCTTTGCTTTTCTTTAAGTAAATATTAAATTTCTTTATTCGCTCTTTTCTCCATGTCATTGCCTTCTGCTTGTCATTGACATGTAGAGGAGCAATTGCTGGCTAATGTTAGGTTTTCCAACCAATCAGTAAGATTGTGTTTTTCATGAAATGTTTGAAGTATGAATTTTTGTAAAGAGGAAAGTCCTCTGGATTCTAGTAAAGACAACATGATTGCAATGATATTTAATGCTTCATAGTTTTAGGGTTTCTGGTTACAGTGAGGTCTAATTATTGTGAGTGACTGTTTAATGAAATAAATGTAGTATGACTATATGATTACTAGCTTATTATAAGCTGGTTAAATTGTTTTGATTTTCATTTACAGAAAGAATCTGTACTTCTTTTAACTCTTTCTGAACTTTGTCTTCCAGCTAGAGTTGGTGCTAAGTTCAGCAACAGTAGTTGTCTCTATTTACTCCTTGGTGGCTGGAATATTCGGAGTGAATATTCCGTATCCATGGAACGAAAATCATGGATATATGTTCAAATGGGTAAGGAGCCCTGAAACCTTTTTATCTTCAGCTTTTTTTTCTTGAAAAGCCATTGCCAAATTTATGGCCTGAGCCACCTTGTTTTATGTTAAATAACCATTAACCAATTGCTACCATGTGTGCGTGCTTGTACAAACAGGTGGTTTTGCTTACAGGGATTTTTTGTGCTGCAATGTTCTCGTTAATCATGAGTTATGCTCGTTACAAAGGTTTGATTGGAACCTGATAGGAGGCATATAAAAATTGAAAAACTGGGATATTTTTCATCCAAAAAACATGGGCAAAGCCTGGGTGATTATTGGAACGGCTTGGCTTGTCTTCTTTATCATCCAAGCCATAATGGCCAAAATCAAAATGAACAATGTAGACTAAAGAACAAATCAGATGGCCAATATCCTAATAAACATGGATAATGTTTTCCATACATCATTCTTGGTCCACAATGAAGGGTTAGCAGTGGTTTTGCTGGTGATTGTTTTGGAAGAATCAGATAACAGCCTCGTATTCAAGTATCAATTGAGTTTCTCATAACGAGAAAGGATTTTAATCCCAATTATTATTCTTTTCCATTGTTTAAGTTTAAGATTTGGCTCTGGTGCAAGCATCAGCTGCATGATTTATGTATGTGAGTTCATGTCTATTCTATAAATATTTTTTCAAACACGATGCATCTATGTTTTAGAGTTATGTAGAATGTGAACTGGACTGAACCATATAATGACTACATGGTGAGGAAAAATAGTTACCAATTATGAGAATAAAGTATTAAAATGGGGCTGGCTTGCTTACCAGTTTGTTGACTACTTATTGTGATAATTCGAAATTGTAACCTTTATATCAAATTGAGTTATAAATCTAACACATTATCCAATTCAGTTTTTCTAGAAAAGTGATTGAAGATGCATGGTAAAACTATTGTGATTCCTTGATAATAGAGTTTTATTTACAAAAGAGTTGAAATCAACAGATCCAAGTGTTGGTAAATTACAGGCAATGGGTGAGAATACAATTTTCTTACTTTCGCTATTGTGATCTAGATAGTATCCAGATAAACACGTCAATATAAATCTTGATATTATACCAATTGAACTGGACGATTGAGCATGTCATGCTATGTTACATCATGGTCAGGAGTGAGAGCTTCCATTTTCATAATCAGCAAAGCGAAAGCTAAGTTCAAAAGCTTTCCACAGACGTGCCAAGAGATGAGCCTACCAATCACTTTAGACACTTGAGAGAATTATAATATACTGTACAACTATACATTAGCCAATTGTAATAGGCTTTCTATATTGTAATATATCTCATTCACATCAATGAGTTAGCCATTGGGTGGTGAAATAACTTCTATTGTGTTTATCAATGTTTGGTGAATGTTTTGTTTGAAGTACATGCTCGTGGGCACACCAACTTGGTTCTAAAGTGACTAACTGCAACTCCTTCCTGTTCATTGAGTTCTCACTGGGCTTGAGGTCCATTGCTTTCTTTTGTAAGGGCCGCCTTATGGCAATCATTCTGCCAATTATCACTTGGTAAGAAATATTTATTTTGTCCTCTAGATTTATTTGCTTTAGTTTTGTTTTTGTGGTTGAGTCGTGGCCGGCAACATTTCTATTGTTAGCGAATTTCTTTTGAAGGTAAACACTTTTTTCTTGATCGATATCTATTTTTGGTGATGGATCATAGCATTTTAAAAAATTGCCAGTCAAAAGTAGTGGTTACCACGTGAGATTGGGCATTGGGTGTGTGTTTCATTTTCTCATATGCTATTTGTCAAAATATATTCATTAAATCAACCGTTTGATGATTGGAAGAGTTTAATTAAATTTGAAAACATTTCATTCACTTTTAAGTCTGGGTTTTGATATTTCATTTGTGCTTCAATGGTTTGCCATGGGCCCCTTCATGTGCAATTCTGAATATAGCATAGGGGAGGGGCTTTTAGCTCCATGATGGAGAATGAAAGTTATTTTTTAACTTTACATAGTTTGGCGGTCTTTTACTAATTGTAAACAAGGCTCATGCAACGTGTAAACAAGTCTCCCTTGGATGTGTGGTGTCCTTGTGGGCCTTAATATCCAAAGTGATCTAACATTGGTGATATTGTGCATTGGAGCTTGGTCGTATAATGAGACTAATAGATATTGTTGATACTAGAAGTGACTACAATAGGTCTTCTTTTCAACTTTTGCAATTAAAGTTAAACTTCAACAAACAAGATATCGTCGAAAAGCTATTTCAACAAACTTCACTGTGGACGACTATTTTATGCTAGGTTTAATAGCTTAAGTTCCAAGTTTCTATATGTCTTTTGGCAATCTTGGTGTCAAAATTGGATAATTAGTTTGTATATATTTTGGGAATCTATTTATTCTACATATATTTCTTGCTCATCATGTCCAACCATAGAGTTGAATTTCTCACTCCAATGACTATCACACATGGCATTTTTGTTGTGATTGGGGTCTTTCAAAAATATTGGATGAAGACCAACTCGAGTAAACATAGACATTTGAGTAGCTTTTCCATTGTAACAAAACGAGTGAGGCAAAATAAATCATTTTCTCTGTGTCAAATAATCTACATTGTTACACATTGCTAAAGTGTCAAACACCTAAGAGGTATAGGACAAGCTTTCAAAGTTGTATGATAAGGTCAATTGATTGAAGATTGTGTAGTTTGAAGCTAATCTCTTTCCTCTCTCCACTTATGCATTTCACACCATTCATGATTTACTTGCATGATTCAAGTTGATTTTGTCGAAGTTAAAGTGATGTGATCATGCCAGACAAGATAAGGAGTGTATTTCTTGATCCTATATAATCCTTGAGGTCATTTTCAAGTGTTTGCCTTTACCTTCTATTCTACTATGGATGTCATGGGAGAAGACCATAAAATGCCTTCTTTTGAGGGTGTGAGATTGACTAGGAAGTAGATCAAGTTGATTCAAATGGATGCTCTTTCCAAGGGCAATGATAAATATAGGATGATAACTGAGATATTCATTTGTAGGTGGTGAGCCTCCCTCAAAGCCCATGGAAAAGAATGATTTGAATGCTAAACCCCCTCCTAACTCAAGAAAGTCATCTTCTAATTGTAATTTTGTTTTTTTGGGAAATTAGGACATAATGATGCACTTTTTTTTGCAAAGCTAGAAAAATTGGAAGATGTTATATGGAAACACAATCTTGCCATGCCTATGTTTTCTTCCTTGGGAAAAGGGCAAGCTCTCTTAGCTATGGCTTTATCCTCCAATTCAAGTTGGATTCTCAAATCTGGTGCTTCTCATCATATAAATCATATTAAGGGTCTTATTGATAAACTTTTTTATAGTCTTACTTCCCATATTGACATTCTAAACCCTTTTTAGATTCCAATTTATGAAATTAGTTGCCTTTACGAATGACAGTATTGTTGACGATTTTCTTTTTATTCCTAATATTTTACAAAATTTGCCACCAGTCAATCAGATTTGCATTCATTGTGATGAGGCGCTTGTTGAGTTCTCTCCTGTTGATATGACTATTTAAGAGATGTGGGATTCTAAGAAGGCAATTTAAA